>JBCNJP010000019.1:13351197-13563636 GCA_039602395.1 Deinandra increscens subsp. villosa | reverse complement strand
TTTATTTTGCAAGTCATATAAGATTTATGAAATCTTAAATGCTATAGAGTTGACAAACCTAAAATAGTTTGAAAGCACAAATCTTGATTGAAAGTTTTCGATTCCTTATGTTTTGTGTTTTAACATATCATATGTACTTAGAAACTTTACCCGTGCTTCTTATATTACCAGCGGGTTGTTTTTTACCTGTAGTAGACTTTATACTTGTCATGACTATAGAACTAATCTCTGTGTTTGACAACGATCATTAGAACTAATCTCTATCTCTATATTAATTTAAAAAAAAAGTCTCACAAACGCACGAAAATTCTCTCGCTCCGCGGCAACATGCGGGTCATAATGCTTGTATAGATTATATTAAATGGTAACATATAATGTGCTACGCACAAAAGATAAACCTGTTTATATTTTTTTATTATGAAAGAATAAAGTTGTTTATTTATGTCAGAAGTATAACCAGGAACGAAATTTTATTAGGTTCAGGGGTTCCCATGCACCACTCAACCTTGTACGCGAAGTGTAAATTACATGTACGGTTTTTCAAGTATTTTTTTTATGTGATGGGGAGTAATTAAATAAATTCTACATAAAATATAACCAATTTACAATTCGGTCTCAATTGTTCTTCTAAATCTTGTTTTGTGTGTTTTTTTTTTCTCTTGACTTAGGTTTAAACCTTACTTTCTACATTTTATATTTTTTTTATAGTTCTAATCTGAATTGGGTAATAGCCTACTTTCTACATTTTATATTTTTTTTTATAGTTCAAATCCGAATTGGGTAATAGCAGCGCCCAAGCCCAATAACTAAAACATTATAAATAATGGGCCAAATCTAATACATTAACATTGATGCTCCGTTCCAAAAAAAAATGTTAAATCATTCTCATTTATTCTCTGATACTTTTTTGTTAAAATTTTGTATTATCTATATTTTTCTATATTATTTAAATCATAATAACAGTATTTTTTTTATTATTGTGTCGTATTTGTCTTATGTGACCAATCTGATCCGGACCAAAAAAAATTAGGTATGTTTCCATTAATAGTGACTCCGTAAAAAAAATTATAAACTTTCTTAAAAAGTATTCTAGTTTCGTCCCTGAGTATAACTACTGTTAACTTATATTCGTGTACTTAACTTTAGCTTCCCATTTTTTAGTGTTGACCTTTGTCCACTGATAAATATAAGTTTGTAACTGGATTCGTCCTTATGTTGTATCTCATTCGTATGATTAACTTTATAGATATTAAAAACATATATAAAGGCTATTATGTAATTACTTAAGAATAAGAAATAAAAAAACACAAGTACTTACACTCATACTTTAGAAGCATAAATATCAATATATACTAACTAGGTTTGTATTACACGGGTTGAGTTCATTTTAGATACATATATAAAAAAGAAAAAACGGTTAAAATAATCAAATTTATTATATTTGACAAATTGTTGATTAGTTTTTCTTAAAATAATCAAATTATTGAGTAAATTTATCATATTCACATTAAGTTTGTTAATTTTTTTGAATGGAAATTTAATTTTGATAAAATTGGCAATTAAACTTATAATCTAATAAATTGATACTTGAATGTGGTTTTTACATGTGGCAAATGGCAATGCTGATGTGGACCTCCTATAAATGAGACATGTAGACACTCATTTTACTGTTTTAGTGCTTTATTAGAATCAGAGATTAAGTGAAAATATAACTAAAACAAACTTTAGACACGCCTTACACGGTTTTTAGAGATGATATTAACCATAGGAATGTTAATGTGATTGATTATTATTGCATGTGAATCAATAGAGTGTGCAAGCTCATCATCATCTTCATCTATATGAGCTTCATAACCAGACTTTGGAGGACTGAATTTGGTCCATGAAAGATTGGAGTGTCTAAGATGTTATTATCTTTTGAATGGCTGCATAAATTAATTACATCATCCTACTTCTAAATTAATAACATCATCCCACTTCTAAGTGAGTTTTGAAGCCAAACGCTTTCGCTTTTTCTTTAATATCACAAATGAGATGGTGTGCAGGAGATTAATATAACTATGTTGTAATGGGCATGCAGGAAGAGTCAATACAGCATTCGTTGATGATGGTGTTTACTTCAAAGGACAAAAATCAAACTCTTTTACTACTTATATGAAAATAATATCTTCTCCTTAATGCAACTTTATATGAGTACAATAGAGTAAAAGTTTGAAAATTATAGTAATTTAGTGTGTCATCAAGCTCCTTTTATGCATGATATTTGAACGTGCTAAATTCAAAACCAAATGAAATTATTTTTACACTTTCACTATAATTCTGCAAGAAAAATAACAAATGAGAAGGTAAATTTTGTACTAAAATTCTATATATATTTATAATAATATTAATAATTTTTATAATACAAATACTAATAATAAAAAACCAAAATAAATTAATTTTTTTAATTTCTAATATTAACAGTTCATAATCACTTTTTTCTCAAATTATTTCAGGCTTTGTGTATCATTTTTATTGATGAAATAAAAGACGATGTATTGATGCCAATGCAGTGGGAAGGCGACACAAAGAAAACACTGCATAACGTTGTTGTAGAAATGCACGGGCTTGAACAATATGAGGTACATACACCAACCCTATGTAGTTAATGCGGTAAAAATGCGAAATACGGTCGAGGACCGATATACGATATATCGTTTATCTCGGTGAAATATCGGTGGGATATCGGTCATTTTAATATATACCTTAAATATATATATATATATAGGGTGAGGTTCATTGTAGACACCCTCATAAGTGTAGACAAGTAGACACCCTATTTCACATGTGAAATTGCTTTATTTCACATGTGTTTTCACATGTGAAATTTTCTGAACAATGAGAAAAAGGAAAAAAAGGAAAAAGAAATTAATCATAACCATTAGATCAAGAGATCTAATGGTGAAAAAAGGTGTCTACCTGTCTACACTTATGGGGGTGTCTACAATGAACTTTTCACTATATATATATATATATATAGATATATAATAGTATAATTATTTATATAACGTTTTGAAATGCCTACATGTACTCTTACATTGCACTCTTTATATGCCACATTGGCCGATTTTCTTTTTTCTATAGGTCCATTTTGTCGGTGATTGGATCTGATTGGCTTGGTATACGTTGCTTTTATGAGAATTTAAAATATATGTTGTGTCTTGGGACGCGTGGTCCTGTTGTCCAGCTGCCTCTTACTTCTTCAAGATACATATCATCACTTTCCCTAAGCTTCCTCGATAAGCTTCCTCTTTTCATATATAGGCCATGTTTCTTTCTCTCTCCATAGAGAGGCTTTTCTCTTGCTCTCTGTCCCGACGGATATGACACCGGATCTGAGATTTCTTATGTTTGGTTGCTCTGCCGTTGCTATTAGGTTTTCTCAGATCTGATTTTGGCCATACGAAACATATCCAAAAGGGTCGGCCGAACAGAGACGAGGCAGAGGACGCGAGCAGCAGCGCCGATCGAAGATGGAGACGAGGCAGAGGACGGAGGTCGTCGGCCGATCAGAGACGAGGCAGAGGCTGGATTAAGCGTCGATCGAAGATGGAGAAGAGCAACTTCAGCGCCGATCGAGGATGGTGAAGACGGGAGAGGATACAGCGCCGTTAGGGCTTTGATTTGAGAATATGTTGACTGCGTAATACCTCAAATACCCTATTTTGACTTTCTTTTTAAAATAATAAAAAAAAGAAACCCTTGACCGATATATCACGATTTGCGACCGATATTTTTGTGCAAAAAAACGGCGATATATCGGGATACACGGCCGATATTATCGCTACCGTATTTTTCACCGATTTTTTACACCGATATTTTCCCTGGGTCCGATAACCGATATCCCACCGATATCCCGGTGGGATATCGGCCGTATTAACTGCATAGCACCAACCATAATTTAAGGATTTATTTGCAATAAAAAAAATAAATTATAATATCTTTTGGCCTTAATCGGGTTGACCATTTGGTTTGTGAAATCCATAGGGTGGCTATACTAATATTGATTTCTGGTCTAGTTTGGATAGTCTGGATTAGTAAGACTAAGTTGAGAAATTTATGTTGTAGGGTTAACACCCTTAACCAAGCTTATGTCCATGCATGGGTTTATGGTTTTAGTGTGATTTGGTAGTTTGACTTTATAATGGTCAACTGCTTCTTTTCCGGATTTGGTAGTTTGACTTTATAATGGTCAACTGGCTTCTTTTCGGGATCCTGACAAATAGTTTATGTATGTTATTTGGTTAGCAGATTTTGGGTTTAGGTCATGCTCCATAGAGGTTCTGTTGGGATGAATGATTTGTATTTTAAAGATATTGATGCTTATGGGGTGGTTGATTGGAGGAGTTGAAATGTCGTTGGCTCTAAAATTAATAAAACTTTACCCGGGTATCGTCGTCTTTAACCAAAAAAGTGATAGATTACAAGTGCTTCATGTTTATCTTGTAAGACTCACCGTAATAGGCGGTAATGGGCGCTATGCCCACCATTTTTTGAGGGATCACGCCCCATAGCACCCGGGTCACCACCCCCCGGGGCGCTATGGGGTAAAAATGGGTAGATGGGCATTGTGTTGATAGCACCGTGAATTGAAGGAAATAAGAGGAATTGGGATAGTTTTTGTAATGATTGAGGGGCTTTATGGAGCTTTATTCACTACACCATATTTTGAAGGGGCTTCAAGTATAGTGACCCTACACTTAGCCTAAGAACATAGGGCTTACAAATGAGGGCGTTTCACCATTATTTATACTAGTCGTAAGATTCTAGACATTTCCTAGTCTTCACAAGTCTGGGAATTATTTATACGAATAATCTAAAGTTTTCTAATACTTCAGCCTCTATGGCCTGATGTAGATCTTTCCAAAGCTGCCAAGTTATACCAGATTTTTGTAACATGTTCTGGAATGTTTTTAACAACCCTTGTCACCTCTAGATTTGCCCAGAATCTTCTAGAATAAGAGTGTTGTTGCCATATGTTTTTTTGGTGATCGTTACACTAGGAACTGAATTCATTAAACTTAAAAAGAAAGATTTGAAACAAGTTACTTTACATGTAAGTAACTTCATAGAACATTTGCTAGGCTTAGGCTGGATAACAAGTGCAACTTGAGATTGATGCGATTGGTTTAGATGAGGTTTCCTTCTCTATAAATTCACACGCGGACTTTAAATAAGAATACAAATCAAAGGTTAAAACTGGCATCGAGCTAATATACACACCAGTTGCTGGCCAAACCAATTTGGTTCCATCCAAATCGCCAGTTTTTCAATCAGAAGTTGATCATCACAGTAACATTACCAAGGAAACTTTCAAAAGGTGGCATGCCTATGCTTAAACATGCATACAAATTAATTTATGTTACAAAAACCAGCAACAAACACAAGAAAACAAGGATAATCACTTGTAACGTTTGTAGTACAAGATTGCAGAAAATAGTGCAGGGATTAATCAGATATTTTACCATCCTGATTGTATTATTGTGTGCTTCGGTGTCACCATGTTTGTATAGCTTTACATGCTTGAATGCCTCACTTGCACATGAACACGATGCCATGATGTGTTTAGGATTCCTCTCAAGTTCCAGATGTCTTCAACCTTTTCTGGCTGAACATTTGCAGATGTGTCTACCTGCTCATTAACGTTTAAAAGTATATAAATATATATATATGGAGTATGTGAATGTGTTACTAAAAATACAGAGTACATCGTTCTCAACCGGGGTTGTTGACCCGTCAACACTTTTTGTTCGATCTTTTATGTCCTAAATACTTGATACATTCAATATTACTTTGGTTATTATTAAAATATATATATACAACCTTTTTCATAGTTCGATACAGAAGGTTGAACGACATTACGAATTAACAATTAGTACAACTCACTTGCCCAGTTCCCATTTTTAGCAAAGTTACTAAATTTGTAATTCTAACCCATTCAAGTTAATTAGTTGAACTTCTCACCAGTGTACACTAAACAATGTGTATAGACATATACTAATAATGTGGCTTGAAACGAGAGAGAGAGAGAGAGAGATGACATACTGCTTTGGCCACTATCACTGTATTGGAGTGTACATCAGCCTCGGTTTCAAAAAGTACCCATGCCCATTTATCACTCTTTTCTTCTTGGTCGGCTATGTATTGAACGCCAGGTTTTTGGTATCTAGAGGCCTCCTTCCAGGTTTTACCACCATCAGTGGATATATCAACTCGTTCGATTCCACGCCCACCTCCTGAAACTGCATATCCTTTTATAGTTATCTGCAGAGAACATTTAAGAAATAAGGCAAATTAGTCATACTTCAAACATGAAAGTACTATAAGTAAATAAAATTTACCAACCTTCCCACTCTTCCCCACATTCATGTCCTCCAAGGAGCATATTGCACTCTGTTAATAAGCAACCCACAAATTAAGTCAAAAATATAAACACAGCTCTGAACTAGACTCTTGTCGCTCCTAAAAGCATATGCTAGTTGTGATGAAATATACTCGACTTATAAACCAGGAAGCTGAAAATTATGATTTACAAAAGGGACCCAGTGACTACCCAATGAATTGTGAATGCTGTATATAAATATTTAATATTTTAGTTTTAAGGCTTGCAATCCAGCTAAGAATAAGTTACTCCCTTCATCTAAAAATGGTCTGAATCTGACTTTTGAGCATCAAATGAGTTCAATTTTTAGTTTATTTGAATAACTGTTGTGGTTTAGGTAAAAGAAAAGTAAGGCCACTGCTCTATTAAAGGAGTGTTAGAATCATAGTGTTAGAATCATAATTTACCATATTTTGGTATAGATCCATTGATCAGCATTTAAAAAGATCAACAACCAAAAATGAAGTGACACATCCTTGTTATTTGAAGAACCACACTGCCAATCCTTGGAAATATAGAGGTCACAATTTCACCTCCATTTACTTAAGTATGGGTCAATTCGGGTTATGCATTATTTCTGACTGATCAACCAAGAAAAGTAAGAAACAGGTTAAAAGAAAATGGGTCAGGCATTGTCCAATGTGTTTTTCAATGCATAAAATATCTTAAAATCAGTTTATTAAAAAAAATAAGATTATTATTGAAAAATTCAACTTCATACAAACTACTCAATTTTGAAAAGATGGTCAACCCAACCTTTTTTAAAAGCAAAATCACATGCATCCTAATTTCTACACCTATCTCAAGTGAGATTTGAACCCTCAACGGTGCACATCGGAACCGGTTCCGGGACCGAAACCGGAGAACCGAACCGGAACCGGTCCGGTCCCAGACCTGAAAAATTAGAACCGGTCCCGGTCCCAGAAAAAACCGTCGGTTCCGAACCGATTCCATGTTTCAGCCGCAGAACCGGTCCCAGACCCGGTCCTCCCAGAACCGATCCTCAAGAACCGGTCCCGGAACCGGTCCCAACCGGTTCTAACGGAACTTTGTAGTTTTTTGCAGATTTTTGGTAGGTTTGCAGCCTTTATTAGTTTTTTGAATGCTTTTGGCAGGTTTGGTTATTTCCTACTTCGTATTTGGTATTTTGGTTTGTCGTTGATTAAAGACTTTAAGTCGTAGTTGTTATTTGTATTTTCATTATTGTAACCGAACTCGTAACCGAACCCGTAACCCGGTTTTATGTTTTTAATGTTAACTAGTAAGTTGGATTTTGTTTAATACTTGTTAAGTTGTTATGTTTTAGTTATATTTGTGTCTAAAAAATAAAATATTTGAAAAAAAAAAGTGTCAAAAACATCACAGTAGCTTAGCAAATCAAAAAGAAAGGAATAGAAAAAAAAAAAAAACTACACAGCCTTTGCCTTCAGCGCGCCGGTTCTGTGGGGGAACCGGTCTCGGAACCGGTCCTTGGGGAAACCGGTCCCAGAACCGGACCGAATCGATTCTAGTGGTCCCAGTTTTCGCATGCCTGAACCGGTCCCGGAACCGGAACCGGAACCGCCTGGAACCGGTCCTTTGACCGTTGACTAGAACCGGAACCGGTTCAGAACCGGAACCGGTTCTTGAAAAAAACCGCGTATGTGCACCTCAAAGGAGAACCCCTTAAATAGACATCTTGATATTGTAGGCCAAATGCTCTTTGGTTCAGACCATCCTAACCTGACCTGACCTGTTATGACCCATACAAAAAAAATACCTGTTTTGACCTTTTACCCAGGCCCCTTAGACCCTCTCATTTCACCAGCTCTACTTAAAATTCATTAGACAGATCCTGCTTTACAACCTTTCCAACCAAGAGGCTATCGAAATTCCTGGTAACTTTAAAAAGTTAGTAAAAAGCACCTGTACAGGGAAATCCATTTGTGGCCTCCTGGTAGACCAGTCAATGTTGTCCCAGTTTACTGAAGGAGGAAACATTTTGTAATCTTTTTGCATAAAGAATCCCTGGGAATTAGCAATACATAGTCTCAGAAACAAGAAGCAGAACATATAATTTTACTGATAACATTAAAAATATCAATCAATACCTGGCAGACTTGGGAATCTATATTAATGCTATCCAACCACTTCACAGAACGAGCACCGATAACCCCTGGGACGACCACCCTCAGTGGATACCCATGATCCCTGTTGAGTGTCTTTAACAGTTTCACAAACCAACAAGAAAAAAGTAAAATCAACAGCCCAATATGCAGAAAGATTCTAAAGTCATGATTAGAGGAGTGAAGAGAGTATTAAAGAGAATGGAACGGGATAAAGTACGCATATGTAGGGTTCTAAATATAAATGTATTTGCACAAGCCCAATCCCCATGTGTGCTTGCAAAGATCAATAGTTAAGCATTAGCTGTAGTTAGAAGCCGGATGATCAAGCTTAAGTCATTGGGTTGAGAATGAACATGTCCACACCTAGCAAGATCTATTTTCTAGTAGAGCTGGCAAGATGGGTGGTCCACTAGGTCATGAACTCATGATAAGGGTCCAAATGTTTGGGTTAGGTTGAAATGGCCAGATTAGAGTTGAAGCACGTAATTTTTTAGTATGGTTGAGATAGTTGGGTTTGGTTGAACCACAAACATTACTATTGATTGTGATTACATAAAACAAGCAATCAAAATTTGTAAATAAATAAGTGGTTGTATGCATAGTAAATAGCATTACATATTCAATATACCTCTCCATTCATTTCATAAGCAAGCAAAACATCAGCTTCAGGATTTGTTGCTTGAACTAATGGAATTGATGCCTTGTAAGGACCCCCTTTCTCTTCCTATGATCAAGTGGGAAATCGTAAATAATTTGCAATCGGAAAATAAGAAGTCAATAGCACTAAAGTTCCTTTGAACAAGTGAATACAAACCTTACACCTGTCAACACTCACAAATTCAACATGCTTTCCACCTGCTGGTGTGACACTTGTTAATTTCGGTATACCAACTAATTCAAGCACATCTGCAAGTTTGGCTCCTCCCCAAATTGCTGACAGGAAGAAATCGAGTGTGCCAATATCATAAGAATTTAGAAAAGCTATATAAAATACCAAATATTCAACAAAATAATCTAAAATGGCTGTGATTAGAAACCATTTCCTAAGGCAGAAACATCCCACCCAACTCCTTTTACAGTTCTGGTTTTGCTCATTGCAGTTCTTCTATTACCAGCACACTGCATAATGCAATATAAGTTTATTAAACGAAATTACTGACAAATTTGTGGTAACAAAAACCCATTAACTTCTGAACTGCCACATCAATTAGTGTCATATTTTTAAACATGAATTGAAGGGAAGACCTGTAAAGTGGCTGTGACATTATACTTTGGAAGATTCCTGTAATTCAACCAAAATAATGAGTTTTCAAAAATGAAAATAGGTAACATTAAAGAACATGATCAATATAAGTCAAACAAAGTTACAGAACAGAGATCATTACTCACATAATGTCTTTCATAAATAGCTGTTTGGGTTTCTCAATTAGCCCAGCAACCGAAACACTGTATCTGTTTATAAAAACAAAGCATACGTGTGAGAAATTTGACAAGAAATCTCATCATGAACATATGCACAATCCCAAATCCCCTGAAAAAAAAGATGTTTTCAGGACCTTTCTATATCATCAACAACAGGTATTGGTCCATGACTTCTCTTGTAGAAGAATTCTGTAGGGGTCACATAAGAAGAAACCAAAGCTTGACGTGGTGGCTCGGCATTGAAGGGCTCCTGTAACAAAATTGATCAATCTAACAAGTGTTTATGAGATTTAACACACTTGAGTGAGTAGATACTGAAAATTTACTGGATTAAAATATAGCTGAATGAGAAGAATAATTAAGCACGATGTCGATCAAACTTCACAGATCACAGATGTATAGATGAGTTCGTGAGTTGAATTCAAAGTGTATAAAACGCACTTGAGTGAGTAGAAATTGAAAAATTATTGAACTAAAAATTTAATATATACTTGAATGAGAAGAAAAATTAAGCACGATGTTAATCAAACTTCACAGATCACAGACGTATAGATGAGGTTTCTGAATTGAATTCAAAGTGTATAAACACGTAATTTATCCAGTTATCAGTTATGGTAACTGAATTATCACAAACAAGAGTACAGTCGAACTTCACGGATGTATAGATGAGTTCATTTCAATTCAGATCAATACGGTTTTGAATTTTAGCTTTGTCCTTACGATTTCACAATAATTTAAGCAAAATCACCGGAAAATTGTAGAAGATAGATAGCTTGCCTTAGCGTTGATTTTGAGAGCAGGATGACGAGGAGGTTCTTCGGAGTAGTTAGATGGTGCTCTGATTCCCGGCATTCTTCTGTTTTCTTCGATGGATTCTACTGTGTGTGTGTGTGTGGATGTAAAAGATGACGATGAACAAGAAGAAAAGGAGAGGCCGGAAAGGCGAAGATGAATTTGGAATCCACAAGATTCGGAAAAGCTTATTGGGGTGAGCAATTATGATCAAGAAAATGAAGGGTTAGATGAATGGCTGTCAGTTAGTTGCTGGGAAGGCAGTGTTACTTTAGCATTGATATGCCGTCTCGATTTCCCTTTGGTAGCCACGGCAGGTGATTCGGCGGTTTGTGCATTCCGTGGGCTTGGCCTTGTTTCATCGAGCTTTTATCTTTCAGGAAGGTTATCATGAAAATCCATTCTGAGTTTAAAACACTTTCGAAACTCTAAAAATAACGAAGTCAAAAAGTTATTTTTTATTTAATGTTTTATGGTGATTTTATGCATTATATCAATCCTTCTAGTGAAAAAAAAGTTAACAAATCATCAAATGGGTTTTTTTTCTTTCTAAATCTAAAATTTTACCCGTTTTTTTTACTGTTATATATTTAAAAAAGGACATGTTAAGTATGTAATATGTCTTTGTTACATATATAACAAACACATGTAATTTGGTTTGATAACTCACTATATCGTCGTCATGCTAGATGAGGACCCACGGTGCTCCCACTAGCATTTACAATTAAGATGATCCATTTAAACTCCTTGAGATATTATGGACCAGCCAAACGACCTGGCTGAGCCATCGTAGTCATCTTCCAGAGACGTCTATTTACCGTATCTCGTAATCATGGTACGAGATCATGATAATTAATATCCTGATTGATCTGATTTTTAGCAACGGGCGATAAGACATTGTCAGAGTCAACCCTTTGAGTGTGATCAAATCTTTCGCAACTAGCCATGTCATATGAGTTTAAGTGTCTTTTGCATTTACTCTTCATAAGTTACATCATACCAAACAGACTCTTATACTTATACCAAACATATCCTTAGGATGTTCACATTTCATAATAGGTTCCTGTCACTTTTTCTGCCAACTCAACGCTACATCACCACCTCACACTCCCCTCAGTTTTAATCACAATACCCTTCTTTCACTTTTTCAATCCCCCACTTTTACTTTTAATATATTTTTATTTAATTTAAAAAAATAAATAAAAGTAATTAAAAAATAAAGGGTTATTGGATTTAAATAATCCCAACTATCAGTAATTGGCCGATAATAATCCCAACTCAGGAAATGTTTTCTAACAAGCCAAACTTTCCCCCTATTTTCTTCTGGTAGTCCCAAACTAACAGAATGTTAACACCTTTAACTTTTGATGACGTGACATGTATAGATGGCGGTCCATGTGGCATTCTAATCTGGCGTGGCATTATTTTGATGACATGGCCATGTCAGGTGGCTTTTTTTAGTATTTTTTTTTATTCTAATGCTATTTTTAAGCTTATGTGGCACCACCACCACCACAACTCTGCACCACCACCAACGCTTTGCACCACCACCGCTTTACACCACCACTACCGCTCCGACATCACCACCACCACAGCTCCTGCACCACCACCACCGCTTTGCACCACCACCACCGCTCCGACATCACCACTACCACTGCTCCTGCACCACCATCGTGGCCAGAACTGGCATGTCGGAGACCAGGCATGAAAGCCCTCTTTGGTCTCTTGTTGTCGATGAGTAAAAAAATTAAAGAAAAACAATTACTTAAATAGACCCTCATCTTTTTTAATTTTCACAAATGCCCCTCATTTTGCCACGTCAGCAAAAATCTAACACCGTTAGTGGTCAGTTAGTTTGGGACTGCCTGAAGAAAATAGGGGAAAAGTTTGGCTCGTTAGAAAACATTTCCTGAGTTGGGATTATTATCGGCCAATTACTGATAGTTGGGATTATTTATATCCAATAACCCAAAAATAAACTAAAAAATAGATACATTTCATAAAATAAAATAAAATAAACTACACTCCATAAACAGAACGTATCCACTTGTTTGAAATACGTTAGAGTGGGAAGACGGGGTTGAAGTTGTTCGTTTGGGTTGTTGGGTTGTAGTAGAAGTAGGGATTCATGTTTTTATAAGTTGAAGAGAGTGGTAGAGAATTTAAAAGACGAAGTGTGTATAAAATGATGTAAAAATAAGGTTGAATGTGGGGGTTTATATAGGTAAAAAATTATAAGAAAAAAATTTAAAAAGGTTAAATAGCCGTTTGGGGGTGGGCCCCACCAACGGTCGAATCTTGTGCCTTTTATCTCACATGGCCCCGTGCCCGCGTTTCCTTCCACTACAGCACCGCCGCACCAACTGCAACGGTGGGCTAGTGGTGCCCTGCGTCCACATCAACATCCTCGCATGATGCGGGTAACCCATTGCAAATGTCCTTATAGTTATAACGCAATCATGATTATAGTTATTCTAACCACTTATTATGCAAGCTTATCAAAATCACATCAAAGTTTTTTATATATAAAATTTATATGATAGTACTATACTCATATCGAAAACAATAAAATGTAAAATCATGCACACATATATGTTGTCAGCAATTCTATTTGTTTTTCATGCCCATGCCGTATTTTCAATAAATATTGATTTTTCTGGAGCATCCCGAACACTCCATCTATATCTTTCCTTGCCGAATCCTGAGTTTTTTAGAACTTTTTTCATTTAGGATTTGTGGGGACGTTAAAGTTTTTACAAACATGTACCACTCGGAATATATTTCATTGGCAAGATAATAACCGGTTTGTATTCTACTCATTTACTTCAAATGATGAATTGGGTGTCTTTTCCTTAATAATATCAATAAACAAATGCGATTGGTTAAGTACATTAATGTCGTTGTTCAAGCCACATACCCCAAAGAGAACGCATGCCAAAACCACACAAAAATACCCTCAATACTTATAGAGCGTCCCTAGAAAAGTAGAAAATTAGAAATCCATGTGTTATGTGATGTGCCTCGTATAGAATGGAGAATTAATTTTGTAAGAATCTGTGGTTTGGAACTCGGATATGCCTTGCAGAAAAAGGAATTGTGGTGGGGTTTCTTTGTCACCATCAACCAGAATTGCAGCATTTCTTCAATCTCTGCCAGTATTTGGTACCAAGACAAACCCCTGATTTACACAACGTTCCCTCTCATCAACATTTCTTCTTCTTCTTCTTCCTCGTGAAGGAAACCATGGTCGTCTTCGGTACGGCGTTGCAAACGAAAACAACCACTTGCACCGCCGCAACATCGCTTCCCTTCCGGCGGTCTATAAGTTCCTTCAGCTCCAGTTTGCCCTTCCAACCATCACAAAAACTTCCTCGTTTCCAAGTCTCCGCTGTTATTAAGAAAAGCCCTAAACGTCTCAAGTACTCCGTCCCTCGTCTTCCTAAGGTAATCCCTTCTTTCATTCGCGATTTATTAACATTATATGTTCCTTTTCATCGTAATTTTGACTGATATAGTTGACGGTTAAGCGTATGAAGTCAGTTTCATATGAAAACCTGGAGGAGGTTTGTTGATAGTTTAGGTAGGGTATGGATATTTCTATAATTGACCATATGAATCGCCTTAATTGAAGCCCTAGATTTCTAGTTTTTCAGTATATATATTGTCACTGTTTTCCAATCTCATTAGATGATTAATGGTTATTAACATGATGGCATTTGGAGAATACAAGTTTTCAGGAGACATGATATTGAAACTCTCCACCTTATTGTAAGAAGGGGGTCAAAGGTTGATGCTCTACATGAAACTTAATAATGATATTGTTGAAATATCAGGAGGACGGATTGCTCTATATCGAAGTTGATCCCGAAGGAACAGACACGTGGAAGTTGGATTCGGCTGTTGAACTTCTTAAAAGCGGAGCCGTTGGGGTCATTCCCACCGACACTGTGTAAGTTACAGTTCCAAAAACAGTGTATTCACAAGTGAATACACTTTAGTTCTTCATGATTTCACAGATAGTGTATTCACAGTATTCACACATGAATCAAATGGTTCCTAAATATTTAGTGATTCTCATTTAAATCCCACCTTGTATATATGCAGAGTATATATGTATCGCACTAGTGTATCTTTCATTTGTTTGTTTACATAGTTATAACTTATCAACAAGCCATCCAAACATTTTGTTGCAATGTTTGTGTTTATCAGTTGTAATATCCTACCCAAAACAATGTTTAGGAGATAAGCCTAAGGTGGCGTTTGGTTCACGGAATGTAATGTAATTGGAATTGTAATGTTTTCCTTTTAAAGTTATGCTTAAGTTGGGTAAGGAGGGGGTTTGAAATACAATGAATTCCTTTAATCAATGGAATTTAGAAATCCTTCACTTTAACGAAGGAAAGTTACATGACCTCAAATTCCATTGATTAAAGGAATTCATTGTATTTCAAACCCCCTCCTTACCCAACTTAAGCATAACTTTAAAAGGAAAACATTACAATTCCAATTACATTACATTCCGTGAACCAAACGCCACCTAAGTCTCAAAGAATGAATGTGTTGATTGTGTTCAGTTACCTTTATTGGAGATAAGAGAATCTTTTAGGACAAGATTAAGTGAAATATGCTTTGGTTTATGATGTTATTTCTTTTGAACTCTTAATAGGTATGCAATGGTCTGTGATATGACTAACCATGATGCCATTGAACGTCTTCGAAGGTAGATGTTTTCATGCCCCACCTGACCTTCTCTTCCACCTTACTGCTGAAAAATTATTAAAGTCTATTGGTTATTCTAGTAATAAATGTAGCTCTCTTTTTATATTTTTGATGCAGGCTAAAAGAAGTAGAAGCAGCAAAGGCAAACATTGTTATATCATCCTTTTTACGGTTTTTTGTTCATTTCCTCTATTATGTTTAATGCCATTTTACTATTGTTGCAGCCATTTAGCATTTTGTGTCGCTCCCTACATGACATAGACACGTATACAACTGGATTTCCTCGTGGGAACAGTAATGGCCTTTCAGACTATTTTCGGGCTGTAAAGCATTGTGTGCCTGGACCTGTAAGTACAACTTGGTTATTTTTTAAATATGCACATAAGTTTACTGTTTACCTGGTATACTAGGCTTATGGGCGGGTTGGGCCGACTAAGTAACAATTCAAAACAGTTTTTCGTTGAAACTGGATAGGTTCGGTCAGGTTGACCACTGACCCATTAACACTTTTCTTGGTCCGTTTATAAAAAATAATTAATGTGTTTGTTGTGATTGCCAAAACAACATTTATTTTAATAATACTTTTAATCATTGGAAAAAAGATTTATGAGCTTCTATGCATTAAAAATAGGCTTTTGGACTTTCTACCCATATAACCTGTTATTCGAATGATTCTTCTTCATATGGATCGATTATGAAATCTGAGTGTGTGTATGTGTATATCGAATGAAAGAAAGAAAAAGACCAGAAACTGTTTATGATTATATATGTGTTGTAAACAATCGACAAGTACAAATGAAATGACCCATGCTAACCCTATTTACCCCATCTAATCATCGTGTTCCTTAACATTGAAGCGACTGACGGAAATGTCAACAATTAGGTTTTTAATCACCTAACTACTAACGGAGCTAATGGATTTGTTAGTGTACGACCGCACTGATACTAGCAATACTAACAGGTTGGGCTCCCGTATTTTCTACAACCCAAGACTCGAACAAAATGGCCTCCTGCCCATAATAATATTGTCTGGACCCAAAATACTAATAAACACAAACGACTTTTTTTTCTTTTCTTTCTGACAATAAACAATTCAACAATATAACCCTTTCCCTTATAGCTAGTTTTTTACTTTGAGCATTTGTCTCGTTGAGATTAAACGCAAGCCAAGTCGTCCGATTTAAGTTAGCCGGGCGAAATTGCCACATGTGATTAAATTAACAGCTGTGTTTTTACTTCTTTCAATCTAGCTGTTACCAGATTTTGGGCTTCTGTTGTTAGCCTGCCAACTCTGCTGACTGTTTCCTTTATTTAATTTTCTTTCATTTGTGTTTTGTTAATGTAACAGTACACTTTCATCTTAACTGCAAGCAAAGCATTACCAAAACAATGTGTAAAATATGGCCCCGCCATTGCCAAATACGCTTCTAGAAAAAGTCTGGGTGTCCGAATACCTGATGATGTTGTATGCCAAGCTGTATTGGAGAAGATGGGTGCACCTCTAATTTCCACAAGGTAAGATTTACTTTCCTTATTATTCCATTAATTGCATATATAATTTTTTTGCGTCATATATTGTCATGTTTAATCAAATAATTCTTGTTTCCGAAGGCAATGGTTAAAATTCTTGCATCTTTGTTTCAGTGTCAGGTCACCCCGGGAAAATCAATGGATAATCGATCCAGTTCTAATTGCTGATGCATATGGACCTGAGGTATGTGGAAAGTTCCTATTAAAAATATCACCCTCTTTTAAAAAAAAAATTACGATTTGGTCCAATAACTATATTGTGGAATCTGCTATTGGATTATTCAATGAGATAGAGGTGGAAATTTTGGCCTGTTTACTTATGAATGGTTTGACTTTTATCTCAAGCAGGTTAAATTTAAAAGATTTAGCTGAAAGGGTGTGCGTGAAAAGACATACTATCATTTATTTCAAAAGATTATTTTTACTGTATATATTGTTTCTGTGATCCCCGTTACAGTTTGCATTTTGCAACATTAACTATTTATAGATTTAAAATAAATATATATATAAGTGGAACTAATAGTGTTTGTGGATCAACCAAATCCAGCCCTTTTTAACCCATTAACTGACCCGCCCATCTTTGCAACTCTACCCAGGGGCTTAATTTTGTCATCGATGCTGGTGTTAGATTGGCTAACCCATCTACTGTAGTGGACATGATTCAAATTCCCCCAACAGTTATTCGTCAAGGAAAGGTACCCATATCAACACTAATTTTGACTTGTAATGATCGAACTTTGACCAAAACAAAGATCCATCAATATCAACCATATATAACCATTTCCATAAATTTTGCTGTAAGTATGACATTTGTATGTTAATTGGTTTCAGGGTCCTAAACAACCATGGATGGCTGATCAAAACGATGCTGCTGACGAAACAGATTAAGAGAGTTGGTACCATCTTCTGCATAGCTAACAGTTAACACCATATTGTAGTTGTAAAGGTTTGAAACTGATACCTCAGCTTTTGGTAGGCCACAAATCAATCATCTTGTTGAATGGTGGTCACTTGTATATCCAGTCTTTTAGTTTCAAAACGCAAACTGCTGATCTCATTGTCCAGTCTCTGTGTCTGGATGTTAACATTTTGTTTGGTTCAACCGCTTAGTTGAACATGATGATGCCCCTGGCTCTGCTGGTTTTGACATGAACTCTGGGCCGAACCGTTCAAATTTCAAGATTAAAGAACTTGATCTTTTTGAGAATTGAGGAGTTACTTTTCTATCACCATTTTCTTGCACTAGTATCGCAAATCATTCATTTTCTTTCATGACAAAAATAAATGCATGCAGAACCTCTTCTTGCCCCAAATCCAAATCCTTTCTGTATGTTTCCGATTCAATACACTCAAATTTGGTAAATGCGCAAAAAAACCCGAAGCCTCATCTTCTACGGCAGAGGAGGTGGATTTGTCACAGGCAGTCAATGGGAATTTCTAATCACACACATGATCCTGCCGCTCCAACAAAAGTTTTCTGGAAAATCTCACTGGACGTGTCGTGAAAGAAGTCCAAATAGCGGAAGATCTATCGCGATTGAGAACAAGGGCATTCTGATGGATTCTCTGATAGGTTTTTAATCATTGTTATAACATATTAACACCAATTGAAAGTTTCTTTCTAACATTATTACCTAAACAAGCAAGTTATTTCTATGTAACTTGAAATTAGTGGGGTAAAAACTTAAATCAAACTGAATCTTATATGTAAATTAAAGCTTAATTAATCAAAAAAGTTTGAACAGGAGCTTGAAATGTTTGTGTAATAAGATATTTATCTGTATATACATTATATGTATGCTTATTTTTTTTTTTTTTTTTTTTTTTTTTAAATAACCAATCTTTCATTAAAGCACAAAAAATTACAAAGAGGTGGCGGGTAAGCGGGCAACAAGCTGCGCCGCTAGACCCTTTTGGATAGCAAACCCAATTCTACTAAACACAAAGTTATGAGCCTTAGGGGATGTCGAATTGCTGTGCACGACCCGCTGAACCCGTCGTAGGAAATCAACTGCCTCCGGCGCAAGGAACCCAAAAGTATCAAAGGCAAAGGGGATACAACGGACTTGTTTACACACTATTTATTAGCATGTAAATATTATTTTTATTTCCTCAAGTCAAGGTGAAGTTGTACTAAACTTGTAGAATGAAGTAAATAAGTATGCAAAATGTCTCAACATCTCAACAAGTCGAGATGGCCGAGTTGGTCTAAGGCGCCAGATTAAGGTTCTGGTCCGAAAGGGCGTGGGTTCAAATCCCACTCTCGACAAACAGTTTTGGCAAACTTTTTAAAGCAACTACTCACCAGATGACATCATTTCTTCTTATCTCCTTTACTTTTATTCTACCAATTTGCTCGCTAACGTTAATATTTAGGCACCTAAACCAACGCAAAAAGGTTTGTAAATTGTTCGTCAAACTTTGACTTTTTTAACGGCTCGTAATTTGACTAAATTAGTAAATTAAGTTTCATTCATCACGTATAGACAAAGCTTTAGATTTTATCGATCAGGCATAGACAAAGCTTATATTGTTTATCATAAGAAAAACTTCACCACTCTAACTTTTATCGACTTCACCATCAAACCTAACTCTCTGCCTATTTTCTTAACTTTAACCAAGCAAAATTGTATGATACTTATAAACAAATTAACTATTTCCGTTCTTTAAATTTCTAGACAGGTATAGATAAACATTGAAAAAACATAAACCAACATCAACTAAAAATAAACAATATTAAAACTAAATCTATATACCGTTATATAACTCATGAACGAATTAACTAATAGATAAATTTGAATTGATATTCGCAAACAAACTTTAAACTTTAACAATTACACGTTACCAAATTTTTTTGAAGAAAACAATGTTTATTAGCTTTTGTTCGATTATAATAAATAAAAAGTTTTTCCTCATATGCATCCATTTATCAAATAGACGAATATAGTTGCATATACTCAACCCATAAAGATAATTGTATATTTATCCTTCTTTAATGAATTTTAATTTAATAACACATATACCCTTTTTGTTAATAACAAATATATACTTTTAAGTTTTAGGTTGGGTATATATACAATTTATAAGGTTTGAATGGATATATGCAATTACCCCTGATAGTAATATAGATTTGCCCGTTGCTCCTAGTTAAAACAAGTTTAATCTTAACTTGTTAACCTAACTCTAGAATGATTAATTTTATTATTTCACAAAGTTTTCAAAAACATATTATGATGGACTTCCTCATGGACGATTCAAAAGTTCCAACTTTTTAAAACCTTTATTAGCATTCCGGTTTCGAGAGCTCCATAAACTTCAAATTAGTACAACTCTAGCCGTATACGAGTTCAAGCATCTCCAATTGTTTGCAACCCCATTTACGAATACAAATATACGACAAGTAGATAAGCCAAATAACCGAACCGTAATAAGCAACCAATTTCAAATTTGTCTTAAAAAATATTCTTTTTGTTTAAGCATTTGACCAACACGAAGTATAGTGTTTATTTCGTTGTTAAAAGGTAATGTTGCTATTAACACATCACCATATCTAATATCCCACCACCCCTATGACCAAATCAACCATAAAACGATAAATCACCGTCCACCAATACAATGAACAATCTAAATTTTCAAACTTTGACTTTTTTCAGCGTTTCATAAAATTAAACTTTAACCTCACGTTTAAGTTCTTAACAAGTACGGACAATTAGAAGCTTTTACCAGTACTTCTGATCTATTAGCTAACAATAACGTCACCAATATGAACATATAGACGATTGCTAGCTCCTATGATTCGAATACACATCAATTTTTGAGCCCTGCTGTTATCTGCTACATTTAAATGGGTCTGATGTTGAATCAAATCATTTTTTTATCTGATTTTTACAATACAAAGGTTGAAGAAAATAAGAAAGGACGAACGATTCTTAAAATTTGACTTAATGATCAAAATTTAAGGTGTTGACAGTCACCCGGCTATTTAAAGATGACCGTGAGATTAGAATTCAGATGACGAAAATAACCGGCATCTCATAAGCAAGGAATAGACACCAAAAAAAAAAAATAAAATACTAACAAAAGGTGGGGCTATCTTTGGCCGCCGGCGGTATTTTAAAATGCCAAAGCCTGTTCTCCGCCGCCACCAAATAATTCCGGCACAAAAACTCCTCCGCATACTCCTTCTCCACCTTCCTATTCACATCATGCACAAACACATGCGTCTCTCCCGCCTTCTCCCTCCCCCTCGCCATCACCGCCGCCGAGAATATCGCCGCCATCCTCCCCGGCGCCTCTCCGTAATACCCCTTCGGCCCGTCTATAATCACCGCGTCCCACTCCCTCTTGTACACCTCCTCCGGCAAGTTCCCCAGCGCTAACTTGCACCGCGTGTTCCCCTTAAGATACACCTGCGGCGGGAGACACTTCGGGGACGTCTTGTACGAGGATAAAAGATAATCAGCGTCCGAGAGGCGCGTGTCGTATGTCACGTGGTGCACGCGCAACGAGGGCGCGTGGTTGAGGGTTTTATGGACGGAGGAGAGATCGTCTTCGAGGAATAGGGTGGTGCCACGTGGGTTGAGGGAGGCCCACATGAGGGATTCGTGGCCGATCCCGAAGACGAGGAGGTTGCATGGGGCTAGGGTTTGGAGGAGGTCGGCGGCGAGTTTGATCTCCGGGAGGGTTTGTTGGGCGGTGGTGCGGGTGGTGGCGTAGTGGAGGATGGCGGAGATGTGGGCGGCGGGTTGTTTGGGGTCGTGGGTGTGGGATTGGGAGGTGACGAAGGTGCAGAGGATGGAGGTGGGGTTGGTGACGCCGGTGCGGCGGAGGCTGGTGATGGTGAGGCCGCCGGTGATGATGACGGCGATGAGGATGGTGATGAAGAGGGGTTTTTCGGAGACGACGATGCGATTTCTCATTGTGGTTTTGATAATTGGAAGATGGAGATCGAATTGCGATTGTTGTTTGTTGTGGGAGGTGTGATTAGGGTTTGATGGAGTGAATAACTGAATATCGTAGTGAGATATAAGAACGATTATTATTATTATTCCCCGATGGTGGTTAGTATTATTTGATTAATAGTGTTAAAACTTAAAAGTGTAATTCCACTGCTAAAAAAAAATTGGAGTGAATTCTACGCAAGAATTCCTTAAAAATACAAAAAGTTATCATTTACCGATACTAAAATGTATAATTTACAAAAATATAAAAAAGGTATCATTTACCGAATTTCTTTTCAAAAAAATATTCATGGTGAGGATTGGAGGACAAAAGCACACAGCTATTTAACATTAAAGTGTTGAAGCTCTATTACAAGTAACCACCAAGAAAATAAACATAAATCACTTATTGAAGATAAGTTCAAGTGTCTATAAAGTTTATTAGTGTTTATACAACCAACTGTGATGCGTTTGCTTTATGGTAAGGAGAATTACCATATGGTTGGAGAAGTTCGGCCATTTGTTCTCCTATCATTTTCTTTGCTCTTTTTATCATAAACATACATGTATAATACTTACACCTATACACCTATACATACACATACATACATGTTGATGGTCTTTACGTTATTTATATCATTTTGGTTTAATTGGATATTTAAAACAAGAAGCTATTTTATACATTGATATGAGCTAGGCCGCTAGGGAGCCTGAAACACACACTCTATCGAGACTAAATAAACAATGATACTTAATGATCTTTTAAAACGATATATTAGAGAGTATCATTATTGGATAAGATTTAATTGAAAAAAGTTTTAAAGTGAGAAAACGATTAATTACCAATTAGGACCTATCATATCCTAATGGTATCTGGTGATGATATAGGTGACTCATGACCTTAAAGTCGAATCTCAAAACCGACAAGTTTTCTACCTGACCATTTATGGATATGGTTTTTCCTAAAATACGTCCAGCCGATAAACATAGGCTTCCATCATCACTCTATGCTTTTAACGAGCATTGTATTCTTTTAACTGGTGTGAAGACATCTTTAATCTTTTACCCTAGGATTACCGTGGGCCAGGCAAAATGGGGACATTTGATAGGGATCTGGTGTAAGCCGGTCTTCCGTATGTAGTGTAGAGCAGCAAACGTGGCAAGATCAGGGGCTTTATCCAAGGAAAATACGTTCATAAACGCAGATACATAAGGATAAGGTGCATACCCTTCCTACAACTAGCATAACCTTCATTTTCCTACCAAATCTCATCTTCACTGAAGGCAAGCAGTCTTCGTTCTCGCCGAGTAAGAACACCAAACCCTAACCTGCGTTTAATTGCTATCCGTAATTCAATTTTGAATCGATATTCCTTGTGCAGAGTGATGGCGGCAGCTGTTAGTTTTAATTTGGTTGGAGCTTTCAAAGGACTCTCGTTTGGTTCTAGTTCATCCTCTTCTTTCTTCAAAGGAGAATTTGGATCTGTTCCGACGGCTCGTAAGGTTTCAATTTCACTGCCGGTGAGAACTCCGTTAACGATACAGAATGCGCACAAAAAAGGAGCTGGAAGTACGAAGAACGGTCGTGATTCGTCTGGTCGGAGGCTCGGTGTTAAGATTTACGGAGACCAGGTCGCGAAGCCTGGTGCAATCATCATTCGACAGAGAGGAACAAAGGTATTTCAGCTTCGTTTGCTTGAATTACTTTGCAATTGTGTGGAATCGAATTAGTTTTTTGTCCTGGAAGTATGCCCTAAATCCATAGAACATATTAGTTCTTTTCTCAAAGGAATTCACAAGCGCACAACTGTTGAGTCAAGTTAACTCTGAGGAAATTTATCATGAAAACTGGAATAAATGTGAAATTCAATGTGTTAAACTGAAATTTTGTAAATATGTTTCCTTTCGTTTTCCTTGATAACTATGTGGGCAATGTGCCATCTAGGTGAATCAGTTTGTGTAATATTTCTGTAGTTGGCTAAACTGAATCAGGTTACCATATGTGACCATAATAACAGCTGGTAGAGTAATTTGAGCCTTGGTTTTAAACTGTGTGCATCGGGAGATGGTGTGGTGATGAGATCGAATCGATGCATTTGATGTGATGCGGTCTCACACGACACATTTGAACAACTTACATTACAACGAGTCTTAGTTAAACTCAAATCTGATTGAACAAATATGACTAACGATTGAGCAATGAGTTGAGTATTTGATCAAATTAGACCTCGATGGAACAAATCTGACAGGGATGACGAGAATATCATATACTATTTAAAAGTTAACAGTTTAAATTATTATCTAATACATAATGTTTAGTATATTTTCAATAAAGAACGTCTCACTTATGTGATGCGCAGGCATTGTGCGTTGGCTTTTGGGATCAAAATGCATTGGTGTCTGCGTGCTTTTTAAAAACCAAGATTTGAGCTAAAAAGAGATTTCTTATATCTAAGACATTGAAAAACAAACAAGTTATGTATTTATAAGCCTAAAGTAGCTAAAAACTTGGTTCCCTGTATTAGATGTTCACAAATGTTGAACTTGGCATTTATATATCATTTAGCGGTCAGTAACCAAGATTTTTATGTCATTAATTTGCACGTTGTGTGTTACTATGCTGCTAATTGAGCACATTATTTGCTGTTCTCCCTATTTTAATACTTTGTATTGTATTCTGGATTGTGGGCACCTAGAAATTGAAAGCCATTAGATGTTGCCAATGATCGAGCATCTAGATGTATCTGTTTAGTTTCATGCAATGTAGTCTACGATGCTTTAGGCATCACAGTCTACTGATTAGGGCATTGTTTTTGCCTCATCAGTTTTTTCATTAAGCTGGTTTAAAGTTTAAACTTAGCTTAAACCAATCTCTGTACCTTTTCTATCCCAATTTCAGAGTTTTGATATTCTACTCAAAAACAGCTTTTGGTTTCATCTCAATGTATTCAGGTTCATCCAGGAAAGAATGTCGGGATTGGTAAAGATCACACCATTTTTTCTCTAATTGATGGATTGGTCAAGTTTGAGAAGTTTGGACCCGACAGGAAGAAGGTGAAATCTAATTTCTCAAAAGCTAAAGTTAATTTTCACAAGTTATAACTTATAACCACTTTGATTTGACACGACTTGTCAATGCATACAAAACAACAGGTGAGCGTTTACCCACGTGAAATACAGCCTGAAAACCCAAACAGTTACAGAAATAGAAAGAGAGAATCTTTCAGATTACAACGTGAACGCCGAAAAGCAAGAAAGGAGCTTAGGGAAGGTCGTGTTGCTGAACCTATTTTGGTGTTGGCTTCGGCTACTGCTGAGGAAACAGCTGTTGAGAACCCTGATTGCTGATTCCTAGTACATGTGTGATGTTGAACATTAGCTTCTTTCGTGAATGTTTTCATCAGCGGCCTAATTAGCGTTTTCACAAGCATTATTTGTTTTGTACCTTTATTATTCTATGTCAAGATGTTGCCTGTAAGTACTCAAGTTCTTCTATCATGAATCGAAGCTGGCATATTATGTTCTATATCTTTCTTTCCTGGCCTACATGTCACATGTGAAGGAGAAATTTGTGGCTTTTATACAATTTTCATTCTTATGTCTTTTTATGGGGGCTGAGTTTCACTCCTTGGGAAGGCAGCCATGGCGATTTAGATGAGATTGTAGACAGATTGAATCATGAGTGCCAATATGTTTATGAATACTAATCTTTCTTGAAAACCATAGAACACACACTTTAAAAGCTTGAATTGATTTGTTTTCACAAATCCATTATCTTGGATCCAGGTAACTCCTCTCTATGCGTCCAACCAGTCTTCCCTGTGAGTCTGACCACATCCTTGCATTTGTCTTCACTATCCTGTGTATGTGTATCGGTTGCCATATCTTTAAGTGTAATTATAGTAACAAGTAGAGCGAGCCTTTTATGAAACTTGTTCAGAATTGATTTTTGGATAATTTTTAAAATGATCTGAAATACTGGACTTCCATTACTCCCATGATCTATCCATGTTTTCTGTTCTTAAACACAGATGATGTTAAAGAAACTTACTGTTTGTTAACTTCTTAACGTGAACACGCAACAAAATTGTACATCAACCTTAGGTTTTTGCGGCCCAGGCTGTTGAAAGTTCAAACACAAAATTGGAGAAAATCAATCTGCAAATGACAAAGCCAAAGAGGGACACACCCTACCAAACGAATACCTATTAAAATAACAAAGCCAAAGAGGGACAGACCCCACCAAACGAATACTATTAATGTGTTTCACCTCTGAGTTGAACAAGTTCACTGTAACTTCACTGGTCCTTTTGTATATGTTTCATTAGATATGTAAAAGAACCAGTTTGGACCTCCTAGACTAGTTTCAAACCTGACACAATCTTGTTTCTTAAACCGGCACAAGTTTCAACCAAGCGTATCCGAACATGTTGCAAAACCGAAACATCAACACGGTTATTTCCTAAGTATAAAAAAAGTTCCAAACTGGTTTCAAGAAAAAATAATTTTGACTTTTGTTAACTCAGTACGAAAAAACAGTTTTTGACTTTTGTTAACTCAATTCAAACGGGTTTCAACCTGGACCGGTATGGGCCAAAAGCCGGTTCATACACCTTGGATGTCTACATTTCCGATTGATCAGATCACACACGACCCAGACCCAACAATGCCATGGGGCAAGAAAAAACATCACTAGGCTCAAACTTGGAAAATAATTAAGCAATAATTAACCAAACCCAAATGCGATTTCCGAATAGGTTTTTAGTAATTTTTGGATACTAACCATGAACACATGCTTAGAATTTCTTTGACATCAAGCATGCGGTCACACATAGCTGTAGGAAGTGCCATGTTCAAGCGCATTTGAAAAAAGAATGATGCAAGAAGTAAAACAACGGCAGAAGATGAAAGAACTAACATAAGTTCAACATTTAATTGTCAATTAACAAAATCTCATTCTATCAGAACATAAAACCAAAAGGGTTTCCTACAACACATCACACTTCTCTTTTTAAACGACTGTGCACACGGCTATCGTCCTCCATGCATTCCTTGTCGATAGTGCAACCTGACATGGCCAATAAAAACACTTGTTAAATGTACGTTACTGCATTTATCAAAACAAACCAGGATAAGATGCAGAGTCAGCCCTAACATAAAAGACATGACAGGATATTTGAAATCTTATGCTCTATCAAAGATCCTAATAACAGAACTTAAAATATCACTTTGGAACACAATGTGGTTGACAGGTGCCAAACAACTCCTTCAAAACACATCACACAAGTGGGACTTTTCTCAATAAGCGTGTGAACCCGTTACCAGAAAACTCACGGGACCATACAATTGTATGGCTAACCACAGAATTGGGTAAAACATAGCCTCTACTTGACAGGTGGCCTTAAGGGGATAAGAGGGTTAAAGGGAGAAACCAAGTGGAAGCTTGATTCAAACCAGAGACCTCACGTAGAGGGACTCAAGTGCTTACCACGGTAGTAGAAACAATTGTCTTTACTAAAAAATGACAACTACACACACCAACAAATGCCTCTTACAAGAATCAAACCACCAAATTTCTAAGTTTGTCTATGAACCAGAGATCACGGGGTCAAAGACCTTTTGGTGATACACAAACAAATGAACTAACATTTTTTATGTCATAACCTGGTATATTTGACGATAAACTTGGTAAAAAAGAAACTATAACATGCTAACACATTTTGCACTCAGAGTGTCTCACCCTTTCTAAAGTCTGAACCACCACATATTTAAATACAGATATGACCACTTTATGTCTTGAATTATCAACATCTCAATTAGCCTATCCTCTTGGTTTTTATATATTCTCTATTTACAGTTTTACACAAGTATACATGCCATAAAATTCAGATCGGTACATGATATACCTACCATATTATGGCCAATTAAACAACTTATCTAATTCCTGTATAACAATAACACATTAACATAGTTCTTAATGTCCCAGTTATCTACTCACCACGATATCTGATTGAAATATTTAACAAAACCGTGATAAAATACAGCAATCATTTTTAATACTTTCAGAAAACATTCTACACGTTCCAAATCTCCTAGATTAAGTGATTAGCATAATTCTCTTATATACTGTGAATTTCCTCTCTTGAAATAAGTGAATTGTGTTACTGATCCAACCGTAGAAGAATAATTAACCGATAAATTAAGTATAGATGACATCGATATGATTGATGCTTATAGAAAGCAGTCTGAAATCTGAATAACCAACACCTTACGCCTAAGCAATTAACAGAAAACCACTGAACGCGCATAGATCAGACGCATACCAACAACTATCAAGTCAAAATCAATCACGTCAACAAGTAAAAGTACATAGAAGAACAAAATTTACCTCTAAACAGATCCGACGATGATATTGTTGATCGGGATGAAGATGAGCTTAACGAAGAACCCTACAAATCCCATCACCACGAAACCGATGGCCGTACGAACTGCTACCTTCGAGAATTCTGCAAACAAATCGAATCAAAACTTAGATCTATCAAAACAGATCAAGATCGGGAACTGAAACGAGTCGATTAGACCTAAAATTGTGCAGTGCGTACCTTTTCGGTCAGGTTTGTGGCATCTCTTGACTAGACGATAGCTATCCTTTGAGAACTCTCTCAATGGCTCGAAAACTGAATCCAAAGCATCCATGATCAAGAGATATTTCAGATCTGCAAAGAGAATTAGGGGTTTGAATGGAGATGCGGAGGAAACAACGAGACGAGATCGAGGGTTATATTATACGCGTTGAAGTATTTTCCCCAACGGCAATTTGGCCCCTTCTTTTTGGGTCAGTTACATAATGGCCCTTAATGTTCAACTATATGCGGTTATTATCCTTAAACATTTGGTTTTGCATTTTTGGTTTTCAAGTTTTCTTTAACCTTTATTTTCAACATTGGGCCTCTTAATTTTCTATGAGCATGGCCATCATAAAGAAAAAGAAAATGTGAAACCACCTTCAATAGCTTTACTTTTTTTTAAGAGGGGCGCAACTAAAAAATTTCTTAAGAGGTATCACACGTATAAATTTTTTATAGGTAGCACGGACACACAAAACCAAAAAAGTCCTATATAAAAATCAAAAAATCCAAATTCTTTTACTTTGCGTACATGTTTAAGGGATAGCATGTGTCACCCCTAGACGTAAGTTATCTCGACCCCTATCTGTAGAATATGTGGCATCTGCCACTTTCACATGTAGCACTGGGCCTCGCTCACATGTGGGCTTCCGACATTCCCTCCATGCCCTTTCCTTTGATTTTTTTTTCTTCTAACACAAATTAGTATAATTTGGGTTCTATGACGGGAAAGATGTGTATGATAATGTTGAGGGTAAAATGAGTTAGTGGGAAGAATAACTGAAAGCTAATTTGGCATGCTTATTATGTCTATTGTCTACATGTAGAAACGATGGGTATTAGCATCGAAGACAATCTAGAAAATAACATACAATTTAATGTACTTTTTATACAAAAGAAAGAAGTTTACAATACAATATGAACATTGTTATGATGCATTTAAATTATGCGATTTAAATTTATCACTTTATGATTTAGATCACTTCATCAATATAAATGTATTTCTTTGTCTATCATCAACTTCTCACTTCTATCAATTTCATAAACTCTCGATCACTAAGGCTGAAACGAGTTAAAGTCAAAATATCATTTATAAAAAATAACGAAACTAGGATTCTTTCGAGGCTTAGGTTAAATTTTCCAAAGACCTGCTAATGAAATTATACAGATTTATATTAGGAAAAGGTTTTAAAAAATCATTGGTCAAGTATTTGAATAGGGTGTTTTGATTAATTTACTTTGCACTAACAATCTTAAATAGGGGAGCCGAAAGTGCTAATTTGTAATAGTTAGGGGCCCTTTGGTAATTCACTTTGGGTTTTTGGTAAACGTGGATGGGAAGTTTGGTCATCCTTTCCTAGCTGGCAACGCCTCAATGGACGACTATATACACACACACCACATCAACGACTGCTGACTTGTTTTTTCCTTATTAACAACGATACGACACCGTATCATTAAGGTAACGCCCCCCTCTTTTGATAACACGAGACGAGGAGCTCAACCAAGTCAACTTATTACTAGTTTTTTTAACAGCAAATTTTTCACTACATATTATAAACCATTTCGTAAGGATATTAACATTTTTCACTTTTATAAAGAGATAATTATCATGTCGGGTAGACTATAAGATCATGAGCTATTACCCTATAGTTCGTTAACGGATTGGAGGGTTGAACTCTCCATTATTAAGTTAAACAAATCAACCCAAGCATAACCCAAAATCTAATACTTTTCCTGTCGTCCTTCACATATTATAGTCTTATATTTTTTCAAGAGTCTATAGTCACTAAAATGTATATATTTTATACAAGAAACTTTACATATTTGATACATAAAAAAAGTCCCTAAGTGGATGATGGTGAAAGAACGGTTTCCCAACCAAAAATTATGGGTACAAACCATACTGTGCAAATGTAACAATTTAGCCGTTCCAAAAAAAATAAAATAGAGAGATAAATTAAAGAAACCTAAAGACGACATATTTAGTTGTATATTTTTGGTAATAGTTAGAACTGAACTATTACCCAGAAACTCACGAATCCCCATCAACTCATCAAGAACTTTGTTAACCAATAAAATCAGCTAAAAGGCAAAACAAGTTACCTTAATCTATGATCTATCTATTTGTTCCACATTTTCAGCAAAGTAAATCAACACATGTAAATTTAATGTTTTAACAAAGAAACCATCATTTTTCAATATGCCAACATTGAACCCCCATCCCAATTCCATTCCTTCACCATACAAAACCTCATTGCTTTGATTCACGCTGAACAACACGGGGAACAAACGTCAAGCCACGAGTATGGCGACGACCAAAACTGATAGCCGAAGGAGTGGAATCCGAGGTAGTCAATTTGGAAACAGCTGAAACAAGGCCATTCAGTGTCTCTTCTTCTATCTGCATCGCGTTTGCACTCGATCCTTCTTCATTTTCTGTGGTACATGTCGCATGCCGTTGTTTTCGTTGGTTTTTCTTCGATCTTTCTTTCTTTGATGGTTGCGCCTTTTTAAAGAAGTCGAACGAAGAAGGGAAGTTATGTTTGTCCATTAGATGTTGATGCCGACTTTTGTAGCTTTTAAGCTTTACACCACATCCTTCAACAAGACATTCATACTGTTCCACAAAAATACTACATTTAGAAGTGACAGTTTTTAACAGATAATACAAATATGGGTCCATAACTCCATACAAATATGAATCTAAATACAATTACTAAGGTGTGCTACTTTTCTGGCAATATACCTTTTTTGTAATTTTATATATAATAAACAAACTCTTTATAAAACCAAAAACTGGGCAAAAAAAGTATTGATTGGGCTGACCCGCCCCGGCACTTTTAGACCCAAAAGACCGACAGTGAAATGCAATAGAAGATGAAGAATTACCATAGCATAACCCCGTGCGACTTTTGCTTGGAAGAAAGAATCATGTGCCTCTGAGACGTGTATGCTAAGCAGGCGAGATGTAGGGAATACTCTAGAACAAACGGAACAAGAGGCTGTATGCCTTGCATTGTAATGATCTTCAAACTCAGCCAGGGATCTCAAGTTGGCTCCACAACCAACAATTGGACAGATCACTTCACTGGCCAAACAAAATAACTTGAAGATCAAAATCATATTTATGTTTACTGGTGATATGTATCATTTAGCAGATGTAACAGTATGGTGAAAGTCAAGAAAGTATGTGATAAATGTATGAAAATAAATTGAAATTGACCACTTCTTTTCAAGTTTATTGTTATTTTATACCTACAGAAAGGATTATATGTATAATTATGCATATTTATTTATATATCCATGATTAGATTCCTCATTGTATTCCAATGTCTTGCATTTTGAAAGAAGCCATAATCATTTTAGTTCAAAATTTCTTTGACTAGCAGAGGTGGATGCAAAGCAAGTTCCATTTGATATTAAATATTAATTAATAAAGACAGACAATGATTTAATCAGTCATGCATCCTAAGCTAGTAAGCTACATAGTCATGGACCGATTGTGCTAACCTAAGCACATGTTGACATGGATGAATGTTACCATTTATACTTGCTATAATCAATTCTTTGTAATGACAGAACTAGCCTAGGTAATTTTAGCTTGAAAACTTCTGAAATAAATTCAGAAATAGATTGCAACTTTCATGGGATTATAGACAGGTACGATTGGGTCAACTGGGAATGGAACAGATATAGAGACAATCAGACACATACAACCATACGAGGTGTAAGGAATGGAAAAATAATTTCTGTTCAATACGTTTTGAAATGGTCTTGTTTGGTAATTCATTGATAAGCCAGCTCAGCAGAAGAAACGCCACATTACGCAAGAAGTAGGTCAACAAGTTATCAAATTAAGTACAACTACGGTCATTGCCAATTTTTGACAAGCACATGTTGCTAGAATTGTCCAACACTGTACTAAAGGGTAAAAAGACCAACTTAACATAATAAGCCTCATAGCAAACTGCACCATATGATGCATGAACATGTATTTCACCTAATATAGTGAGAGGATAATAAACAATGAACAATTGACACTTGCATACAGTTGAGACAAATGAAATCAAATAAACACCATGGCCTATAAGGTTGATTATGTGTTCAAACTAGACTGTTCGTCAATAAAATACATGAATGTTGACAAACATAACTTGTTTTCTCTTCACTTCACAGACACCATTAAATAGACGTAAACCAAAACTTGACAGTTGCACCTCATGATTTATTGCATAAAATTTTGTTTGACTAGTATACCAATATAGGACAAGTAAAGAAAAGGTAAGATAACATAAAATATAAAAAATAAAAGTTCAACAGTACCTGCCCTCATCATCCAAATTTCTAAGCTGCTGTTTTTCCTCTTCAGTAAAGTCCAGTGCAACCTGGATGTCAATAAGAAATAGACAAATAGTATTATCTCAGTCAAACTCACTTTACCACAGAATCATGCCACCCCCTTGCTTGATTTTAAAAATAGCGCCTGAGGCACTTGAGGCGATTAGGAAAACGCCTCGGGGCCTTGAGGCAGCGCCTCATGCACATCTAGCCTCAAATTTTGTCAACATTGGTCAGCGTTAGGGTTGGGGTCTGTAGGAAAGAAGATATATAAAAACAACCAAATGTATAAAGAGATTATGATGATTTTCATGATAGATAAGACCAATAATTATATATGATAAGACAGATGTAACTTTTGGTTGCATACAAGGCTTATTTGGTTGTACATAGAGTAACGCCTCTCAGGCCTCGGATTTTAGACCTAAACGACTCGGAGCGCCTCAAGCTTTTTTAAAACCAAGCCCCCTTGAAGGAGGTAGTGATGACTTTGTATTACAAAAAGAGACATAGAATTTGCAACTACATATAAGCAGATATCTAGAAGCAGTTCTCTCAGAATCAAAGTATCCACCCTATTTCAACTTATTAAAACAATGGCATACATGATAATATCAACAATAAACCTTTGACCTAGAAATAAAAGTTCTGGTAAGTGTAAAATTGTTCTGGTAGCATATAAGAGATATTGCCAGTTCATTAAACTGATTGTTGGTGACCTAAATTTGCTCAGAAAGGAGTCATGACATCCATCAAAGTAGGGCTTATTTGTATACAGTATCACGTTCATCATCATTCTTCAAATCGATTCTATGTATAAAACTATACCGGCCGGGACTAATCAAATCAGAAACATATTCGAAATCAACATGCTGAAAGAAAAAGAGGACGAACCTGTTTGGCAAGAAGTTCGCGTTCAATATTTCCGGAAGCGAAGAAGGGATCGTCGGGGTCGAATCGACGAAGAACGGGAAACCAGTACTGGAATTCTGAATGCAATTGCGTCTGCAGATGGTTATCGGTCATCATCATCGTTTCCCTGGAACTTTAAAGCTCCCGATATCGTTTTCCGATTGGGAAAATATGCAGAAAAACTGAAGCTTCAAATCGCCTAATTATTGGGGACGGGTCGAGCGAAGAAACCTAGTCGGTGTAACGGCTCTTTACGTGAGATGAGTGCAATCCAGCTGTCAGGTTATTTGGGTTACGAACCGGGTTAGGGACCGATCAACCTCCAGAAAATTTTTTTAACGGCAATTTGACTCAGCGAGCCACAATCTCAATTAACTCATTTATTGGATGACGTTTGCCTATTATTCAATTTATGATTTGAGCAAACATGGATCTATTATCTTGATTGTCTTGACAGATCAACATGACATATCATTTGACTTGATGACGGTTCTATCGTTAACTAATCTGGAACACAAACAAATGAAAAATGTATAATGCATTAAATGTGTCGTGAGAGGGGGAAAAAGAGGGAATGAACGCCACACGTAACAAAGGGCTAAAGCCACAAATGACAACCCCCAAAGCTACCTTCTAGACGAGCAAATGCCGCCTAGGTCACAAATAGGATAAATGCCTCTGCTTTACAGAGAGCCAAGATTTTACCGCGTCAACAAACAACATATCGAACATGCACTTTACCTAATTACTTAATCATGTCAAATGATCTTGTAACATAACGAGACGTAGACCCCCCCGCGCGTTGCGGCGGGGTTTACTAAATGAACAACTAAAGCGACGGAAAGACGAAGTAAAAAATGATGTATGAAGAAGCAATACATGCTTAAACATTAATTTATGATAAGCAGTCTAAATGCGAAGAATAAATTGATAATAAATCTTAATAGATGGTGACCCGCCCGCGCGTTGCGGCGGGCCACCCTAGTAGTTGCCGCTGGTGAAGTAAATCCCATCGCAACCTGTTAACAAAACTATCATGTTGTTCCTAATATATAGCTTAGCAAGTATTTAGTAAACAAAAGGGACAGTGATCAAATGACTGCATATTAGAAACTTCAACTGGATATGTAAGTTGTTAAAAATAATTGTATGTGTGTGAATCACTAACCTCTTTGTCAAGAATTTAATAGCGCAGTTTTGTCATTGTTGCTCCACTGAACATCATACTTTCTAATGACTCGTACATGTAATGCAAATGGTGACAATGAGGGTTTAATATCAACAATTCCCTTTGAAACTGCAATAACAGAACAAATACTTTAGCATCTATAATGAATGGTAAGGGCATGAGAAAGGGACAACTGAATCTGAATAAGCTTCAAAGCAGCATAAAACATTCAGGATAGCACCAACATAAACCAACAGTTAGAATGAATAAAGGCCCAGAAAATTATCATCACTGCCCAATTTCAGATTTCATTTCTGGACAACAGCAACATAAAAGAACATTTAGAATGAATGAAGGCTCAGAAAATTATCATCATTGCCCAAGAATCGTAACCAAGCCTCAAGAACATCAGAAAGGGTCAATTGAATCTGAATAAGGCTCAAATAAGCATAACATCAACAATCAGGACAACAGCAACATAAACCAACATTTAGAATGAATCGAGGCTTAGAAAATTATCATTGCTCAATTTCAGATTTCATTTCGGGACAACAGAATGAAGGCTCAGAAAATTATCATCATTGCCCAAGAATCATAACCAAGTTTCAAGAACATCAGAAATGGTCAATTGAAACTGAATTCTCACTTCATTTCATTTCGGGACATTATACTGAAATCAAAGAAAGATCATGAAAAGATATATGCTCAGGTCAAGCCCACGGCTGCGATTTGTTTATCGCCACGCCGTAAGGGCAGCCACATAGCCAAAAATCAATCATCATAACCAAGCCTCAAGAACATCAGAAAGGGTCAGCTGAATCTGAATATGACTCAAAGAGGCATAACATCAACATTCAGGACATCAGCAACATAAACCAACATTTAGAATGAATCGAGGCTTAGAAAATTATCATTGCTTAATTTCATATATCATTTCGGGACAACAGAATGAAGGCTCAGAAAATTATCATCATTGCCCAAGAATCATAACCAAGCTTCAAGAACATCATAAAGGGTCAATTGAAACGGAATAAGGCTCAAATAAGTATAACATTAGCAATTAAATCAAACCGTTCTCATTTCATTTCATTTTGGGACATTAAACTGAAATCAAACAAAGATCATGAAAAGATATATGCTCAGGTCAAGCCCACGTCTGCGATTTGTTTATCGCCATGCCGTAAGGGCAACCACATAGCCAAAAATCAATCACCATTGCTCAACCCAACGAAAACAACAACATTGCCTAATCAAAAGCAACCAAGAGCCATACAAACATCAACCAAACCCTAGGTTGAAAAGCTATCAACATGCAAAATAAGCAACATACATACACTCAATAAGCAACAACTAACCAAAGATCAATCCATCTGAGTGTGTTAAAATGATACCGCTAGAACAAAAATGAATTTGGCGGTTTCAGATTTGGGTTATTGAAACCCCGAAACCAAAATCGGTCCAATAGAACAGCAAGAAAACCCGTCGGTTTCAGATCTGGGTTTCAGAAAACCCTAAACCCAAAATCAACTGTTTAATAAAACAAAGATCATCACAACAATTGAAACTCCAAACCTCAAGAGGATCTCCATGACTGCACGCATTGAAACCCTAAAACCGGCGACGCCATTGACAGAAGACGGCGGCCGCGCATCGCCTTAATCGGAGCAACAGACGGAGGCAAGAACGCCGCCATACTCCGTCATCGCCACCTACCATCACCACGAATGTAAAAGACGACTAATCAGAATCATCAACAGCCGGCGACAAAAGCAACTCAACGACGGGCGGGTAAGCCGTCACTGACGGCCTGCCTACGCCTCGGTCGGAGCAACAGACGGGGGCAACAGCGCCGCCACTCTCCGTCATCACCACAACCATCACCGCCAAGCGACGGTCTGCATCGGAGAAAAGATGTTCGTCTGGAACATGCAGAAAGAGAGAGAGACTGGCTTCGAGATATGGAAAGAAGCATCTCGAATATGAAAAGAGAGAGAAGGACCAAAATTGCCAAAAAAACAAAATGTTGTGGTCAGATTTCAAGAAACCAAAACAATACTATTGATCTTTCAAATTATATTGTATTATATATAAATGATTCACACTCATTAACAATTAACAATAATTGTAGAATCTTAGTACTCCGGACGGGCGGATAGGGGAAGACCCTAGGACGGCACGTCTGAGTAATAGATCCACTGAAGGAATTCAACTTGGGTCGGGAGACCGATCGAGATACTTGGATTCTTTGGTGACCTGCAAAACAGAGAAACACCGTTGTTCTTGGGGGCGGGACGTAGTGTCCCGCGACCAAGCTCCAGCGTGAGGATAAGTACTTGTATGATAAAAAAGAGAGGCGAGTGATAGTGTCTTGAATGTCAACTAACCTGGTGTTTGAGGGGTATTTATAGCCCTCAACCCTTGTCTTAGGACGCGCCATTAATGAGCCTTTCCTGAATAGGCGACCTGCGAGACTGGGCTGTCAGACAGTGTCGCGTGCCTATTTCGAGTAATCCTTGATCAGTGAGTCCGACCAGGTGGTGTGGCATCCGGCCGGTTGTGTGGGTTTGTGCATTGGCCTGTAACGTCTGTGTAGACGACCGCTATGCCCGACCGAGTGGCCTTGTATGCTATCGATCGGTATAACGAGTTGTGTATTGGAGGATGACTGTGACTTCATCATGAATGGACATACGTAATCAATATCCATGAGTTGCTTCCACTATTATTGATTTTAAAAGAAAATGAAAAATTCTTTAAATATAGAGGCCAACGTGTTGTGTGTGGGGTCCCATCTTCACCCACTCAATCCAATCCGTGTAGCGTTTTGTATCAGCAAATTCAGCAATAACCGAAGAAAAGGGAGGGTGTCGAAGAATCGAAACGGAGAAATTGGGCGATGGATCCAGACGCTCTCTCAAAAGCATTCGTGGAGCACTACTACTCCACCTTCGACACCAATCGCGCTGGCTTATCCACCTTGTATCAGGACTCCTCCATGCTGACCTTCGAAGGCCAGAAGATCCAAGGCTCTCAGAACATCGTCAGCAAGCTCACATCTCTCCCTTTCCAGCAGTGCAAACATAGCATCACCACCGTCGATTGCCAGCCCTCCGGCCCCGCCGGTGGTATGCTTGTATTTGTCAGCGGTAATCTCCAGCTTGCCGGTGAACAACACGCTCTTAAGTTCAGTCAGGTATTTCTTCATTCGTTTTTTTTTTTTTACTTTGCTGCCTGTATATACATCGATACATATCTGGATCATGTGAGAGAGATGCTTTTGATTAGTTTAAATCTGGTATTTCGTCGAGATTTGGATTTTAAACCCTAAAATTAAGCGATCAGGAAATCAAATTTGGACGTCGTTTGTCTGTATATTCGGCAGGAAGGATTTCTCCTCTATGAGTGGAACTGACAGTAAATTGATGTCTTAAAAAGATAGTTGTTGTTGATATTAATGGCTGATTTTCCGTGGTGTTGGTGGTAATCTGTGAACTATTGAGTTAAAGTTGTTCTTCTTAGCAAATAGCTAGTGTGGATCTCCTATGCACTAGTTGAGATGAGACAGAAATAATGTGGTTTATACATGCATTTAGTTTGTACAATATTTAACTGTGCATATGTTTTTAGATGCATATCAGCATATGATTGGTTATTGGTGCCTGTTTATGCACAAACAGGACAATTTTTGTGTTTGCATATATATTTCATTTGCCCTGTAGTGAAGCCTTGACTATGTACAGTTCACAAATCGTATCAGTCGGGTACTAGATGGGGATTGGTAATGTTTATGCAAAGACTGCACACTCATGATAGGCTGGCAACTGGACCTTGGATTTTATTGTGATTTGGATGCCTAATTGGTCATAATAACTTAAATCCATTGTGGAAGCTGACACAATATTATGATTTAGATCATCACTTCATTTTCAAGTGCTGATCATCACTTCATACTGAAGTGCTCACTGAATTTTGTGGATGAAATGGTTCAAGTATCAAAGGTCTAAGTGTCATAGTTCGCTTTAAATTTCAAAGAACTTAACATTTTGCCCCAATTGTTATAAAATGGTTTAAGTATCAAAGGTCTAAGTGTCATAGTTCGCTTTAATTTTCAAAGAACCTAACATTTTGCCCCAATTGTTGTGAAACGGTTCAAGTATCAAAGGTCTAAGTCTCATAGTTCGCTTTAAATTTCAAAGAACTTCACATTTTGCCCCAATTGTTGCAAGCATGTTGTTTTCTTTGAAATATAAAGCCAGGTACAATAGTTAAATATGTGAAGTTTTCCAAGCATTATGATGGTTTTATAAAGTTTCAGCATTGCTATCTATGATGGTTTTCTCAGAAGCTAAGACCAAGTACAATTATTGCACATGTTGACACACATAACAAATGAGTTATGTTCACTTCTCACAAACCTTCTGGACGTATGCTTAATTTTTTTTGCCGGTAAATTATTGAATTTTTCGGACATGTTTTCGAGTTCTTGGGTGAACCCATGAAATCACATTGAATTATCTACGAGTTATGAAAACTCATGATATCCTTCCTTGTCCTAAGAAAATGCAATTTCTAAAATTCAGATACTTGTTGCATTTTCAAATTGTGGTCTGTTTTTATGAGGGAATGATGATTTTCTATATAATTTCAGAACCTCCTCTTCTTCAAATTTGATATCTAATTTCTTTAACAATTATGATTTATATATATTTATAGCTTTTTGTATCTTGCTACATTTTAAAATACATCCATAGGCAATGACATGGTCATATGTTGATATCAATCTGTTTAGCATTTGTGCTTTAAGTTACTATGCAACAAGTAACTGCATGTTTTCCTAAACTATATGTTTCTACTCAAGATCTTCTTTTCTTATGTCGTATTTTTCATCGACTTTTTTTTTTTTATCAAAACCGAAATGCAAAATTGTTCTGTATTTGTGTTACTTACGAGTGACACAAAAGTTTTGTATTCAATTATAGTTTGTGAAGGGGTGTATGCCCTTCCAATGGAAGAGAACAGATATGCATATGACCCAACATGTTGAGTTTATTATGAGGTTCGTTGGGGCTTTAAAACTTTTAATTTTTGACTTTGAATCTTATATTGGTGAGTGTATTGTTAGATTTGTTGCTTCTCAACTGAGATGTGAATATGTGATGGGAGAGCAATGTGATGATAAGCATATGTGAATTGAGGAGGGACTTGCAGAATAAAAGTAGTAATTGCATTATGATTTTAAATTAATTATTTTTATGGGTCTGATAGAATGTCATCAACTAGCTCGTAGCTCATATTGTTTCATTTTTTTTTGGTATTACAAGCTTAATGATTCGATTCATACCTGATTATAGATGGTAAATTGTGCACATCAGGTGGGTTGTGTAATGGGCCAGGTTGCATTGGGTTGACCTTAAACGCTTTTTGTCATAGTATTTAGTTCTTTTTATAACTAGTTATTTCAATAATAATCTAATTGTTTTAATGATTTAACTTAGGATGCTTTATGCATTAAAATACACATCGTGTGACTCTTGACCCATTGGACCCATATCCTTTTTAAGCTCTTTTTGAAATTTTGCCCCTTTGATCGTTTGAAGTTTGGTGATAAAATACAGCCCAAATCAATCCATGCATAAGTTATTCGGAAACCATCTTGTAAATACTATTAAATTACTATACATGGTTATTTTTCTTCATGCAGTATTTCTAATTTCTTTATGATATTATTTAGTTTCGAAAAGATTGTAACCTTATATACAAATTTATACTTTAGAACTTCTATTTTATGATAAAACTACGTAAAAAGAAGTCATATGTTCGCTGCTTGTTTACGTGCAGATGTTCCATCTGATGCCGACACCTCAAGGAAGCTTTTACGTGTACAACGACATATTTCGCTTGAATTATGCTTAAAACAAGGTGCTTATTGAAGCCAAATGTTGGCTAGTTTAGCATTCAGTGCTGAATATTTTGTCCATCATTTCTGTGTTTTATATTAGTCTGTTTTACTATATTATTTTATCTGATTATTGGAAATGGGATCAATTTGTGAAAAGCTTTCTGGTGTTGTGTCTGGCGAGACTATGTTGTTAGAACAGACAACCAGAAAAACCAAAATTCGAATTTGGGGCTGTTCTGATTTCTACAGTTTTCATATTTGGGTCGGTCTGGAAATGAGCTATTATTTTTGGAAAATTATTAAACTTCCAAATTTGAAATGACTGTTCATATGTTTATATTTTTCTACTTGAAGTGTAAGTTTGTATTTGGTTGAGGGTGACAGGGTCAGGTTTATGACCGATGCTCTTCATAGTAGAAGCCTAGAAGGTTACCAACTTACTATTTTCCCTTTTTTTCTACCTTCAACGCCCTTCACTACTTGTTGCCAATGTGAAGGCCGTATGTGAAACGTGCGGCGCTATGCCGTCACCATCTGCATGGATTATGTCATAAACATGAGTAATTTGGTTTATGTTTCTATAGGTCACGAGGCTCATACTTCTCTTCCGGTTGTTCTTCTTCTAGTGGTTTTTCGGTGGCTCGTCTGGTGGCTAAAATCATCTAGTGGCTCTTCCGGTGGATTTTTTGGTAAATAGTAAATCAGATGTCCAGTTTCAGCAAATATCAGCAACTATTCATGCGATACATTGCATCAACGCGTGTAATACTTCAAGCTACTGTATAGAAAACTTTGTATTTAAAAAAAATATAACAGACATACACGCTTTTTATAGTATCTACTTGTAAAATCCACCTATTTTTTACTTATGAGACTTGCATTATCGCGACTCTCCCACTACAACCGGTTCTAGGAAAGACATTTCTTCCACCCAAATCTTACTGGACCTATACGCCCTGTTCCCGAGTTCACTTGAGAAGAGAAGCCCGTTCCCGAGTTCACTTGAGAAGAGAAGAGAAAGAAAGGGGAGGAAATGGTGGAAAAGAAAAGAAAAGAAAGGGAGAGATGTCTTAAAGTGAAACTCGGGAACACTATATATTTTAACTCCTTTTCTTTTCCACCCTTAAATGAAACTCAGGAAAGTGTTTTTATTTCCTTCTAATTCCTTTCTTTCTCTCATTAAGTAAACTCGAAAACACGGTGTATAAAGTTGAGGGACCAAAATGCAATTACTCTTCAAAACCCATTAACACAAGGTGGGGGATTCTTTTTGAATCATCATCAGAGGATAACTTGAGTAAGCAATGAAGCTCTACTTTTCCTCTTTCACAGTCATACCTATCTTGTCTCTTCCTCCATCATAGATCCATAAATGCAACTGTATATACACCAATCACACACACTCAGAGACTACAGATCATCCAGATCAGCAACTGCGAATTAGAAGAAGAAAAAAGAAATGTCAGATTGGGGGCCGGTGTTCGTTGCGGTGGTGCTCTTCATCCTGCTAACGCCGGGGTTGCTGATTCAGATACCCGGCCGCAACAAGGTCGTGGAATTCGGTAACTTCCAGACGAGTGGCGTCTCGATTTTGGTTCATTCGGTTATCTATTTTGCGCTTATTTGCATCTTCTTGTTAGCTGTTGGGATCCATATGTACCTCGGTTAACATCTATATTCTGGATTCATTCGAATTGGATTGGATTTGATTTTCGTGTTTTTCTTTTGTGTCGGTTTTAATGTTTTTGTTTAATTCTAGTGATCATAAACACACCCTTTTGATTGATCCAAATTTCAAGTTTATCAAAGTGTAACCGTATCGTCATATTAGTCGGATTAACTTCTTTAACTTGTTCAATTAACTTCTTAATTTAGTTCGACTCTTGAGCTGGTTTAACTCGTGTTTTTAATAATTAGTCAGGAGGATTAATACATTTACACCTTGATTCACCTATCAAAATGCATTAGGCTTCTCAAACCGATTGACTTATTTAGGTAGATGGTCCATCTAACGGGTCATTTACAGTTAATTTTAGAGAAGAATTAATTTTTTTGTTTGAAGTGCCATTCTGCTGGAATCAACCGTAATCGAGACGAACAAACGAACACAAACTTTTGCGGGAATATATAACGTAATTTATCTTCGAATTGAACAAAATTTGTGGTGCAAAAATACATCGCATAAGATCCTATATATAGACTTTCTAACCGACTCAAACCTACGGAATTTGACCGACTTTGACTAAATAGAAGTCACCTAAATATTCAAATAAACTTTGGGGTCCTAAGCCTACGGAAACAAAATAAAACAACCCTAGTTATATACTTATTACACAAGATTAGTTCAACAATACGATAAAATTAGCGAGATGTTAGAAGTACAAGTTAAACCTTAAAAGAAAAATCAAACCAGTGGTTCTAAGAGATATGTCTAAGGTTCCCTTATTAGTCATTCAAAGAAAAGTCATAGTCCGAACATCCTCAAACACCTCCTCCGCTTTTACTCTTCGGTTCTTGAACATTCGACTAGTTCTAGCTTTTCAAATACAACAAAGAGTAGACAAAAAAAATCCCATGCATGACCTTTTTGTAGCCTATTAAAGTCGATCAGTTCTCGTGAGCGAAAATAACATTTTCAACTGCAACTAGGAGCGTAGCCCGTGGTTTACACCAGAACAAAACGAGGTCACAAATTCGACTCGTCCATCGACAGTTGACTAAAAGATGATCGATTGACTCTATGAACATATCATAACTGCAGCATAAGGTGTCAATGCCTCTTTTAAAGGGATCCGGTTCATACCTACACGTCACATGAAAGCATTCACTTTCAGCGGGATCCATCTCAGCCACGAAATCTTCAACTGGAACGAGTTAAAAGAAGAGTTTTGGATCAATTTTATTCACCGCTTCAACTTCAAACATATAAGCCACATCTCTCCCCCATCCCCATTCGTCATCCACATTTGAAAGTCTGATCTCCTCAGGAATTAATATATAGATCATGCCGAGATCAGAATTCAGCTCACCAACCTTTAACCTGATACAAATCCACAATTGACACATGTCAAAGATTAGTCACATCTACAACCTCAGGAATTAGTAAAGGCTAAAGGTTATGAGTTCAAATCTAAATACTAATGTTATTTAGTTTAGAGAGTAATTTAGAACAAATAGTAGGTTAGATCTACATTAAAAGCAAAGATAAAACAATAAAAGGACATGGTAAATGAAGATCTCTTCAAACTTTTTTTTGGAAAGCTATAGAAAGAAGATCTCTAAATTTAAGAGCTTATAGAGCATAGACTGTGAGTGAAAAATAGAAAATATAAAAAAGACAATACAATACATAAACTTAATTTATTGAATATAAAATGACATGGTAAATGATTTGTGAAGATTTTTAGAAGATAAATAAATTATAAAAAAATATAGGTTTTAGTTCAATTATAAGTACGTGATACAAAATGAAAATGAAATATGAATGCGGTAACACTCAACTTTTAAAGCGTAATTTCCTTAAACATAAGCATTTTTCTTTATTGGATTTAAATAATCCAAACTATTCATTATTGGACGATAAATTCCAACTGAAAAAATTCTTCCTGGCAGTCCCAACTATTTACCATATTTTTTATAATAAACTTTCCGTTAAACATTTTTAACCCCGTTAGTTTCACCTTATGTGGCATCCTACATGGACTGTTTAGTTGGCTTTTCTAATGACGTGGCATTTCTTTTTAACTTAATATATTCATGGGTAAAACGATCTGAACCAAGCACCTACTTGCCGGCACCGGATATATATTCCGGTCAAAAGACCTGAACCACGTCGCGAAGCGGTTAGACATCTGGAAACCGTTATGAGGAGATTTCACAACACGCAGGCTAAGTGTGTCGACGAAACAGTTACAAGTTACAGAGCTCCAATCCGCTATCTCTGATCTCAAATGGACGCCGAATAACAAATATTCCGATCTCCGGACGCTTCTCAGCGCCGCCATGACGAATCAGGCGACGTATCCCGACATAATCCTATTTAGCAAATCGAGGAACAAAATTCGAAAGTATTTCCATAAATAGTTGAATGAAATTTCTCGTCAGGTTAGTAATTTGCTCGCGTTACTAAAGAAAGTGAAAAGAGCGTCGAAATTGAAGACGAAGATATTTCCTGAGGAGTACAGTGAGATGTCCGGTGGATAACCGCAGTGGATCAGAAAGAAGGAACAAAATTCGAAAGTATTTCCATAAATAGTTGAATGAAAATTCTCGTCAGGTTAGTAATTTGCTCGCGTTACTAAAAAAAGTGAAAAGAACTTCGAAATTGAAGACGAAGACATTTCCTGAGGATCAGGAAGAAGGAAAGGGCGTTGTTGCAGGCGTCGGTCAACAATACGGTGTTTGATCTGGTGGCGGCGGAGGACTGCACCGAAAATTTCACAAGGATTGGTAATGCATGGGCGTATTATGAATACTTGGAGATTGTCACCAGGAGGACGATGATAATGTTAGTTGATGACGGAATTGAAAAACGCTGATTAAAGGTAACCGGAACCTCGTCGACTGTTGGACTCTTACCCATGAATATTTTAAATTAAAAAGAAATGCCACGTCATTAAAAAAGCCAACTAAGCAGTCCATGTATGATGCCACATAATCTGAGACTAACGGGGTTAAAAAAACTTAACGGAAAATTTATTAGAAAAAACATGGTAAATAGTTAGGACTGCCACGAATAATTTTTTCAGTTGAGATTATTCCCGTCCAACAATGGATAGTTTGGATTATTTAAATTCAATTTTCTTAAACTTAATTTATTGAATCTAAAATGACATGGTAAATGATTTGTGAAGATTTTTAGAAGATAAATATATTATAAAAAAATATAGGTTTTAGTTCAATTATAAGTACGTGATACAAAATGAAAATGAAATATGAATGCGGTAACACTCATCTTTTAAAGCGTGATTTTCTTAAATATAAGCACTTTTGTTTAAAGATCATATTTTCTTTATACAAAAGGTCTTTTCAATCATAAAGTTTTTGTTAAGCGAAAAATGATGAGGATTGAGAAAATCCGACACAACTACAAACAAGAAGGATAGTTTCCTAAAAACTCTCTGCGTAGAGTCGCCGGAATCTCGCCGGCGTCTGGTTTCCGTTCCGTTAGCGCTCCGGTAACATTCTTGTCACTTCTTTACGGGTTAGTGATCTCCGCGGTGGGTTTTGTTAGGGTTCGTCCCATCCTCGCCGTGGATCGTATCCTCCGTAGAGAGGTTCGAGTTGAATTTTACAAGCAGTCCCTAACGGTTTCCGGAACCTGCTTTTCTATGGAGAGGAAGAACAAGGAAGTACTTCCTGATGATGGATGGCAAACGGTCAGACGCAAACCCATCAACAACAGACTCTGCTATTCCTTTTTCATCTCCGGCTTTCCCAACTACATCTCCGTCGACGACATCAAAATTGCTGCTAAACATCTGGGCACTATCGATGATGTTTTCATTGCCAGTAAAAGAAGATTTAACATGGAACGCTTCGGATTCATTCGTTTCAGGAACTTAATCAACGTCGAAAAAGTGGAAAAGCGGCTCAACGAAATCTCTTTTGATTCCCATCCGCTTAAGGCGAACCTGTCTAAGATCCCCCGTCCTGCTCTGAAATTCCAAGGTACGGGTGGTAAGAACCAGGTTGCAAAACCACCCTCATTCCCCGTGGGTAACTCTTTGAAGTCTGTGGTGGCGGGGAAGCACTCTAGTAGCACTTCTCTCAACGGAAAATCCTTTCGTGATGCGGTTTTGGGTTGTTCCAAGGTTGTTGCTGAACCGGAACCCATAGTTGTCTCTAATTCTGGTTCTTCTAAATGGAAATCTCTTCAGATCCCGGATGAAGCTAGTGACTACCCGGCCTCTTTTATGGGAAGAACTCTCATCGGCGAAGCTATCGATGGCCCTAATCTCTGCAGTGTGAAGCTTCTATACAACGAGGATGGAGGAGCTGAGTTTGATGTAGTTTACGTCGGGGGATTACATGTTCTCCTTGTCTTCAACAACAACTCTTTAGCTTCAAATTTTCTTACGACCAAATCGAGTTCCTGGAGCAAATACTTCGTCTCGTTGGATGTCTGGAGTGGGCAACAGTTTCCCAGGCTTAGAATAGTTGGGTTGCAGATTCTCGGTGTCCCGTTACATTTGCGGGACGATCTCACCTTCAACACTATCGCAAGGGGTTTTGGACGTATCATCTGGCCCTCTAACTCTTCTTGGTTGTTAGGGGACTGTTCAGGCGGTTCCGTTCACGTTCTTTCTGAGTCATGGAAAACGATTGATGAAACGGTTATTATCAAATGGAGAGACTCGAACTTTACGGTAATGGTCAAGGAAGATTCCAAGCCATGGGTCCCAAATTTTCCGGAAGAAGAGATGGTGAGTTCTGATGTCAGGCAACCGGAGATCAATGACGATGTCGGCGATGAGTATTGGGTGGACGACGACGGAGACGGTGCTGGTGACGTCGCATGGGGTAACTGGGAAAACGAAGAGACGGCGGCCGGAATTGACGTGGGGGAAAACGTAAAGATGGCGGTCGGAATTGATGTGGGAAATTGCTCCTTTTCGTGGAACGAGGTTCATGGCGCCGACTGTACTTCTCCCATGCTTTCCCGCCCACAAAATAATGATGATGTCCTTTTGGATAAGGTGCACGTGGACCCTCCAGCCCACAATGGGGTCAACGACAATATTAAAGTGGGCTTGGTTGGGCCTTTTAATTCCCCTCTTGTCCACACTAGCCCATCAGTTCATTCAAGCCCAACAGATGAAAACTATCCACATACCAGGAATCCTAGTTCGGCCCCACAACCCATATTACCCGATCTAAATGGTTCTCTCAGCACTACCAGTTCTCCTTTACAAGAAATTTCCATTTCTCTCCCACCTGTTTCTAAAGGCAAACAGAAACATGGAGGCGCCATTCCTAACCCTAGCAACACTCTTCGTAGTGGAAGCAAAGTTTTATTCTGGAATTCTATATATAGAAAGAAGAGAGAGGGAACCAAAGCCCAATCTTCCTCGGAGTCCAAGCGCTCCTCTCCAGGGGATTCTTCATCGTCATCGTTTAAGGGTCTGGAGGAAGAGGTGAACAGTACCATCGATGTGGGTGCGTGTCTCGGGATCAATTGCGCTGATTTTGAGGAGCAAGTAGCTGGTGTAATCGAAGGTACTGGGGGTCAAATTCGTTTATAATGGACTTTCTCTCGGTTAATTGCAGGGGCATTGGAGGCCCTAAAGCTCCTTGGATTTCCGAAATTAAACGCAACAACAGGATTTCTTTTTTATGCCTTCAAGAAACCAAATGTCAAGATCCCTCGAGGATCCGGATCGACTTCTTTATGGGGTAATAATCGATGCTCCTGGGAATGCGTTGAAGCTAATGGCAGTTCAGGCGGCATCCTTTCGGCGTGGGATCCTTCAACCTTTTCCGTCCGATCTACGAGGAAAAATCCTAATTTCCTTCTCACTTCAGGTGTTATCCTTGGCATCAATATTAATATTAACATTTGCAATGTTTACGCCCCGCAATCAGATCGAAATAAAGGCATTCTTTGGAACCAGTTTCTGGAGCTTTTTTCTCAATTCACGGGGTTGTGGGTGTTTGTCGGTGATTTTAATGAAGTTCGTATACCAGAGGATCGTCTTTTTTCCTCCTTCAATGCGAGGGGAGCGGAGATCTTCAATTCGTTTATTGACCAGGCCGGTTTACATGAATACAGGATGGGGGGGATCTAAATACACTTTTTCTTATGGCAAGGGCATAAATTTTAGCAAAATCGATAGATACCTTGTTTGTAGCGGCTTTCTTCAACGCTGGCCGAATGCTACCCTTACTGCCCTTCCTCGTCGTTGGTCGGATCATAATCCAATCATCTTGCGTGTTTCCCACGTCGATTTTGGTCCCACCCCCTTCCGGTTCTTCTCATCTTGGTTGGAGTGTGAATACCTCAGAAAAGTGGTTGAGGATACTGTTGCTTCTAATGTTTTCTTAGGCAGAGCTGATGTTGTTCTCCATAACAAACTTAAATGTATCAAAGGAGCAATCAAAGCTTGGAATACCCAACGTAAAACTATCGAGAACCAAACGGTGAGAGATTTAGAAGATACTTGTGATTACTGGGATAAATTGGCTGAAGAAAGGGTTCTCTCCAACGACGAGTTGGACGTCTGGTGTTGTGCCCAGGCTGAGCTAAAATCTATCGATGCTTCTAACCGGGCTGATCTCGCGCAAAAGGCTAGAGGCCGGTGGGCCAAACTTGGGGATGAAAATACTAGTTTTTTCCATCGGGTCATCAAGGTTAACAATGCCTCTAACCGCATTAATGGTATTCTGAGGGATGGGAGTTGGATCTCGGATCCTGGTTCAATAAAAGAACATGCAAGAGTTTTCTTTCAAGACAAATTTCGTGAAGATAGGCATTCAAAACCGTCCTTGTTATGCCATGGGATCAATCGTCTTTCAGATAGTGAGGCTCAAAATCTGATTACCATCTTCTCGTTGGAGGAAGTCAAAAGGGCCGTTTGGGACTGTGGAGACGACAAGGCTCCGGGTCCCGACGGTTTTAATTTTAAATTCATCAAACACTTTTGGGACATATTGGGGGCTGATTTTAAAAATGTTCTGGATCTTTTTTTCATTGAGGGCTCCTTACATCATTGTTGTGTGTCGTCCTTTATATGTTTGATTCCTAAAGTTTCGGATCCTCAATCGTTCAACGATTACAGGCCCATAACTCTTCTGGGCTGCATTCAAAAGGTTGTCTCTAAGGTTCTTGCGAATCGGATCAAAATGGTGATGCATTCTATTATCTCGGATACTCAACTTGCGTATGTGGCTGGTAGAAACATAATCGACGGCCCGCTTATTATCAATGAGATTATCTCATGGCTCAAAAATGTCAAGAAGAAAGCCTTATGTTTCAAAATTGATTTTAACAAAGCTTTTGATTCTTTGGATTGGAACTTTCTCGACTCAATCCTTGAGCAAATGAACTTCCCGAATCTTTGGAGAAAATGGGTCAAAGGGGTTCTCGGTGCTTCTAGATCCTCAATTCTTATCAACGGATCGCCTTCAAAGGAATTCGTTAGTTTTAAAGGTGTCCGTCAAGGGGATCCCCTCTCTCCATATCTTTTCATTATTGCCATGGAGTCATTGCATTGGATGATGGAGAAGGCGGTTAGCATTGGTCTTTTTCAAGGCATCTCTCTTCCTAATAACGGACCTTCGTTATCCCATCTTTTCTTTGCCGACGATGTCATGATTATGGGAGAGTGGACCGATCTTAATTTTCTAAATCTTCGCCGTTTGCTTTGGTGCTTTTTCTTGGTGTCGGGGCTTAGGGTCAACTTATTTAAATGTGGGCTTGCTGGAATCAACATCCATTATAGCGATATTTCGAACCGTGCATCCCTCTTGGGCTGTGAAGTTTGTTCCCTACCCTTTGAGTACTTGGGTATGCTCGTTGGTGCCAATATGAATTGCAAAAGGGAGTGGAGTAAAATTGTTGAGATCTTCCGGAACAAACTTGCAAGTTGGAAAGCTAATTGCTTATCGATGGGCGGGAGGTTAACCCTCATTAAGTCGGTTCTTGATAGTCTCCCGACTTACTTCTTTTCTCTCTACCGGGCTCCCAAATGCATTATCAACTCCCTCGAAAGTATCCGTTGTAATTTTCTTTGGGGTGGGTCCTCGGAGCATCATAAAATACATTGGGTTTCTAAAGAAAAATTGTTGCAATCTAAGAACGCTGGTGGGTTGGGCCTGACTTCGTTTTTATCCCATAATCTTTGTATGCTCGCCAAATGGGCTTGGAGATATAAGGTTGAATCGGATAGGCTTTGGAGGAAAGTGATACAGAGTATTCATTCCTGCTCAAACAGCTCCTCTTTTCTGCCCTTAAAACCCACGATTGGTGGCACCTGGAAGGCCATAATTAAGGCTATTAACGACCTCAGCAGGGCTGGTATTTGCCTCTTTGATCTCATAAAGGAAGAGAATGGGGTCTGGATATGGCAAGGGGATAACCAAGATGGTTTTTCTGTCAAATCTGTTCGTCGTTTATTAACTATTCAGCAGCAAAACAACACCAGTTTCCCTCTCTCCTGGACGAAATCGGTGCCTCTTAAGGTCAATTTAGTGGCTTGGCGCGCAGCTCTTGAAAGACTTTCTACCAAGGATGGTTTAATACGTCGCAACATTTCGGTGAACAATGATTTGTGTGCCCTCTGCGGTGAGCTCCAAGAATCTGCGATGCACATCTTCACTGGGTGCAGTTTCACGAACATGGTCTGGCTGATTATTTCGCAATGGTGTCACGTTCCTCAGCCTTTGGCTTTCAGCGTCTCTGATCTGTTAGATTGGCACAAGAACCTCAAGTTAACGACACGTAGGAGCAAGGCCTTGGAGATCATCTTTCTTACTGGGATTTGGAGCATTTGGATCGAGCGAAACAAGGCGATTTTTAACCAAAGACCACCTTCGATACAAAGGATCATCACGGAGATTAAATATTGGAGTTTTACTTGGTATGTTAATCGTGTAAAAGACCAACCCGTTTGTTGGGTTGATTGGTCTTCCTTTTCCATGTAATGTTCTCTTTGTTGCGGCCACTAGTGTCTTGCTAGTGTGCTTGCTTGTTTAATATATTCTGCCGTTCAAAAAAAAAAAAATCATAAAGTTTTTGTTTGATCAAAAAGATATATTCAAAATAATAAAGCCATACTTATTAACCAGGGTATCACTCATGGTTAAAAATAATAATTACAAATCGAGTAAATTACACGTTTCATCCTTCAGATATGCATCAAATTTCATGTTTCGCCTTAAACTAAAAAAATAACATAAATTATCTTTATGTTTATATTTCATAACATTTTACGTTATTTCCTCTATCGTCATTAAAATTTTCTTATGAGTTAAATGAGATTTATATTAATTTCTTAGTTGAAGCATGAAATTCGAAATTTGTTATATACCTAAAGGATGAAAAGTGTAATTTACTCTTATAAATATATTACAAGACTACATTTTCATTAAGAAAAAAAGTACATAAATTATAAAAACATAATTTAAAATAGAAATAACAAAATTGCATACAAAAAAAGGTATACAAAACATTTTAAACCGTCGAGGTTCTCGTAAACACCGCGAACATTTCAATTTTCCTTTTTAAAATATGCCATTTTGAGGGACTTTAGGCTCATCAAACCCGAAACTCTGATCTAAGTTATATGGCTAAATCACTTCCTCTAGAGATAGCTTAAAATGTTAATTATTAAACTAAATAAAACATGTTATTTTATTTATTTTTATTTAATTAAGGTTGAAGAAAAAAAACATATTTCTAGATATATGAAGTACCTGGTACACGTGATTATTTTTAGAAAAAGATTATCGTTGTTAACTTATTGGACGAAAATAGTTATAGAATTTAAACCACAATGTCTAATTTGTTAAACAATTTCTTTTCAAAACTAAAAAGGTTAAAAAAATTCAAACAATAGTAACCAAAATAATAATTTACTTTAAAAAATAATATATAAATAATTTTTTTTATTGTTTTAACTTTTTAGTTTTTTTTTTCTTTCTAAAGCAACTTTATACTCACGGAAAAGGCCAAATAATAATCCGCCAGGAGCTTCCATGCCAAGTAGCCTGACACCAAACAAGCAGACATCATCGCAACACCAACAACCAGATTCATTACCACCAGCAAATAATTAAAGGGTCCAAAATAAGGAGAAAAAAAAAACTGATAATGGAGAATCGATGGATCCTAGTGGCGCTCTGCTTACCACTGATCGTAATTTCATTCATCCGACCATCGGAAGCCAAGGAGCTCCGGCCATCTGATCACGGACTTCCCGACGAGGCCAGGGCGCCGGAAACGGCCCAGGCAAAGTCCCCGGAGATGTCGTCGTTCTTCGGCGACGGAGGCACACAATCACTGCCGGAGGCGAGAAATATCAGCGAGCCGTCGTGGGAGGGGCGGCGGGAAGGCGGCGGTGCGGATCACGTGAGGAAGGCGTTGGTTGTTTCCGGGTTAGTGTGTGGGATCGCCGGCATCGTGTTGCTGGTTGTCGCGGGGTTTCTGTTCGTTAGTCGGCACCGGAGTAAAAGATCTTCGGTAGTTCTTTCCAGCTAATAATTTCATTTAATTTTTTTGTATAAGTTTTTTCTGTATGTAACGTGGAGCTTACCGAAATAATAATACTTGTCAAAGTTTGATTTAATTTAATGTTTTAATTTAAGGCTAAGTTTTAAGGCTATTCGTAATGGGGCGTTTTTGGGCTCCATAACGCCCCATAACGCCCCGCCCCACTACGCTGGGGCGTTATGGGGCGTTATGGTGCCCAAATTCGCCCCGGGCGTTAGGGATAAAACGCCGAAGAAGGGTTTAAAAGTAATGATTGTGGGGCGTTTTAGGGGCTTTATCCACTACACCATAAAGCCCCATAAAGCCCCTTGTCCAGTCATCGTCCACATGGCGGATAACGCCCCATTTGGGGCTTTATCCACTACACTTAGCCTAAGTATGTGAAGTGTGAACATGCTGGGCACGTTCTTTGTTTTGTTCCTAAAACACGAATTCAAGTCTCATTTTCAACATCTATCATCGTTTCAATTAAATAAATAATAACCTGTTACTTTTTTTATATTATTTTTCTATTGTTTTATACACAGCCACTTAAATAGTAATGATTTTAAATAATTAAAAATATAAATATTCTTTTTCTAATAAATTTTTTAATATATTAAATTATAATAAGATTTTAATTATATCTTATCTTAAAATATAATTTTATAATTTTTAAAAATTTTCCATAATTTCTTATACATTCACATTTAAAATTTATCCTTAAAAATATAATAATAACTATATATGAAATTAATAATTATAACAATTTCATGATATTTCATTTAATACACGAGTATGAGATTACTTTTGAACTTTTTCGCGAGTATGGGATTTTGGTTATATTTATTTATTTATTTATTTGAACTATCATATGTATGTAATTGTTTTTCCATGGTTTTCATTGTTTCACATCATTTTCAAATCCTGAATATCTAATTTATCTATTTATAGGAGGAAAATTGGATTTAAATAATCTCAATTTTTAAGGGCTGGTTGACAATAATCACACTTTCAATAATCAATCCCAGTGTCTCAACTTTCACAATATTACTAATATCGTTCCCGCCGTTAAAAAACTTAATGTTAAGTTTTTTTAACGTGACACTTGAGTTGAATATTTATATATTTTTTCTTTTTTTTAACCCCCGGCCACATCATTTTTTTCCAGCCAAACACTTACCATCTTTGTGTGTGTGGCGAGAGAAACAAAAGAAGGAGAAAACTGACGATGGCCGGTGACCATTCGACGACCATCAGTCGGCGTCCAACAACCATCCGACGACCACCCAACGACGGCACGCTAGGGTTTCTTGGTATTTCATATTAACCGATGGCGGCTAGGGTTTCTTGGTGGTTTATAACCACCGATGGTAGCTAGGGATTGAAATTTTGATGCTCTTTTTTTTTTTTTTAAAAAGTTGTCTATCAATTTGATGACCACCTAACGATCTAGAAAAATAAAAAAAATAAAAAACAAAAACTTAAAATAATTTAAAAAAGTTTTTTATTTTTTTTTGGGGTCCGTCCGACTATGTTGCACATATGCAACATGGTATGTTGCATACATTGCATATATGCAACATATGAAACATATTATGTCTATATATGCAACATAGGCGGACATACAAAAAAGAAAAGAAAAAAACATTTTTTGAAGTTATCATGTAAATATACATGAAATTAAAAAAAAAAGGATGTCAAATTAACTAATTAGTTTAAGTTTTTATAGTTTTCAAAATAAAAAGGGTTTTTTTTTGTTTTCAAAATAAGAAGGGTTTTCACTTGTTTAACCTTACCCTATCTATATATATTTATATATACACACATAGGGGTAAAGTTTAATGGAAAACTAAGTTTTAGTTGGAAAACTGGAAAACAAAGAAAAACCATATTAAATGAAGGTTATTTAGATAATTTTGGTGCTTTTTTTTTATTTTTTAAATTTGTGTGTCTATCCACATAATGGCTACCTAACGACCTTAAAATGAAAAAATAAAAAAATATTAAAAAACATTTTGTTTTGTTATTCCGACTGTGTTGCATATATGCAACATTGTATGTAGTTTACGTTGCATATATGTAATATATGAAACATACAATGTTGCATATATGCAACAAACTATGTTGCATACATGTAACATAGTCGGACGAACAAGATGAACAAAAAAACGCGTTTTATTTTATTTATTTATTTATTTTTTGCTTTTTTACAATGTTATCACGTGGGATATATGTGAAATTGAAAAAAAAAATGTCAAATTACCCAAATAGCCTTCATTTAATATAGTTTTCCTTTGGTTTTTTAGTTTTTCAAATAAAAGTAGTTTTACAAGGAAACTTACCCTACACACATATGTATATATGTTTAGTTGTTTAAGACATTTTATAATGATTATGATAAATGTAAATTATTACTACTTAACGAGTATACCCACCGAGTTTACCCGAAACCCACTAGTATACCTAATACCTGACGAGTATATACTTGATAGATATTTGACGGATTTTGAATCAGGTATGAAACATACTTTATAACCGGATATAAGATTAGGATTACATAAACCTATCCCAAACCCGGACCATGATCATCTACAGATTTATCATGTATTTTTAATATATTTTTTTCAAAGAGTTTAATAAATACGAATTAGGGAATTAAAGAGCCAATGGTTTTGCATTTTTTGGGACCAACATCCACGTGAACACACTTTTTGAAGCACTACGTTACGCGATAAACCATGTCATTTCCCAATTTAAATTGTTCAATCTACCCCCCATTCTCTTCATCACAGCTAGCTACCTAGCTCAACTGAACTAAAAGTCTAAAATCATGGCGGACTGGGGACCCATACTCATCGGTGTAGTCCTCTTCATCCTGCTGCAACCAGGCCTCCTGTTTCAGTTACCCGGAAACTCCAAGCCCCTAGAGTGCGGGAGCATGAGGACCAGCGGCAAAGCCATCGCGGTTCATACTCTCATCTTCTTCGTCATTTACGCCATCCTCACGCTCGTCGTTCATGTCCACATATATACCGGCTAATCTCAGGTTGTTCTACTAATCCCTGATTCTACGTACAGATGGATCTCTGAGTCTGACGGGCGTGAACCGGGTTAATTAATTTTGATCTATCGGTCCAATCGTGTTGTACGTGTATTATCAATGTGGTCAAGATATATATCAGCTGTTTTAATTTTGACTATTTTCGTATTGATTAATTAATCAATTTAGCAAATTAAGGAATATATATTGATGTTTTATTTGTAAGCAAAAGGGCCTGCAGGCTAGGCTGCACATGCTTTGATTTCCGGTTACCTCAATAGAAATGTTAAACTGAAAGAATTAATTGTCAGAACCCGTTTCGTTTGTTTAAGCTGATAATAACAACCGTTATAGCACTTGACTAGTTCAACCCTTATTTGAAGTTAAGAGTCATGAATAATATGACTAATTTAAAAGTCATGAATAATATGACGAATTCAAGTGTGCACTTAAATTATATTTTATTGAAATTTAGTATTTCAATTAACTTTTGTTTACCAAAATTAATGGATAAGTTTTGAGTTTTGGGTGACCATATACTAAACATTAAGTTCATTTTATAAATATGAGAAAGAGAGCAAAACATAAGTTTTACTCCTAATCACTCAAAACAAAGAAATGTGAGCACTTTTTTCTTCAAAAAATTAGAGAGGAGCATTCTCTAATTTTTCCATCATCACTCATCTTCATATTTCTTTTCCAAATTCCTAAACACCTAAATGAACCGGTGTGATCTCGGGTGCGGACAATCTCCAACAACAAACAACTACTGTTCCGGTTGTTGTACCTTGGGAGACAGACTGTGCTTGCATCGAGACCCGCAATTTGTTTTAAGGGCCCCAAGTTTGACCCGACCCTCAACTAACATTAACGCAGTTTGTTAATTTTCTTGGCGCCGAGTTGGAACCAGAAGAGTCAAAACATTAAGACCTGTTGATGAGGACGTGCTTGAAGACTCATGCCGTTGAATATTCAACATGTAGACGAGCCTCTGAGTATAGTAAATTTACAAGTTGTTACGTTTATTTCATTATTTAATCTGTTTTATATGCGGTATAATTACATCTTCCCATATATAAATAACAAGAGAATGGTTATTAATTTTTGTAAATATTCAATGAGTATTTTAATTAAAAGTGACACAAATCCATACATATTAGGCTATTTGTAATATCTTCACCGTACTTTTCAACCTCTTTTTTTTTATCACCTAATCGTCACATTATCACAATTCACTTGAGATTTTACTCTATTCATACCTCCATCACACCATCTTCATCCTTTTTTAACAATATTAAATTGAATAAAGTAAGAGAGGCGATAGAATAGAAAGATAAATGAGAGAAAATTTGAGAAAGTGTGATAGTACGATAGAGATTCACAAGAGATCCAAAAAGTAAGGCCATATTTGCTTTTAAACTATTTCGATTAGAAAATCATTAAAGTTATGGCACCATGTGTTTATTCTCACCAAAGTACTACAAATTCAAGTCTTATATCACGAGTGTCAGATGGATTTTACAAGTAACATTCTTGTAGTCTTGTAGTCATCTAATGCTATTCATGGTTGTGCCCTATGAAAAGAAAAGTAGAGAATGTGGCAGGAGATAGATATATTTTATTATATATGATCTATGTAAAGAAAAGCAAGGATTTGTTATGGGTGTAAAGCTTGCTTTACTTGTGGAATCTGAAAGGAGGATGACTTGGGAGTAGAATAACGCGTCATCACAAAGTCATGAAGATAAGTATAGCGATGATATTCTTTTTTTTTTGAAGAAAACCTCGATAAAAATACAGAAATTCATTAAATGCCTTTTCATTGACAATTATCATCTTTTATTATGTGTTTATTGACTTAGTGAAATCATTTTCATAAAGTTATTTTAATGATATTTTAAAACCTTTAATCGAATAAGAAGAAGGTTTAAAAAATAAGTATGAAATTCTATATAAAATTCGTATGAAAGTTCTTATGAATTAGTCAATGAAATAAGACCAAATGCATCATTTATATATGGGTCAAATGGTCGTAGTAATAACTTGGCACACCATTTTGTGAAGAAAGATGATAACATGACAATTACTTTGTTAATAACCTATCAGTAATAATTTAACCATTCAGCACTAACAAAATTACAACTTAATTAAGACCAATTTTACTACATGTTGAAGACCAATTTTTCTACCAAACACAAATTTTGCAGTTGAAGACAAAGTTGTTGGTCCTTATTTGCTATAGACTCTTCAATTGTTGCCGATGATTAGTAGCAAATTACCACTATATTATCGGTTCGTTTTAATCATCGATTTTAAACAACTATTTTATTGTCCACACAAATTTGATACATTTCAAATTAAGCAATATGAAAATAGAAATGAAATCATACAACCCTTGCCATGGGCTTTTCCCTTGGATACCATCATCACGACCCCCTTGACATGGCGTTGTCTTGGACATTACCAAGGGGACGGTGCCCCCCCCCCCCCCCTCTTCATAAAGACAAAGTTAGCATAGTCTTGATCAGTTGTCTACCCACGCATCCTAACTCGTATCAATGTATAATTTAACTTCTCATTTGATATTAAATAAATCGAATAAAAAAAAAATGGTGTTACTCACACTAAAAATTTTCTTTAACAGTTTTAATTGTTACAATGAAATCAACCATATGAAATTATCATGAGCATAAATGCTTAGTTATTTAAAATAAATAGTTAATCACACAAATGATCTCTATCCTAAAAATAAATTTGTAAGTATGGTTTCAAGATTTTGTTTATAACAAGTCCGGTCATATAGTTTACTCAAACATAATACAATAGTCCTTGATCTAACATACGTCAAAAAAATATATTATATTTTAGTGTAATGACTAAACTCATTGCTTTTTCTTTTTCACGGCGTTTAAAACTACACCAAATTTTCAATATCTGGTTGAGCTTTCTGAGACGGAATATTCGTAATGGGCTTGTCCATAATATGCATGCCGTTCTAATATTGGACCTCCAGCCCACTAACTCGATTTAATTTCCAGCCCATTAGTTATTCTTTTTGTTTACGTCCAGTTAATTTCCCGAAGAGAGAATCATCATTTTTGGTCGAGACAAAGCAGGAATCAAATAGCAACACCAAAGACAGAACGAGAAACTACAAACCCTAATACGAACAATTGGCGGTAAGATCCGAACCAGCCGACCACCTATATAATCAAATACTAGACGAAAATCAAATACTAGACGAAGACGTACCAGTTACGTAATCAAATACTAATAAAAATGAAAAACATACCCGTTGTGAAACTAGTCGTTGCTACAAAATCTTCAATCATCAAATCAATAACCATGGATTAGATAACGCAATGAGACCATTTATTTGATAACGCGTATGGAGACAAAAACGACTAATGTTACAATATTAAATATCGAGTAAATTACAAATTTAGTCCATGTGATTTGGGTAAACTTAAACATTTTGCTAAAATGTAACCTTTTTACATCAGAACCTATGTGGTTCGAGTTAAGATTCAAATGTTAGATGTGACATTCATCTAGAACTCTATACGTGGAGGGACCAATGGATAATCCCTTATTTTTTTATATGTATTTTTTTAACTATAAATATCCGGTTAGCGGGGACCCACGCCCAAAGTCTCACTGTGGTAAAACCTCTGAATAACATTTTACATTTTATATATCATGTGGGATTTAAACTCTTAACCTTCACATTGAGATGTAAAAGGGTATTAATTACACAAAATAGCGAGGGATGAATGGATAATTAATGGCTGTAACTTTAGAGAGAAAATGAATATGTTTGAAAGATCTGTAAAAATTTATGTAAGAACTAAGAACGTAAGATCATGTTTGAGGTTCATAGTGGAAGCATATATTTTATATACGCAATTTTGTCTCCAAATGAAAGAAAATAAAAGGTATAAATCTCATCTATAAACCAAGCAATTGCCGGCTTCAAATCACGGTCACACAAAACGTTAGAATTAATTAAGGACGAAGTACACGATGCTTCACAGGCCAAGTTTGTGTATATATGTCCTTTGTCATATATTCAAAGCTCCGGCCAGTTTCAATATATATATCCTGTCCACCATTTTCGTAGATCTAGATACGAAATAAAATGGCAGATTGGGCACCGGTTTTAATCGGCGTGTTGCTATTCGTGTTGCTGAGCCCCGGTTTGTTGTTTCAACTTCCGGGCAAGGGACGTGCTGTCGAGTTTAACAACATGCAGACTAGTGGAGTTTCTATTTGTGTCCATACGATCATCTTTTTTGGGCTCATAACCATTTTACTCGTTGCAGTTGGTATCAGCATCAATATAGGCTAACTTCCGTACGCCTAGATCATATGGATCAGTTGTATTGTATTTGAATGCCTTTTTCAACCTTCTGGTTTTTTACAAGTGTTGATTTTTCTTCATTTCTTCATATTATATTATAGTTTAGTGGAATATAGATATCTATATATATATACACATTCTTGATACCATTTCCTTAAAAAATATGTGAGTGTAAATCTGTATAATTTAAGGTTTGGTTGTGAGTGGTTGTTAGTAGAGGAGAGAGAAAAACTTTACAAAATCTGTATATTTGACAAAAAGTTTAGTGATTTGCTAAAATTTAAGGATTGAAGAGAGAGAAAATGTAATGATAAAGGTATAAAAAATATTATTTAATTATGGTTGTGAGTTGAACAGAGAGAAAAAATAATAATAAAAGTATAAATTATAAGAATAAGAATGTGCTGTGAATGCTCTAAATGATAGGGTCCCGGCTTCAAACCAGCCAAGTTGGTGGTAATCCACTCCCGATCAGCTTGTTTAAAGCTCGAGTCAGCTTGGCCTAAATCAAAGGTCATTTAATAAAATATTTATGCTCAGGCTTCACATAACGAGCTAGCTAAATATAATAAATTTTATTATTATATAATAATGGGAAATTACATAATAAATATATTTTTTATACACAAAAACCATAACAAAGAAACTGGATAGTATATTCTTCGTTATATATAGAGTTGAAAATATAAAGTTAAATATAATTTTACATATAGATAATTAAAGTATAAGATTTAATTAGTTTGTTCTCTACCTGGGTTCCCACCCATAACAAAAATATTAAGAAGAAAACAGAATAGATGACAAATGTCCTGATCACACTTTGACTGCAAAGAAAAAGTTGTTTTTGACCATTTCAAATTGGAAAACTTAACCTTGAAAAGATGCCACATCCATGTAAGCTGATATTTTTATTAATTTGAATGAACAGAATTCTAACTACTAACTTAACTAATTAATGCTCTATCTCCGAGACTTGTTTTTCTTGGCTTCATCATAGTCTCCATGCTGCATAACACAAAACGTGTGTCAATAAGCTGTGTTTGGGTCTGTAGATATGAAGAAAACCTAGACTGATTGTGACAATCATTCAACAAAAGTTGCAACAATTCCCTCAGGCTAGAAAGGTCCAATCATAATGGGAAGACAGGGCGTTTGTGGAGATCAAACGGATGATATGGAAGTCGGTTTACGGGGAAATCATCAAAATTGACATTTTGACCATAACTAGTGACCAAAATGAATATCGACTTATAACCCATTTAGAAATAACATTTCCTAAATCCACCGATCAGAAAACGCAAAACACCACATGACGGTTGTCGGTTGTAGCATCTATGTCTTAGATGGCATGTAAATAAGTAGATGTCAAATCTGCCTACAAAATACATAAATAGATAAAAAAAAAAATACACGAATAAAACAGGACATGTGTTACAAACCAATAACAACATATAAGACATGCTCATGTACCGTGCCGAAAGAGACACGGGTGGTGCTCATTTGGGTACCGGAGGTCCACCTCAGACACTGCCGTGCCGTGAGGCACCCACACAGTGACGGACCATCCGACACCCGTACCCTCTTTAATTACCCACTATTCATATTATTTAAATAAATCTTTTTAACATTTTTAGGGCCATCTACTTTTTCAAAAGTCAAGCCCGGAATTATGAGCCTCTCTTTCGAACCTCTATCAAACAGACCAAATGCGCTGCAATTTGCTAAGTAAAGCTTGGACATTTGCCACATCATCCAACGCGATTGGACGGGTGTAGCATTGTGGATGGTTCAAGACCCACCCGGTTCAACATGCGAAGAATTGACCCATAATATTGCTAACACATCAATAAAGTGGTTAACTCCTAACCGCTGGTTTTAGATTTTGTTGGCTAAGAATGGTATATCACATACAAAATCACGCGGATATTTTAGTGGAAACTCAAACTCCCGGGACCTATTTTGTATAATTAAGAAGAAAAAAAAAAACCACACAATGAATCTGATACGGGCCAGTCATTAGCCCACAAGCATGATCACATGTTCCCACCCCACCTTCCTGAGTTCCAGCCATGTTCTCCATGTTTTACTTTGACTTTCCCATGTTGCATGAACCTAGTTTTTAGCTACGTTACGTGAGTTATAGGATTTAAGATTTGGTTGATATTCTTCTCTAATCGTCCGTTATAATAACTAGAAACTTAATCAAGACTCGTAGATAACTTCTACTAAGAAAATAAATCATAACTAGAAACTTAATCACCAAGACTTCTAGAAAACCTCTAATAAGAAAACTAAATCAATCTACTTCCACTTGTAAACAAGTTTAAAACTTCTACACTTTTCATATGTGAACAAATAAATATAATTCCAGACTCACTTACTTGAGGTGGTCTTTTGTTTTATACCGACTAGGAGTTGGCCGTTTTATAGATACACATCGAGTCTCCGTCAATTCTTACTGGTTAAACTTTAAAGACTCTTTTACAGCCGGGGAGCTTCACGATTTTTCCCGAAAAAAATTCATATATCGAGAATCTGCCCATTGGATTATCATCAAGCTACGCCATTGCCTGCCGGGCTTGTATACATATGTATCCTCTTCGTATTGATTACATTTTATGGCGAAGGCTTAACATCGAACATTATGTGGCATTTTCAGATTGATTGTTTTAGATTCTGTTTCCTTAACGGGGCAAAAAGTCAACAAGTCAAATTGGTATTTTGGTCACTCTCTATCTTAAGCAAGTAATCGATAGATCAAACTTTCATGGGCAACATAAAGAAGACGTAAATAAACAGGGCGAGAAATTCGAAACCTGAAACGATCTGACCGGAGGCGAAGAGAAGGGCGCTTGCCAGGTAGCTCAAGGTGGAAACGACACGTGCCAAATAAAACAACATCACCAAAGCAGTAACCAAAGGCATCAACATCAACCCTATCACGAAAATCGCCGACCCAAACAGCATCATCGCCATCGATATCGCGATAAACAGGCCAGCGAATCCTAGGGGAGACGGTTGCGGCGGCCGTCGTGGAGAAACCGACGACGAGGAAGCTGCGGTGGCGCCGTAGAGTGCGGCGGGGGATGGGAACGGAATTGGAAGTGGAGGCGAACCGAGGATGTTGATGATCATGGAAGAAAGCTGGTACAGAACCCGAGTTCCGTCATCCTGGTCTCTCATGTCGGTGGGAATGTTGTGGTTAATTTTCTCGAAATTAAAATATGATGGTGATGGAAGGAAGATAATATCGAAGATTGTTGGAAATCGAGACCAACAGGATAAGCTCTGACATCTCCAAACGTCGGCACATCAAATGTTTTTACCATTTTATTGTATTATGTATACGACTGACTTGCAGTAAAATATAACTTCTCCCCCTGTTTATAAAACGTGAAATTGTTAACCTATTAACTCGTTTAACATAGCGTTTGAAGTGAGCAATCGATCATCCTTAACTAATACATAGATTATTTTTATTCTTCCTTCATCCAAACACGAAAGAAGCGTTTATTCGCTCCGAAAAGACGTGATAAGCAGGTAAGTTGTTTAAATAAGCAATCCACAGGAGAACAATGAACAATGCTCGCTGTTCAGATATTATAAACCTTTAAACCTTAATAACTTAAACGGATAATCGAAACACATAACAAGTCACGTTCGAGTCTCACATGTAAGCACGCATGCGGGGCCTTACGACGGACTGAGCCCCATCAACGTAAATCGTGGTCCCAGTCATGTAGCGCGAGTCGTCACTAACCAAGTAGATCACGGTGGAAGCCAGGTCATTTTTGGGGTCTAACCATCGGTTTAACGGGGCTGCATCTTTGACCAGCTTTTGAGCTCGGTCCTTCCCGACTGATACTGGAAATTCGTCGTCTATATGCAGGCCGCGGGCGATTGCATTCACCCTGATTTGATGCTTACCAATCTCCAAAGCTGATGTCTATTACAGAAAAGTAGACATAATGTTAGGATAATTTAAAACATGACAGAAAATAGATAATTATAACATTATAACATTTATAACCAAAGAATACTAATTTAAAGATGGAAAAAGGAGGGTAAATAACCAAGTTGATCCTATCAATTTCCCAAATGACCATTTGACTAAAAAAATTATATGGTTCTCCGATGAGTCTTTAGTTACTCATCAAGTAGTTAAGGGTTCTATTCCTATGATGAGCATTGGTGTAGATTTAGAATTAAGTTTTGTGAGTTAACCTTTTCTCCATTTCTTCCTCTTTCTCTCACCACCTCGCCTTCAACTGACCGCCTCCTTTCCCATTCTCAGCAACAACCATGTATGTGTCTACCAAGTATAATCTCACTCTTCAACAAAGAAAGGTTTCTCCCCATTACATCACACTTTTTGGCAATTCATGATAAATTACTCGGCCAAGAAAATTCATGACTTTTAGGCACTTTCCGGTCAAGATTACACAATCAATAACTAATGACTTCCAGTGAAAATTTACATAGCCTGGGACGGATTCTCAGGGTTTTACCCACAAGCTGCGAGATCTTAATTTTTGGGTTGAAGTGCGGTGTTTTAACTAGATGATTCTTATATAGAAAAGTGTAAATATTTCAAACATACAAATGACTATGCATTTTTATTCTTCATAAACGAGATGTTTACCCCCCACACGCGTTGGTGCGGTGTTGAATTTGTATACCGAATGAAAGTAAAAAAGTTAAGTGGTATAAAACGTAAAAGTTTAAAAGTCTCGTGGTGAAAGTATAAAAACTATAGAAGTATATTAAAAGTGAACGTAGAAAAGTTAAAAGTTTCGTGGCCAAAGTAGATGACAAAAATACTTGAAACTAAAAAAAAACTTTTAAAGTTAGAGGGTTAAAAAATTAAGGAGTATAAAACGTAAAAGTCTAAAAGTCTTGTGGTGAAAATATAAAAGTATAAAAATATACTAAGCTAAGTGGTATAAAACGTAAAAGTCTGAAAGTCTCATGTTGAAAGTATAAAAACTATAAAAGTATACTAAAAACGAAAGTAGAAAAGTTAAAAGTTTCGTGACCAAAATAAAAGACAACAAAACCTAAAACAAAAAAAAAAGTTTAAAAGTTAGAGTGTAAAAAAGTTAAGAGGTATAAAACGTAAAAGTCTAAAAGTTTTGTAAGAAAAGTATAAAACTATAAAAATATACTAATTACGAAAGTAGAAAAGTTAAAAGTTTCGTGGCCAAAATAAAAGACAACAAAACTTAAAATTAAAAAAAAAAACTTTAAAAGTTAAACGGTACAAAACGTAAGAGTATGAAACATATGTGGCCAAACTATGAAAACCAAAAGTTTACTATTTCGTTAAAAATAAAAAAAAACAAATTGTAAAAGTTTAGGGTAGAAAGCGTCAAAGCACCAAAGTCATGTGGCCAAAGTTTGAAAAACAAAACATTTACTATTAATCTATGAAATTTCATTGTATTATTAATAAATATGATGACCCCAAAGCCAAAATGCATGGGAACATAAAAGAAAATGCACATAGCTTTCACTATGGTAAACAACCTATCAATAACCAACCCCACCACTATCATCATCATCTCAAGAAAACCTCACCTAATCACCAGCAAAGCTATAAAAAACTACGAACCATAAAAATCTCAAAAATAAAAAATTTTGTATTCCCATTCCTATTCCTACACTCGAATCGCCAAATCCTCAACCCAAACACCAACCTTAGAGCATTCATAGTAGGTTTCATATCCCATCTCTATAATTTAACTAAAAACACTACATCTTCTCTCTTTTTCAATTAAATAATACTTTTTAATAACTTTATTACTACTTTTTTTCTCTCCTTTTCACTCACAACCTCTTTAAAAATATTAAAAAAATATTTAAAAAAATAGAAAATCTATAGTGTTTCCTGGGATGAAGACTGAAGAGTAACTTTTTATTTAGGGAAAATCACCAAAATAACCAAGTTTGACCAAGAAAATTCCAAAATGACCAACCAAAAGTATACTAACTCAAATGACCCACCCAATAGAATCCAGCCATTTGTCATCTTTCCACCAATCACAATCTGACATGTGTCCTCAATCTGACAAGTAGGCTAAAGGTGGAGCCCACTCTCAGCCAATACATGTTCGACACGTGGATTAAAACCCAGACTACTAGGCTTGGCACCAGCTTTGTAACCGGGCCTCTACAAAGCTGCCACGTGTCCTAGAAAAAAACTCCCCCTTACCTCCCCCAACTCCCCCTTACCTCCCCCTGTCATTTCTCTCTGGTTTCAATGGAAACCGTCTCTCTCTCCGGAGACGGTCTTTTCGCGAAGTAAACTCCGGAAAAAAAGAACAAGAAAACGGCTCCGGCGAGTCCGGTGGCGGAGTTGAAGCTGGTGAAAACGGAAACAACGGCGTGGAAATCAACTCCGGTGAGCTGAACGAGAGTTGCTAAGATTAACGGGAAGAGAATAATAAGTGTAATAAGAGTTGCAGTATTGCAGGAATAGCCGTAACCGAGTTTGACGTATTTGAGTTTAACGGACTGAAGAAAGTCCGGGAGCTTTCGCCGGATTTTGATGACGACGGAGGAGGAGTCTTTGACGGCGAGCTCCGCCGTTAACCGCTCGTTATCCATATCAACTGTAGTTTTGTGATCATTCATGGTTTGTAAGTTTGGATGAATGAGAATGTGAATGTGAATATGGATTTGAGATTGAATTGGGATTATATTGTGTGAATATATAAATATATATGAAAAAGGGAAAGTGGTAATTTGTAGGATGGAGATATATGCAGGTAGGGTTGGGTTGGCAGATGGTGGATCTTAAATGAGGAGGAAGGGTGGGTGATGGCCGGAGGAGGGTTATAAATAGCTCAACCACTAGACCTATATGAAAAAAGGAAAGTGGTAATTTGAAGCCGGAGAGAGAGACGGTTTCCATTGAAACCGGAGAGAAATGACAGGGGGAGGTAAGGGGGAGTTGGGGGTTTTAGGACACGTGGCAGCTTTGTAGAGGCCCGGTTACAAAGCTGGTGCCAAGCCTAGTAGTCTGGGTTTTAATCCACGTGTCGAACATGTATTGGCTGAGAGTGGGCTCCACCTTTAGCCTACTTGTCAGATTGAGGACACATGTCAAATTGTGATTGGTGGAAAGATGACAAATGGCTGGATTCTATTGGATGGGTCATTTGAGTTAGTATACTTTTGGTTGGTCATTTCGGATTTTTCTTGGTCAAACTTGGTCATTTTGGTGATTTTCCCTTTTATTTATCCTTCACTCACACAAATATGAGGAACCTGCTGTGAATGCCCTTAAGCCATATGGTATACCCCCTGTGAAACGGTGTTCAAGGCATGTGAATGGTCTGAAACACCATCCAATAAAAAAATTAATCTAACCCGATAAAACGCTTCAAAGTAGCCTACGAGAAGTTTCAAGTGGTTAGTTGTAAATTCAACAACTTGAAACCGTCAACCACTTAATACGCATTGACAAATTTCCTACACATCTTGCTGCTGTTAGACCACAAACCCTTATAAAATGCCACTGGTAACAAACTAACAATCATAAGGAAACAAAAATACACATGACTTACCCTTACTAGTTGATGAACTCCACCTAGGCATGCACCAAATGCAGCTGCCCCTGGATATATTCCTCTCTCAGCACCGATTATTGAGGTCATAAAAACAATTGACCCCCCTGTTTTATAATCCCTCATCCTCTTTGCAACACTTTTCATCAAATACCAAGCAGCCATAAAGTTTATCCTAACCGTCTTTTTAAACTCAACTTCAGAGATTTCCAACGGATCTTGCATCTTCCCTGTTGTAAAAAAAACAATTAATTTAACAACAATTTAATATGTAAGTTACATAAAAATAACCTAAAAAGGGGGGATACCAGATCAGGAAACCTGCCATAAATCAATTTGATAAACAACTGAAACGATAAGAGAAATTGATATGCACACAGTGAACTACGAGATCTAATTTACCTTCGTAAGTGTAACAATTGACTAGCGCATCCACTTTCCCCAAAATATTCCAGGTTTTCTCCACAGCTTCATCGAAAACCGCTTCTCTCTCATCCTCCATATCCAATCCAACGATTTCAATCGCAACTCCTTTCAAATCGCTGGTTATCGCAACCGAAAGTTCCTTAATGATATTCTCGTTCCCCACTAATACCAACCTAAACAACGAATAGTTAATCTAGAGCTAAAATCCAAAAAACATATCGAAATTGAGATGCTGAGATAGATACCTGCATCCGCGTTTTGCTAAATGATAAGCGATGTTTCGAGATACCTCATCGCCATTGACGGTGAGCAAAACCTTCTTAGCAGCCATTGATGGTTGAAAATTAGGTCTATCAACAGAGAATTTGTAGACTAGCGATCAATTTCTAACTGTTTTTGAGAGAAAACCAGAGGAAAATTTTGGAATCGGGAGAATGAATAATGAATTTCTCCTCTTCGTCAGAAATTAAAAGTGGTACTATATAATATAAGTAACAAATGTGTAGTTGTCCTTTTTGACTCTTAAAAGAAAATAAAAATACCGACTAAGTTACACAAATGATTCCTCAACTATTTTATATTTTCAACTATAGTCCTTTTGGTTATCTTAGATGCTCAACCGGTACAAACTAATGAGAAGTTGATATATGTGTCGATATCAAAAGTAAAAAGTTTTTGGCAAATCGCTTATGACGTATGGTCTTATAGTTTAGTGACATAATAAAAGCTTGGGTGGTAATTAAAAGTAATAAATTATTGTTTATACAAATCAAAAGTTTTCGAATGCGAAACCAATCAGGCAACATGCTCGGGTTTAAGAGTATTCTCAATTAATTTTCCTTTCATGTGATAAACTTGAGCTCGGGTTTAAGAGTATTCTCAATTATTTTTCTTTTTTGATAATTTCTATTTAGATAATTGTTATTAACTTGTGATTTGCGACATTTGTAATACAAGTAACATTGATTGAACGACCTTGAAATTGTATTAGTGTTTAGCCTCTTGATTGTTAGGTGTTGATTAATTTGTTTTAAGAGTAAATTACGGATTTCGTCCCTGAGGTTTGCACAAATTTCGGATTTCGTCCCTAAGTTTTATTTATTACGGATTTCGTCCTCAAGTTTTGCAAAAACGTATCGGATTTCGTCCTTTTGACTAACTTCTGTTAAAAATTTCTGTTAAAAGGATGTAAAAAGACCTTAATACCCTTGTGTGTAAAAACAAATAAAAATTAAAAGAAAAAAGAAACTTAATTAAAAAAAATTAAAAAAAGGCATTTCAGTTCAAACCGCCGCCGACGACGACTATCATCCCGTCACCACCGCCGGTGGTTGAGGCAGTCGCCGACTTTACAAGGGCTGGTGGTTGCCGGCTTTACAGGGGCTGGGGGTGCCGGAATTGCAGGGGGAGAGCTTCCGGTTAGAAGCTCTGGAAAAACCTACAAATTTTTTAACCAGTTAGAAGCTCTGGAAGCCAGTCCGGCAGCCGGAAACCACCACCAACCGCCGTTATCTCTTCAACCTCCACCACCGCTTGTCTTAAAACCACCGCAAGTTTCACCAATGACTAATACTCCGGTTCCGGCTATTCCTTCCGGTGTAACTCCGGTAAATATGACGTCAGTTTCGGTTTCGGTTTCGCATCAGAACAACGTGGATCCGATCTCCGTTGCGGCTCCGACGGTGGCAATGCCGCCGGCGGTGAATGTAAACCATGTGGCCTTTCTGTGGGTGACGACTCCATTAGCCACCACCACCACTGGGTATGATTGCTTCGATGACGACTCCATTAGCCACCACCACCACTGGGCAACCTCCTCATCAGCCACCACCACCACCACAGTCCAGACCACCTTCTGCAACCCCCATTCGTAAGGGTTGCGCAGGCGGAGCGCGCAGGTCACGGAGGGAGAGGGGAAGGCGTGCAGGTCGCCGGAGGCGAGAGTCGGAGGACCTGCAGGTCGCCGGAGGGAGAGAGAGGAGGCATGCAGGGCGTCGGAGGGAGAGAGGGGAGGGTGTGCAGGTCGCCGGAAGGGACAGGGGAGGGTGTGCAAGTTTTTGGAGGGAACAGGGGAGGTCGTGCAGTTCGCCGGAGGGGGGGCGTGCAGGTCGCCGGAGTGGAGAGGTGGAGGACCTGCAGGTCGCCGGAGGGAGAGATTGGAGGGCCCACTTTTTATTTTTTTATCATATATATTTTTAATTTATATTTGTATTTTTTAAAGAGATGGGTATAATGGTAATTTTAAAAAGATTAACAGAAAAAGTTAACAGCCATCCAACAAAAGGACGAAATCCGATACGTTTTTGTAAAACTTGAGGACGAAATCCGTAATAAATGAAACTTAGGGACGAAATCCGAAATTTGTGCAAACCTCAGGGACGAAATCCGTAATTTACTCTTGTTTTAATCTTTTATGTTTGTGTTTAGTTTCTTTAAAATATAAATTTTATGTCTAATGTGTAAGATTACGTGTTAAAATGTCCCAACCAGATATCTTTGTGATCAAATGGTGTACGTACTTTTTAATTAATTGATTATAAATTCAAATTCTATGTTGTGCAAGTGTGATAATCTTGAGATTAGAGTATGTCTAGAGGGGTAGGTGGTTGGGTTCAATTGACAAAATTATTAGAGTTACATGTTCGTATGATGTGGCTCCTTTAGGGGTCAGGAGTTCGAGCCTTGCCGAAAAAGGATTTTGGTATAATTTAATTGAGGCAGATTAAGAGTACTATAATTTATCGTTAAAAAAAACATGTATAGATTAAAGAGTCGTAACATGTTTATAAATGGACATAAATATGTGTTAGTGTGGTGTTAATACCCTTGACGTCAAGAGTTTGAGCTCCGTCCAAGACGGTTTAGTCCAATTTGTAAAACAATTGGAATTAAGTTTTAGTATGATGCTGCTCCCATTGAGGTAAATGTTTCGAGCCCGCTAAAAACGAATTTGCTATAGTTTAATTGGTTAAAATTAAAAATAGGGTAATTTACAGTTGACAAAAAAAACATTCTATCTAGAATAAAGATTCGTAATCAATTTCAATATTCTAGAATAGAAAAGAAAAAAGAAGATTCGTAATCAATTTCAATATTCTAGAATAGAAAAGAAAAAAGAAGCAAGTAGACTAGGTTGGTAGAACTTAGGGTGAAGTGGTGGTAACTACAAGCATTGAAGTCGTATCCAAGTTTGTGTCACTTAAGATGAGGGAAATCAAGTCCCGGTAAAGCCACAAAGAAAGGGTGGAAAACACAAGTTTATACGGTTTAAAAAAAAATATTGAATTTTAATAATCCTAAATGTTGCCTATTGGCCGATATTAATCTGTATTTCATTTATTCCTTACAATAAACAGAATTTTAAAGGTATTGAAATCTATTAGACTACCGTTAAATGACAACTAACTTCGTCAAGTAAAATTTCACCTTTTGGTGACTTGGCATCACAAAGTTTTTATGATTAGTGGATTAATCCACAAAGTTTTTATAATTATTATTTAAAAAGCTAGTTTTTTTTAAAGCCCATTCTTTATGTCAAAAAACTAGCTTATAAGCTAGTTTGAAAAGCTAGTTGGAGTGACTTTTATAATAGCTTTTATAATATTTTCAGTTTCACCATTTCCTAACTTATAAATAAAATACTAAAGAATTCGTGATAATATTGCCATTATGATATGGGATGCAAGATATTTAATTTAAGTATAAATAATTGAAAAAATGTTATTTAAAATTTACATTAATCTAATCAAATATATTCTGTTTTTATTTTTAATTTATTTATATTTCGCCGTTCAAATAAAATATTTATATTTTGTTTCTAAATTTTAATTTATTTATATACATATACTTTTATGTCATTTCACATTTTCAGATAGTTCCCCAGCTAGTTTTTATCAAACTTTATTTTTTATTAGCTAGCTTATAGTTTATCAACTAACTTTTCAGCTAACAACTAGCAACTAGTTTTTTAGCTAACGCACAAAATACAACCTTAGTAGGATATCTAATTAATAAAATAATAAGAGAATGTTTAAGATTTTCTAGAAAATAAATCATATGTAATCGTTTACACCATACACTCTTGAAACCTAACTTAAAGGCACTTTGGTTTTTAAATAATGACATGAGATTCCATTTGTTTGGGTTTGTTTTTATATTTTTTAGACGCCCACGATATATGACCACTAAATAACCCTTTGACCTTTTTTAATATAACAATCTACCAAATGCGAGTGAGGTCCACGTGCTTATTTCCCAACAACCACTCATACCTTGTCGTGTGTGTAAAATCCTATCTATTATAATATCTCTTCTTCGTCATTTTGGGTGTAAGTTCATGTGTATAAATAATTTTTTTTCATATACATTAAAATTTAAGAAATTTAACACATCCGTGAGATCCACATATAGATATGTTAAAACTGCTTATACTTTTTTTTCTTTCATGAAATGTGTCAACTTTGATTAATTACACCTATCGACGGTTACGAATTTCAAAAAGAGACGGCTCTTGCTAATTTGCTATATATGGATAAAGCACTAACACATTTATTATGTTAAACTGTTGATACTTCTTTTTTCATTAAATTTGTCAATTTTTTGATTAATTACACCTATAGGCCGGCCTCCTAATTTCAATACCCCCTAACTTTTAGGTAGGGTTGTTAATAACGGAATGTTTTGGTGGTGAAACGATTAGTAGCGAATATAGATTTTTTTTCACAAGGTTGAAATATTTAAGGAGGTTATATGTTGATATTAACTAAACTTTTTACAGATGCGAGTCTTATCGGCTGGGTCGAATCATATAATAAAAACATATAACCAAAAAAAAAATCAAGTTGATCATGTGATTATTATTTTTTAAAGAAGAATTAGATTATTGTGTGTCTACTATTAGAAGAAAAAAAATTCAAGTTGGGTTATAGTTTGAACTTTAATAATCAAGTTACATTCATATTCATATTCCTAATTTCCTATTCTTATATACTACATTAGACAAGGTGTGAACTCCATCTTAAGAAAACTCCTTTATGTTTTATACAAGTTTCCTATGAGCGCGCGTTGCGCGCGATGTGCCTTTTGAACCGGGCTCTGGTGTTGTTTGGCTTATGACACTAACGTTGATGGCTTGTCGGTACACGACATACCGTGTGTATCAATCTAAGTTATCTGTTACCAAAGTTTCCCAAACATATGATCAAAGCATATATGTTCATCTATTATATTCTTTTTCACGACCTGTGATAAACAAACACCATGCTCAACTCGAATTTAATTACCTTTTACACTTTAAGCTACTCTTTACACCTTGTGATAATCAAACAAACACAAATAAGTAAATATTCATTATAGACATTTACATAAGGCACCAGTTATCACTATGTGGAAAAGCATACAAAGACAACCATATTTTGACACAAAACATTACTAAATAAGCAAAAAATAAAGTACATGCTCATGCGCGCAAGGTCCCTATGAGCGCGCTTATGGACTATGGCGTATAACACCTACGTTTGTAATCGAAACCACTACAGCAAGGTTAGATAATTTCAACAATATAAAAGCAACTAACTGTGCACCTTGGCTACCAAAATTTAACATCTCTAAACTTTACATGCCAACACTTATCAATAAAAAATAGCATAACAAAGAATGACTTGCAATGAAACGTCTATACAAATATTAGACCAAGTAGAAAGGAACCAAAGCATTCCTGATGTCATTTACATAAGTAGAATTGACATACAGATATATTCTCCTTATTTCCCTGTATCAAATTTCAAAAGCAGCTTCAGAAAACAAATACAAAGTTAGAAACACAATTTTTTTCATCAGTTTTGACTTTTGAGATAAAACTAATGATTCTCACGAATCAAAATTAACAGTCTTTTTTAAGATGTTATATCTTTTATGAACTTGGATGTTTTTAGCTGCATATCCAACAAATGTTACTCCCGAAAGTTTAGGATGTTACAAAACACCCTCTTTTTAATTAAGAAAGAACATATTGTCTACTGATTGACTTTTCAAGTCAAACTTACTCCTTTACAAAGTTTTTAAAAAAAGGGTTTATCCATTGACATCTTTTATGAACTTCAATGGCATAATCATATACGAAAAAGTTAAAGCAGTCAAATTTGCAATGAATGTCACTAGTATAAAATTTGAAGTTGTACCTTTAGGAAAGCTTGAGTTGCTGTTTAAATGTTTCATCTTTCTAGATGTTATTGTTGCCAAGAAAAATAATGGGACATGCAACCTCATATCTCACCCTCCACAATCACAGCGGCCACCAAATCTTCATCGATCAAGTAACGGTGAGGGCCCACGACTTTCACTACTTGGCAAACCTTGGTTCGCTAAACAGATCACCACACTCACTCTTGCTGGTTCAATCTTCTTTTCTAGCTTCGCTATAGATAAACTAAATGAATCATTTTTTTTCATATCCCTCGGCTGCATTTCAATCTCTCTTTTTTCTCATATGGAAATTGTATAACAACTGTTGCACTTTCAAGGTCTTCATTGACGGAAAATTAGAAGAAAGTTGCAACTATGGTAGGTAACAAATAATACTTACACATGAAAATATAACATTAAAAGCAACAATGATATTTAATTGTAACCCTTCAACCAAATCTCATGTATCCATCTAAATTACTCCATTTATACAACATTATTGTAAAACTTTAACAAAAATCCAAGCCAGGTAACATTGAATTAACAATTCTTTGGAGTAAATAGAAAGCAATAATCACCTAATTAATTGAATGCTCTACTCGAGGTCCAACAACAATGAATTCACCCAAAAAAGCTATGAAGATTTCATTTTTTAAAATATGTCGAACTGATTACCAGAAGTGAAAAGCAAGAACCCATACCAATGGTGAGAAACCAACCCAGATATGAATCTTTACAAAATGCACCTAAAACTGGAGCAAAACTGGAAGCCGCAGTCCAAAGAAAGAGTATGTTTGTGACTTTAGTTACACCAGTCTTGTGATCACTCATCAAATAAACTATCATGTTTGGTACCAACCCATAACTGGCCACCTTCTCAAATGCCTCATTTGCTGCAAGAAGATCCAAGATTTAAAAAAACTACCAATAAACCAAGATCAAATCAAGCATAAAACTTTGAAATCATCAATTGACATCACAATGAGGCATCAAAATATCACGAAAAAAAATAAAATCAGAGTTTAATAAGCCTCTTATAAATGATAATAATCAGCAAAAAGCAGTGACACATATGTTCTAAAACATTGGCATCCTAATACACACAACAAAACCCAAACCCTAGCTATAGAAACATCACAAAATTCGTTTCAAAGATAGTAGGGATAAGGGAAAAGTACCTTGAATGGAATTGTTGGTACACCTCCGATATCAGATGAATCGGATACTAAGAAGAAGACATCAAAACCTTCAAAATGTTGATCGAATCCTGAAGTCGTTAGAATAAAACAGATAATTAATATGTAAAGATTACCTGTGGTGAACTGATTGAGATCAGCAGCAGTCAGGTTGTCCATTCCTGTTAATAGCCTTGGTTCCCCTTTAGGGTGTATAGTTAAGGATGGGAGAAAGAGTTCGTGAGTAATCACGAACTAGAGAGAGAGAGCCGAGAGAGATGAGAGAGAGGTCGAGATTAGGTGGTGGTGATTAACCTTTAATCTCTCCCTAAGAGCCTCTATTTATAATACACCCAAGGGGAAACCCTAGCCCATCTAGAAAGGGTAATTACGTCCATCAAGTAATACCAGATAGGGTTAAAACCGTAATTGATTATTTAAGATAAATGATTAAAGGACATAATAGTATTTATATATATATATATATATCGAAATATATATATTAATATATAAATAATGTCTTACATTCTCCCATTTGGCCGAATGATCATTTATATGAGGTACTAGATAAGTCTGATCAGAATTTAGTACTCATTTCAATTTTAAACCAAAATTGCAGCAGAAAAATACAATCATAGAGTTGATTATCCAACTCAAGACCCCCATTAATCATACTACAATCCCAAATTTAAAATTCAACATAAATTCAGAATCAATTACCAAAGTAAGCCCTTCCGTTGATTTATAATAAAACTGTCTATATGTCAATAAGGCATGCATAACATATTAAGAGACAAAATCAAACGTAAGAGGAAAATTTATTAATAAGAAGTACAATATGCTAGTTAAGGTCTTTAGTAAAGCCCATTCTCGAAATAAGATCTTCGAACACTTTAATTGGGAGACCTTTAGTCATCGGATCCGCAAGCATATCCTTAGTACTTATATACTCAATACAAAGAACATTTTCCTCAACTCGTTCACGAACGAACAAATACTTTGTATCGAGGTACAGTCCAGCGCCAGTCGAACTGTTACTGTTCGAGAAAGTAACGGCAGCTGAGTTATCACAATAAAGCTTCAATGGTCTGGAAATGGAATTAACAATTTTGAGTCCAGCTATCAGATTTCTAAGCAACATTCCATGACAGGTTGCGTTGTAAGCAGCAATGTATTCTGCCATCATAGTGGATGTTGTGGTTAGCTGTTGTTTATGACTCTTCCATGAAATGGGCCCGCCTGCTAACATAAAGATGTATCCAGAAGTGGATTTCTTATCATCTTTACATTTGGCAAAATCAGAATCAGAGTATCCGACTAACTCCAAATTATCGCTTCTTCTGTAAGTCAGTTTGTAGTCTCTCGTCCCATTCAGATATCTAAGAACTTTCTTAGCTGCTGTCCAGTGATCATGGCCAGGATTAGTCTGATAACGGCCTAACATACCAGCAACGTAAGCAATATCTGGACGAGTACAGACTTGAGCATACATAATACTACCGACTACAGACGCATAAGGTATCATTCTCATTTGCTCCTTTTCTTCATCTGTTTTCGGACATTGAAACGAACCGAAAACGTCTCCTTTAACTACAGGAGCTTTTGAGGGGTTACAATGTTGCATGTTATATCGAGCAAGGACGCGCTCAATGTAGGCCTTCTGGGACAAGCCTAAGATCCCTTTGGCTCTATCTCGGTGAATTTCGATGCCTATAACGTAAGAGGCTTCTCCGAGATCTTTCATGTCAAAGTTAAGCGAAAGTAACCGCTTTGACTCATGCAACATGTCAAGACTATTACTTGCCAATAGAATGTCATCTACGTAAAGGACAAGTATAGTAAAGTTGCTCCCACTCATCTTAAGAAAGGTGCACTGGTCCACTTGATTCTTCAGGAAACCTTGTTTCTTCATGACTTCATCAAACTTTAAGTACCACTGACGCGATGCTTGTTTTAGCCCGTATATCGATTTCTTTAGCTTGCAGACTAAATGTTCTTGGCCTTCTGGTTTAAACCCATCAGGCTGCGTCATGAACACTTCCTCATACAAGTCACCGTTCAGGAAAGCAGTTTTGACGTCCATTTGATGTAGCTCTAAATCAAAATGAGCTACTAGGGCCGCCACGATCCTTAAGGAATCTTTTCGAGAGACAGGAGAAAAGGTCTCTTGATAGTCAATTCCCTCTTTTTGAGCGTAGCCTTTTGCAACCAATCGCGCTTTGTAGCGCTCAACGTTTCCTTGAGGATCCAGTTTAGTTTTAAAGACCCATTTGCATCCTACCGGTTTTACACCGTCGGGTAATTCAACTAAATCCCAAACGTCATTTTTCTTCATGGATTCAAGCTCGTCAAACATAGCTTTATTCCACTCTGAAGACTGATCACTGTTCATGGCTTCTTTATAAGAGGTTGGATCGATGAACTTTCCACCATCCGTTTCAAGCTCAGCCAGGAAAGTAACATAGTCGTCAAAGTTAGTAGGCTTTCTAACTCTTGTTGACTTTCTGGTTGGAACGACTGGTTCAGCGGGTTCAGCATTATTTTGTGGTTGTTCGTTTGGAATGTCGTCATGTACTGGTGAGGGAGGTTGAATGGGTGCAGTGTCAGCAACGGAGGCGTGTACAAGAGGAGTAATCGGAGTAATGGTAAGCGACGAAGAGTCCCTCCCCACCGCGTCTTGTACTTCACGCAGATCATCGAGAAAGTTTTCACTGCTCCCACTGATGTTATGATCTTCAAGGAACACGGCATTTCTGGTTTCTACGATACGAGTAACATGCGTAGGACAATAAAACCGATGACCTTTGGAATGTTCGGGATAACCGATGAAGTTACAGGTTACGGTTTTCATATCAAGCTTCTTTAAGAAGGGATTATAGAGTTTAGCCTCAGCAAGACAGCCCCATACTTTCATATGTCTTAGACTCGGTTTCCGTCCTGTCCAGAGTTCAAAAGGAGTTTTAGGGACAGATTTGGACGGAACTCTGTTGAGTATATAAACGGCTGCTTTTAAGGCTTCGGTCCAGAGAAATAAGGGTAAGCCCGAGTTGGCTAACATACTTCGTACCATGTTCATAAGGGTTCGGTTTCTCCTTTCAGCAACACCATTCTGTTGAGGAGTACCTGGCATGGTGTATTGGTTCACGATCCCCTGGCTTTTGCAAAACTCATAAAATGGGCCAGGGGCCTGACCTAAGTCCGTATGTCTACCATAATACTCACCTCCTCTGTCCGATCTAACAACTTTTATTGGAAGACCGCATTGTTTTTCAACTTCAGTCTGATAGTCTTTAAAAGTTGTTAGTGATTCAGATTTTTCTTTAATGAGATACAAGTACATATAACGAGAATAATCATCTATGAAAGTGATAAAAGAGTTATGTCCAGTAATTCCAACAGTAGAGTAGGGGCCACTAATATCAGTGTGAATAATTTCTAATAATTTAGAACTCCTAGTGGCACCTGTCTTATTAGTGGATGTCATTTTGCCTTTGATGCAATCGACACATGTTCCAAAATCGGTGAAGTCAAGAGATGGTAAAATTTCATCCTTCACGAGTTTCGCTAAGCGATCCCGCGAAATATGGCCTAAACGTTGATGCCATAACATAGATGAAGTTTCTAAGTCTCTTTTAGGTTTTCTTTTTGTTGTAGATTGATTAATATTATAAGACAACAAAGAGTTAGAGAAAACATCATCCAGTTCTAATCGATAAAGTCCACCATCCAGATAACCAGAACCAAATACTTGAGAATTAAAATAGATAGTAAGTTTGCCATGACCATGAGAAACATCAAAACCGTCCATGTCTAACTTTGGTCCTGATACAAGATTCCGAGTAATCTCAGGAATATATAAGGTATCATAAAGTTTAATACATAAACCAGTTTTCATAATAAGATGTAAAGTTCCCACGGCTTTAACGGCTAAATCTTTTCCATTCCCAAGCTTAAGCGTTCTTTGGTTTCTTTCCAGCATCTGGATTGTTTGAAAGCCCTGAGTAGAGTTAGTTACATGGACCATAGAACCGGAATCAAACCACCATGAATTAGTTGGAACATTTAAATTAAAGGACTCAATTATCATATTAAGATGATTACCTTTCTTAGCCAGCCAATCCTTGAAACGATTGCAGTCCTTCTGTTTATGTCCAAGCTTGCGACAGAACTTGCAGTAAGGTTTGCTAGAATTGCTAGGGCCGGAAGATGATGTAGCTTGATCCTTCTTCTGAACCTTAGGATGTTCCCTTTGAGTAGCCTTGCCCTTCCTCTTGTTGTTGGAGTTGGCAGTCACAAGGTAAGCAACTTCTGGTTTGTCAAGCTTCTGACGCTCTTCCTCTTGCACGCACATTTCAATCAGCTCGCTCATCTTCCATTTATCCTTCTGAGCGTTGTAGTTGACCTTGAAAGTTTCGAAAGACGCAGGAAGAGAAGTCATAATGAAGTGGACCAGGAACGTCTCGCCGATCGGCATGTCTAAGGCCTTAAGTTTGTTGGCGACATCGTTCATAATCATTAGATGCTTACGGATGCTGCCCTTTCCATCGTATTTAGTAGTCAGCAACTTGAGAATAAGGTTGCCAGCATGCACCTTAGATGTTCCCTTGTAGTACTCCTCCACAGACGCCAGGTAGGTCTTGGCATTGTCAGAATCTGGTATGGCCCCCCGGATGACAATGTCAATGGACTTCTTCGTGATCAAAAGGCACATCTTGTTGCACTTGACCCATTTTTCATGAGCAGTCTTCTGTTCAGGAGTGCTCGAAGTAGTGAGGTCAGCAGGAGCATCATTAAGGAGTGCATGATCGAAGCCCAAAATGCCGAGAACCAGACTCAGAGAATCCTTCCAAGCAGCGTAGTTTGTTCCAGTCAGGGTTTCTATTCCGAAAGCCGAGGCTTAGAGTGGACAAGAGAGAGAGAATAATAAGATACTAAGCGAAGAGAGGTATAGGGAATAATCGGATAATTATAATAGTATAATAATTATAGGCATATGACATTAGTAATTATTATAATAATAAGCAGGCATAAGTAAGGACCATAGAAATGAGGCAAGTAAGTTGTGATAAGGTCTATAATAATCACCAAAATTAATAGACAGAATAAAAGGTTCTACTAAGATGAATCAGCTTTCGCGTTGGTTACTTGCCTATCATCTAAGCATTATGAACTAAATAAGTGTATGTGCATAAAGTGATGCATCACATCAGCGTTGGCCAGAAATGATACACCATAAGCTTTATGTACAAATAAGTTTCGCTGAATACATGTGCAACTCATCAGCGTTGGCCAGAAGAGAAACACTTGTATACGTAAGGCGAATGCTTAATTCTAAGTCGATAAACATTACAAAAACAACGAATCAGCGTTGGCCAGAATCGAGGTTTTAAAGATGTTATCAATTTAAGCGAATAGATTAGTTTTAAAGTAAATTGCCTGGTATTAGAAATAATTAGTGACATTAATTAAGGTAGCAAAACAGCGTTGGCCAGAATTACTACTTGTCATTTAACTAATACGAGGTAAGGAACTAATCTAAAATTTATTAGGTTTTGTAAAACATAAAATTTTAAGGTTTTAAACAAAACAAAATTGTAATATGAAGCCCCAATTTTAGCAGAAACCCCCCTGTCAACAACCGCGGATCGAACTTCATTACGTGCGGATCGAACTAAATTTTAGCAGAAACCCCCCCGGTGAGTTCGCCGGGGTTCGGGGCGGGAGCCCCGGGGAAAAAAAATTCTGAGGGTACCCGGTCGAAAAAAGGGTTTTCGATCGGAAAGGTATACCCTGATCGAAAAGTAAGCTTTTCGATCGAAAAAGGTGTATCCGGTCGAAAAAGTGTTTTCAATCGAAAAGCGTTACCCGATCGAAAAGTATGTTTTTTTTTTTCGATCGAAAAGGGTATCTGATCGAAAAGCGAGCTTTTCGATCGAAAAGTAGACTTTTCGGTTGGATCGAAAAGTCGATCGAAAAACCATATGGCCTGATCGAAAAACCGATCGAAAAGCCGTATGGTCCGATCGAAAAGTCAATCGAAAAGCACAGGCTGATCGGAAAGTACACTTTCCGATCAGGCAGAGTCGAAAATAGACTTTTCGATCGCGAACCTTAAGCCGATCGAAAAGTCGATCGGAAAGTAGGTTTTTGATCAAAAAATCATATTTTCCGATCGAGGGAACGGGACCAAGCCACAGTATCGATCGGGAAGTAAAACGTCTGGTCGAAAAGTAACCTTTTCGATCAAGATTTGATCGAAAAGTGTATAATCCCTCGAAATCAGTTAGGGTTTTAAACATGGTTTTCCAAAACGAAATCTGATTTGAGTTTTGGGTTTTTTTTTTTAAAACCGATTTTCATTACGTGCTTAAAAAACGAATTAGGGTTTCACGATTTTATACAGAATCGAAAAGCCCATTGTCTGATTTCGAAAATTAGGATTTATAACGAATTCAGAAACATGATTCGATTGAGCAACATATGCTCTGATACCACATGTTGATCGAATCCTGAAGTCGTTAGAATAAAACAGATAATTAATATGTAAAGATTACCTGTGGTGAACTGATTGAGATCAGCAGCAGTCAGGTTGTCTATTCCTGTTAATAGCCTTGGTTCCCCTTTAGGGTGTATAGTTAAGGATGGGAGAAAGAGTTCGTGAGTAATCACGAACTAGAGAGAGAGGAGCCGAGAGAGATGAGAGAGAGGTCGAGATTAGGTGGTGGTGATTAACCTTTAATCTCTCCCTAAGAGCCTCTATTTATAATACACCCAAGGGGAAACCCTAGCCCATCTAGAAAGGGTAATTACGTCCATCAAGTAATACCAGATAGGGTTAAAACCGTAATTGATTATTTAAGATAAATGATTAAAGGACATAATAGTATTTATATATATATATATATCGAAATATATATATTAATATATAAATAATGTCTTACACAAAACTCATACAAACTTCAAGCAAGTAGAATAAAAACATAAAGCAATGATCTTGAAAAACGATTCGTAACTAAGGAAGCAAAAGAAGGAACGCAATAGGCGGGTTTTACCTTTGGAGGGAATATGTCGGCGGAACCCTAGATCGAATGGTCGTTGCTGCCGATGAATCGGGCCCAACCGGCTTCCTCTCTATCGGAATCTCGCAACCCAGCAAAGGAATTGGGGCCAAATAAATCGAACCTCGAAGATCCAACTCATGTACGAAGAGGCGCCGCCGTGTCTATTGCGTCACCACCACCGCCGTATGAAACCACAACTGCCATCAGAACATCGGCTTCTTCCTTCAACCACCACTGCCGTGACTACTGCGTCACCACCACCATCTCCTTAATTAACACTCACAACCTTTCTCCTTCTTGGGTGACTGTTCTGGCAACATCATCTCTGACATCGTATAGAAAGAGAGAGAAGAGAAAGAAAGCTGGTGGGTTGCGTGAAAGAAATGAGAGGTATGGGAGAAGACACAATGCTTTGAATATAGTCTGTCAAATATGAGCCACACAAACAACTTGAAGAAATGTACAACTTAAAGAGTTGTACATACATGCATAAGAGTTGTAATATGTGCATCAAGACTTGCATTTCAAACTTCCTAATGTATTATAAGAGAATTGTATGGTGCAAATAGTTTCACAACCAAACACCTAGAGCTATTAGTTTGGGATTTCACTTCTTATCTAGAGGTTGCCAATTTGAATCCCTTAAGCTTATGCGGGTTTATTGATTTCAGTGGCAAACAAAACAAAAAGATGATATATGTGCTAGAGATGGGTTGAGATTTGTTGAAGGCTCACAATTAGAAACAAATTAGGTTTAGAGTTGGGCCGCGCACATCAATGCAAATAAATTGTTTAGGAAATGTTGAATCTCATAACTAATAAGAAAGTTTCGATTACTATTATATTAGTAAAATATGGCTCAATAGAAAGTTCAAAATAATAAATTAATTTAACCCGCAACTTTTGCGGTCACTTTTTTGTTTTTAATAAATGTATTATATTTGTTCGAAAAACATAACTTATATAACTAAAACTAAAGTCTAAAAACTTCAAACAGAATAGAACTGGAACATAAGTGCTTACCTGGACTCAAACGTAGGACCTCAGACAAGGTGAACCTTAACGCCAAACTAGTTACCACTACACTATAACCTCTTGTGTTAATTTTAACAAAAAATATTATATACATAAATAGAAGGCTTGAAACAGAAAAAGGGGGAAAAAAAAAACGGCGACTTAATCGTCTTTTTTTAATGTTCAGAAACATATTGTATATAACAATAATCGTCAAAGTATCAAATACAGCATCGTTGATCATGTAAATATTATATATATATATAATGGGCTGCTATCGACGGATGTTGGATCTACGCAAGAAAGGAAATTGAAGGGCACAAGCAAAAAAGAAAAATATATACAGAGGTCAATGCATCTTTTTTGAGAGAAACGAATCGGGACGACTGATTTCAGGAGATTAAGACTCTGACAGAGAACTCAAACGAAGGACACAACATTCTAAGTGATACTTTCTCTCCACTCTACTTTAACTCGAAGTTCTTAAACTGCTTTTGTTTATTTTAATCTGTAATTCACTTTTTCAAAATTAAAACCACATTATGAACTATTAAACGACAACCGTTTTTCACCATTCCGTATCCTAGATTCGATAGTCATAACTTACCAATGCTATATTCGGAACTTACCAATAATATTCTTTTTACTTTAGTTATGTGTATTTTAATTGGAATTCAAATATTTATGTTGTGTTTTATTTTTGTTTTGATTTCATATTATGGGTTAAGTTCAATGGAAAATTAAGTTTTAGTTGGAAAACTGGAAAACCAAAGGAAAATTATATTAAATGAAGGCTATTTAGGTAATTTTGGTGTTTTTTTTATTTAAATTTTCGTGTCTATCCACCTAATGGCTACCTAACGACCTTAAAAAAATAAAAACAAAAAAAAACAATTTTTTTTTTTGAATTCGTCCGATTATGTTGCATATATGCAACATTGTATGTCGTTTACGTTGCGGACATGTAACATAGCATGTTGCATATATGCAAGATACTTTGTTGCATATATGCAACGTATGATCATACAATGTTACATATATGCAAAATATTATGTTGCATATATTTAACGTATGCAACATAGTCAGACATACAAGATGAACAAAAAAACGTTATTTATTTTATAAAAAAAATTAATTATATATTTTTTTTCTTTATAAAGTTATCATGTTTATATATGTGTAATTAAAAAAAGAAAAAAAAAGAATGTCAAATTACCCAAATAGGGTTTATTTAATATAATTTTCCTTTGATTTTCCAGTTTTCCAATGAAATTTACCCTTCATATTGTTTCAATATTTTTAATTAATCGATATATTTGGTTTTATGTGAAATATCTTTGAGAGTAAAATATTTATATATATTTCGGATATACAAGTGGGACATATAAAAAATATTTATTTATATTTAGGATTTATTTTTTTTTTTGAACGACAGTAGGATTTATTTTAACTGAGTTCCATGCATTTGTTTCCCTTATATCATAATTTTGTGTATATATGTGTTTTTTATTGGAACAAAGTCTACTTTGGATCTACTTTGGATCGTTCTTTGTCGGCGTGGAGCGGCTACAAGGAATGACAATGTGTTTGTTGATGATGGTGTATTTTAGTTTTATATTTTACAGCTTAAAAAGAAGATGAGCTAAGACGGTTACTTTATTATCAGTAAAAGCTTCAAGTTTTACTATTAGTGGTCAAGAAGGGAAGTCGGAGGTTGTAGATGAAATGTTAAATTAGAGATTGGAGGTAAAATGGTAAAAGAATATTTATAGGTCAAAAATCAAAACTCAAAGTTAAAGGCTTGTTGGACTTGGATTCATGCTCACATGGGTTACAACAAAAGAAAACTAATTGCACGGACCAAATTAAACAAGAGGTGGGCTTGGTGAATTAAAAACTTGGGCTGAATGAAGAAATTGAAGCAACTTACGGTTTTCATATTTGGACAATTGGACTGTTTTGAAGACAAATCAATTTTCTGGTTTGTAAGTTTCTTAGTATTATGTTTTGTTTCTCACTAGATTTTAACCCTGAGCGCGTTGTGCGGAGGTGTTCAAGAATAACGTCATAATGTTACCAAAATTACAATTATGGCTTCGTTATCTCAACGTGATCTGGTTTGGTTGTGTTCTTGTTGTTTTAATCGTTCTGATAACACAGGTAGATAAAACAATTAACCTGCTACACCACCAACAACATAAAATATTGGTGATTAATGGAGGTTAACGTGAGCATAATGTAAACACACAAAGCCATTACATTGCTTTAAAGATAGGTGGAGGAAAACGAAAAAAGAAAACATTGAATGGCCAAAATTACTTATAAAATTGTGACCAAATCATATTTACCATTTAAAATTTTACATTACACAACCATAATAAAAATATAGAAAGTAAAAAAAAATATAAAAATAAATAATCTAAATGGAGGTTACCGCTAGGATAACGCAAACACACAAAACCATTGCAATGGAGGTTACCGCTATGATAACGTGAATATTGTATTTGTAATATGCAAGCATAATATAAATTGTTCGTAATCAATGGAGGTTATCACTGGGATAACGCGAACACACAAAATTGGTGGTCAACGGAGGTTACTGCTAGGATAACGCGAACACACAAAACCATTGCACTGATTTAACGCTACTTTTATGAAAAGAATCATAAATATTATTTAATAAATTCAAAATATTTTTATATTAATAAACTTTTTTTAAAAAAATCATAATATTATTTAACAAAAAATATTGAATATTTTTTATTAATTTTAATATATAAAAACTATTAAAATATAGCTTGTTGATTAAACTATTAAAATATTATATGTTGATTATTTTAATATATATAAATTAATAAAGTATTGTTGCTTGGTGACCAAGCAATGTTGGTAATTGTAATATACTAGAACTCCCAATCTCAACAAAACATGTTCAAGAACCTTAATCTTGCATTATTCTTAAAAGGCATATCTAAGTGTTATGAATCATGAAACTAATTGAAGGATTATGTTAAACATACCTTAAGTTGATCTATTCCAGAAGATGGGCTCCTAACTCCCTTTGAATCTTCAAAAATGCAAGCTAGAGTGTTCTTGGTGTTCTTGAGGTTTCTTAGAGGTTTTAGGTTGATTTTAGGTGAATTAGCAAGGAAAAATGGATGGATCCATGGTCTATTTATAGCCAAGAGTGTCTCACATGCTTCTTACAAGTGTCCTAGTGACTAAGCATGAGAATTGACACCTAGCATGGTGACTAATCATGAAAATTGACACCTAGCATTGTGACTAATCATTCATATAACATATATTTAACATATAAACATATATTATTTTTTTTAAAATAATCTAACCCGATAAACACTTACCTTATGCATAGTTTATTGTTATAACTTCAAATACGCATTTCTTAAAATTTTAACATGTTAATCACATAAACACATATACGACACATATTTTCACATAAAAATATATAAAAACATATATATTTATTACCTTTAGATTTTGGGGTGTTACAATGTATATATATAATTAGGAGGCAAAGTTGATGAGATTTGAGGATGGTTAAACCTGCTAACTCTTAAGGCTCAAAGCTTAAACCCAAATCAGTACAAAACCTGCATCCTACAACACCAAAAACACTCCTGAGCCAAAAATTAAGTAAAATTAACAAATACCTTTATGAGAGAAGGGAACCTACAGACACCTGCAACAACAAAAAGAGCATATAATCAACGAAGGGTCATAATAGTTACAATCGTATATGTCATGAATTGTGAAAATTTATAATAATTTTGGAAGAGGGCAGAAGAGAAAGCAAAGCCGTAAGAACGGGAAGAAACAAAATAGAAGGGTTAAACACCCAGAACTACGCCGATGATGGCATCATACTTTTAGAAATCCAAATTGAGAACCAAATTGTTGAATGCTTAATAGCCATTCCTAATCTGAAACATAAAGGAACAAAAATGGCTGCAAAACAGAAATAGTTAACGCATTCTTTCTAATCTAGAACATGTAGAAAAATGTTGTAGACTGGACTCCATACGAATCAGTTAAAATTTGATTATATACGTCGTAATCACTAACCCCAATTCTCGTCGGAAAAGGCTAGCCGGACTCCATACCTAATTACCTTACCTCTTCATTGACCTAACTGGGCTGAAAAGAAAGTGTTTCCAGGACGAATTAGGTATTTTGTTCTTGCATACCACACAACCTAGATCCTATGACATTTCGACGCACGGGTGGAGGAGGAGCAGTTGAGCGGCGGAGGAGGAGCGCCGCTGTGTGCGGTGTCGCCAATGTCTCTGAAACCGTAACAGTCTTGAAGAATGGCAAGCAGGTATAGGGGACGGTGGTGTGTTGCCTGAAGGAGGTAGCAGGTATGGGGGTAGTGTGTTTCTTGAAAGAAAGCAGGTATGGTGGAGCAGGTTTGGTGGAGCAACCACCCTCAAAATATAAATGGCCTCAAAGTTTGATAAAATTACAAAACTTGCCACCACCCAACTGTAGCTAAAAATTTGTTACTGTAGAAGACCACTGTAGGTCCTAAACCAAATGCTTTGGGGGGTTGTACATTAGGCAGAGAAAGTAGTACACTGTGTGTTTTAGGAGGTTGTACATTATGTTTTATAAGTTGTACTATAGGTTGTAAAATATATATATAGGGTAATAAGAATTTGCTTCTATTGATTTAGCTATGTTTGGTTAAATTAATTTTAATTCTAACATTAGGGTTTAAGTTTCTTTGATTCGAACACTTATATGAAACGTTAATGAGATTCTATTTTGAATGGTTTTTTTATGTTCATCTTTGGTCTCAAACCCGGAATCTTTTCCGGAAACATTATATGTTAATAAACATGATCAACTTATTGGTTTTTCTAATAAAGTTCATCAAATTTTGAAACCCTAAACGTTTTTTAATCTTGATAAAAAGAAGAAGTAATATTTGTTGGAATTTCGAGAGAAAAACTAGTGGAAAATGCGTTTTCTCACTAAGAGTGAAAATGAGTTTTTCACCAAATTTGGACGTAAATAAAATATAGATAACATAGGTTGTTGATTCTGTATTTTCCAGGTTTGTGTAGTACGTTGTGAGGGCTTTCCAACTCACTAAACCACGTCCAAAACGGAACTCGTATGGATGAGATATCGAGTCTCAAAGTTGAGGTCTCGGAGCAAGTGAAGTCGCGAAAATAAGTATACAAACTCATCCCACATTGGTTGGGGGATGAAACCAAAAGTGGTTTATATGGAGGGAACATTACCAACTATTGTTTCCTTGAGTATGGCACATCCCTTGGTACCTAAGGGGGGCAACACCCCTAACTCGCACTCGCACACGAGCGCGCGTGGCGTGGGCGTACGAGGCGTAATGTGGCGCTTTGATGGCACACTTTGCACTTCGCACGTTTGAGAGACGCCTTATTGTTTTTTAGTTGATCCGGTTGAAGCCCAGGCCGTCAGGTTCAAACGAAACCAGTTCAGCAGGAAGACTGAGCTAGCGGTGCGCGAGTTCAGTCGGATGTTGTTCTGGTTGAAGTTCAAGCGGAAAGTTGAACCGGAAATTCTTCCAGACGAAGTTGGAACGGAAAGTTGAACCGAAATATCAGTTCTTCCAGAAAACAACTAGCTGTTACGTGGAGTACTTCCGGAGTGACAGTTGTAAACGCGTTTTCAGTTAATTCAGCGTTAATTAAATATCAATTTGTATTAAAGACGTTTAATACAAAGTTTGACCAAGAATTAATTGAGAGTGCTCCCATAGACTCTAGAATCACTGTATATAGAGCCTCATCAGTTGAGGCTCAAAACACCAAAAACACACAAGAATTCTCTCAGCTTCTCCTCACTCTTTCTCTCATCTTCTTCATCGTTCTTGGTTTCTTCAAGCTTCGAAGATATTTTCAAGCTTAGCGGTATCCCGGTCGTACAATACGGTTTAAGCGATTGTACCCTGATAAACAAAACGGGATATTCGATAGACCCGGAATTTATTTTAAGGGACCCGGGTTTTGACCCGAATCCTTCGTCAAAAGTTCTGTTATCTCTTCTTCGATTCTCCAAGCATTCAAGATTTTAAATAAAATCATTTTTCCAAAACTTTCTGGCTTAATCTCTAACTCTCAAATTGGTTTTAAAAATTTATTTCAATTTAACCATTTTCATCGGTGTGATTTTTCTTTCCATTTGTATTCATTTTCTTTATTTGTTTGTAATTGTAATTTCATTTCATTGTATTAGTATTTTTCATTTCTTTGCAATTGTATTGTAATTCTATTTCCATCATTTCCTTTTATTGTAATTATGCGATTATTCTCTTCTTTCCGCATAATTGTATTGGTAGGAGTATAATTTATTTCCTTTGTATTGTAATAGAGTAGATTTTTTTTTGTTGTAATCGTAAGAAAAAATAAAATATTTATTTTATTTTAAATATACGAACAGTATTCCTACAATATTTTGGGTTTGTCCATAAAATCATTCTCATTATAGAATCACACGATTTAGTTAAACATACCGAACGACAAGTGCATTTGGTCATAATCAGTTATTCTATCATCGCAATCTGCACACTAAGATCTAAACAACTTGAGCTTAGAGTAGCGCGTTGGCTCTAATCAACGAACGACGTTTGGTTCGACATTAGATACAGCGGACGTCAGAGTGACCCGATTTCTAGAATTGATACAAGCTATTTATAAATAGAATCATTGCACTATAACCGTCACTGATCGTAAGTCAAGTCAAACAAAGAAATTGCCCTTGTGTTGAAATTGTATTATTTCATATTTGAATTCCATTTAAAACTTTGTTAACATTTCGTTCATAATTTTTCACAGGTAAAACGAAATTCCAAAAATATATAGTTTTTTATAGAAGTTCAAAACGACCGTGTAGGATTCTGAAACGAACGTTTCAACATCCTGTATATTTTTCTTGGTCACGACGCTAGAACGAGACAACGTTGGTTATCGTTTAGAAGGCCAAGATAGTAAATTATCACCCATATTCTACATCAAAATTTTTGAAGTTTAACGTCTCGTAACAATAACACGACACTGCGCAAGCGGACTAAATTCTAACTTAGTCACAAATATTTTCCCTTCTTTGTGTTGGGTGATTGTATGTTTAAGATATCGATACATTTTTGTTGTAATACTTTTGTACACATTTTTATTTTTACTTATATGGTTATCCATCATAACTTGCGGTCGAATCATCAACTCCTATAAAACATGTACAAATAATAAAGTAAATAATAGAGTGCTATTATTTGCTTCCAATCATAACTAACTTCTTCTTTATCATAAAACTGTCACGACTTTTATTAACCATTAATTTTTTTATCAATGAATTCTTCATACTTTTTTTATAAGATTTTCACATTTTTATTTGATTATCTCTCTGGAAGAGAGAACATGCCTTCAAAAATCATGACAATTAAATATCTATATTAGCAGTTTTAATATTTTATCAATGAGAATGATTAATCATCTTTTTTTTTGAACGGCCAACGAATGCCCCGGAAAACCCGGGGACTATTTACACCAGTTGAGCTCATTCCAGGGAAAATCCACCTCCGCGAGCGGCCGGGTGATAAAACCTGGGAGCTCAGGGATCGAACTTGTGACCTTTCAGCCCCAAGTCTCCCCTCATCGCCAATGCCCCCTCTAAAGTGTTGCCCGTAAGAATCGAACCTGTATCTCAAGTAGAGAACACAGGCTTCCTACCACTACACCACAATGGAAGTTGCAGAATGATTAATCATCTAGTGGAGTGGTGTGTACGTTTATGATTTGATTGGCATTGACTTGTGAAACAAAAGGATAAGGTGAAGGATGTGAAAGGGCTATAAAAGTTGGAATATCTTATCCCATCCTAGGATTAACATTATTCTCATGTTACAATCGGATTAATATAGGCACATCGTTCCCCTACACGTATTCCTTCTATACCAGATATATATTCAATATTTTTATATTTTGTGTTACACCATACAAGGAATACGGGTAACAATTTACGCCGCCAACATTTTCTTCTATCTAGAAACGAAACGTAAAGAAAAGTCACTCGTAATGTATTTCTATTATTTTAATCACAAACAAACACAATTTTTAAAATCTACTTTTAAAAGTTCAACTATTATCTATTTTAATGGGTAAAGTTCTAGTACAAACCAATATTATTGTAAGAACTTAAGAACTAATGTAAGAACCATTAAATTATAATTGAATGAAGGTTATTTACATAATTTTTATGCTTCTTCTTTTTTTTCTTCATGTCTATACACATGATGGCAACTTAACGACCTGGAAAAACAAAAAACTAAACAAAAATCGTTTTTTTTTTTTTTTTTTTTGTAAATCCGACTATGTTGCATATATGCAACATATGAAAACATATAATGTTGCACATATATGCAACATGGTATGTTGCATATAATGTTGCATATATGCAACATGGTATGTTGCATATGAAAAAAACTTTTTTTTAAGTTATCGGGTGGATAATGGTGGATATACGTGAAATTAAATTAAAAAAAATATCAAATTACCCAAAAAAAACTTTATTTGAAATAATTTTCCCTTGGTTCTTACAAGTTTGTACAATAGAAAACAAGATATCCTTACCATAAATGTAGTGGAGGAATTAAAAAGAAAGGACAAAATTACTTAATTATCCCTCATTTAAATTGGTTCTTAAGTTCTTACAATAGATAATGGTTCTTACATGAACTTTACCCCTACTTTAATTACAGATTTAAATTTATATATCACTTGAATTAGAATAAAACATTAAAAATCTAATTATCCCTTTTAGGCTAAGTGTAGTGGATAAGGTCTCAAATGGGGCGTTATCCGCCATGTGGACGATGACTGGACAAGGGGCTTTATAGGGCTTTATGGTGTAGTGGATAAAGCCCCATAACGCCCCAGCAACCTCCCCCTTTCAGCATTATATCCCTCACGCCCCTCTCGAATTTTAGCTTCATAACGCCCCATAACACCCCTGCGTTGTGGGGCGGGGCGTTATCAGGGGCGTTATGGGCTCTTTTTTGCCTCATAACGCCCCATTACGGGTAGCCTTATACGAGCTTCTGGTCTTCTTCTTCATTTTATACAACCTACGTCCCAAAATCACAACTCCCATCATCGATTCATCGTAGCTGCAACTGAGAGTGTCCACAGGCACACAGGGCTAGCCTTAAACAAACAATATTTCAACAAATCAAATTACACCACGCCTATATTCTCTTTGCCTGAATCATCACCGATTTTCTCGTAAACATCCTGTTTAGTTTCAATTTCACCCGAACTAGAACGCGCTTGATCCGCCACTTGCCTAGCTTCAATTTCATCAATACCTAAACCGATGTTACTGGCTTCATACTTTATCATCAGAACAACCAGTGCTCTAAATCTCGCTAATCGGTTTGGTTTTCGAATAATTAGTATTCGTAACAGGATCAATCTAGCTAGGATTATCGGAATGAATAGAGATTTGATCGGTATCTCCGAGATGAGTTGCAAAATACGTATTGTGAGAATCAAGGGAGAAGTAGCGAATCAGAGTCATCTAGCACCTCCCAATCGTGGAATTCGATGTCCATGGCTGGAGTTGAAGCCTCAAGAAGATTGGGGAAATTGGAAGAAGAGTGATGTTAAATGAGTGGTAACCCTAAAAACAAAAAGTCGTTGGTCTGCTATCCCCATAAAAAGAAGAACGATATGAATTTTTTAAAAGCGATATTTTGATTTTTAATCTCTTACTAAAAGTGGAAACTCACCACTTGAAAAAAAACCCCTTGAATCAGGTTTGAACTTGAGATCTCAAGGTCTTCAAACTCTAACTTTCATCCCATACCATTAAGACAAATGCCACTTGGTAAGTTAAAGAATTTGTTAAACTAGAAGTGAGCCAAGCCTGGAGTGTCAAAATCAGTATGGACGGTTGCAATGCCGTCTCAGAAAGGCTCACTCAGGTATTAAAGATTTGGGGAATAGTTTCAAACACCGTTAAAAAAAAACAAATTCTTTAACTTTGTTAATGACAAAAAACCTTTTCTGAAATATATATATAACACACAAGATCATCATACTTAGTAAATTACATCAATAACAAATGTAAGGTTTAGGGGTTGTTTGGTTCGTCTGTTTCATTTTGGTGCTAAATGAATAAGCTGTCTGTATAGTAAAGAAGTGCTGAATCAATAAGGTGCTGAATCATAATGTATGTTTGTTTGGACATCTGAATGAGTGTATAATCAAACAAAAAAAAACACTAACAAATCACTTTGAGAACAAAAAAAATCTATTTTTTTCTTTCATTTAGCTTGTCCCATATTGGTGTGAGAACAAAACACAAATTTTTTCCTTCATTACCTTATCCCATATTGGTGTGGGAATAAAAATTCTATTTTTTTCTTTCATTTTAGTTTGTCCCATATTGATTTGGGAAGAAAAACATAGTTAGCTTATATATGAAAACCTACATGACATGTTAAGTTCTTATGTTGTGTTTTACTCCGGTGTCTATCCGAGCGCAGGGCGAGTACAAATTTAATAAAATTGCCTTCCTGTACGCAAATTTGGTAAAATTGTCTTCCCGACCCTTAGTCTAATATAATGTACGAAAATTTATAATTTACTCAATGATAAATGTTCTCCGAGAAGACAAAATTAAGAAAAAATATAAATATCACATTAGTCAAACCCATTCTCAAACTTTTGCAATTATTTCCAATTTTAATAATAGAATTTATAAAACCCACACAACACAGTTGTTGATGATCCCAACACCTCACAGCAACAACACCATCATCATCGTCCTCAGCCACCTGCCACCACACCACCACTTTTCACGTTTTCTAAACCTCCTGAAACCCACCATCACCATGGCCGATAACTCCAAGTCCTCAGAGATCACAGATCTCCAGATCGTAGTTGCTGAAAAACAAGAAACCGACAACAAAAAACAATTATCAGTCAAACGAAGCTCAAACAAAGACCGCCACACCAAAGTTGAAGGCCGTGGTAGAAGGATAAGGATGCCTGCACTTTGCGCCGCTAGAATTTTCCAGCTCACTAGAGAATTAGGTCACAAATCCGACGGCGAAACGATCCAGTGGCTGTTACAGCAGGCGGAGCCCTCAATCATCGCCGCCACCGGCACCGGCACCGTCCCGGCGTCGGCGATGGGGGCGGCGGGGGCGGCAGCTTCACACGGGGTTTCGATTTCAGCAGGGTTACAACACAAAATGGATGAGAACAGTAGGACCAATTGGCCGGTGGTTGGTGGGAATTTGGGGGTAGGTAGACCCACAAACCACATGGTTACCGCTGCGGGAATCGCGGGCCAGGGTTCTGGCCCGCGGTACCCGCATCAGGATTCGGATTTCAGTCCTCTTCGGGCCCATCTGCTAACAGTTTGGGCACCGATGGCTCAAATTACTTGCAGAAGATTGCGTTTTCGGGGTTTGACTTGCCCGGTTCCGGTTTGGTTCCGATGAGTTTCTCTTCGATTTTGGGTAATGGTAATCATAATCTTAACCATAATCACCATCAGCAGCAGCAGCAGCTTCCGGGTTTAGAACTCGGGCTATCGCAAGATGGTAATATTGGGGTTTTGAATCAGCAGACATTGAATCAGATGTACCATATGGGGCAGGCTAGAATGCAGCAGCAGCAACAACAGTCTTCAAAGGATGATGATTCTCATGGTTCAGAGGGCCAGTAAATTGAGATGTGAATGGAACCCAGATCCTTTAGGTATTTGGGAATATGGGGTTTTTATGTTATGTTGTGTTAAGGGAACTAAAGTAGAGATTGATGAAGATGTCTCAGCCCGTTTTCACCGGTATCAAAACAGTTGTAAATTGCAGTTGCTTTTGGGCTTCCCATCTCTTATAACACCTTTTTTTTTAATCTTGTAAATAAATCATATAGTTTTTTTTGTTTATAACGCGAGTCCCGTCACGTCGAGAGAAGATTCATGTCAGAAGGAACTTGGGAAGAGATCGGGGCTCGAGAAGCACTCCCTACGAGAGACACAATTGCGTGAAAAGCGAGAGAGAAACTCAAGATGGATGGCTTTATGAGGCTTGGAAACATTGTTTTTCTCTCTTAATCGAAACATGACACGGGAGAAGAAGTCTGGCGGTACCGTGTCTCTTCTCCCGTGTCAATACTCTTAGCTTATGATATTTATGTACATATATACGATGGTAAAAGACCTTTTAGTGTTTGGGTTGAGGTATGTGTTCATTCTACTTGACTAATAGTATTGAACTATTGATAACCATGATATGTGTTTAACGGAAACATCTTTAAGGAGCCAATGGTGACATTTGCATAATGTTGTGCATTCTTATTCTTTGATGATTTGCTTATTAGACAAGGATGTTATGGATTGGTTCTCAAACTGAAAAATAGGCTGCCACTTGGACATAACATATATTAGGGGGACCACCTTCATATGACCTAGTTAGTATGTCGTTATTTTCACAGTTTGTAAAAAGAAAGATATTACTTTTTTTAACAACAAAATCATCATCATTATCCTGTATGCGTTTTATGATTTAAATTTATAACATGTTAGTTGGAAAATTATCAGTTTATCACTAAGTTATTTATTTCAAAATCAGCTTTTCATCCGGCTATTTTATTTTAACGGTAAATTACATTACTTTTAATTTACTGGGTATGTAAACGAACCGAACGTTCAGTGAATAGTTCGCGAACCTTCGGTAGGAAGTTCGTTTATTTTCGTTTATTTAATAAATGAACGGATACGAACATTTTTTTTCTTTATTTAGTTAAATGAACGAACATAAAAACATGTCTCGTTCATTCGTTTATGTTCGTGAACATTCATTCAATTGTGTTCGCTTATTTATGTTTGTCCGTTTATATATGTTCAATTTTTTTAGTAAATAAATTAATTATAAATTATAATGAGCTCTATATATTTTCTTTCTTTTAGGGTTTCACACTTTTACGAAGTCATTTTGTGCAATTATTATACGCTTTGTACTCAATACGACCCCACCATTTTTTGGGGTTAGTAGTCATTTGGTGTGGTCACTTTACTCCTTATACTCATCGTTGTTTTTTTTACATGTATGTTTGTTCATTTGTGTTCGTTTATATTTATCCATGATGGCTGTTGTGATGGTTTTGTTCAGTTCATTTAAGGCTATGATGATCATTTGATGACTATAACTTGTTGACTAATGATATGTAATGGTTGCCTATGATGACTAATCTGACTGGGGGGTTAGAGGAAATTCAGGCTTTTTTGGTGTTGTAATGTATTTTTGGAGCCATATGACCATAAATCACTCCTTTGTTATGACGTTCTATGATGATTTGAGCCTAATGAGCGGTTTGTGGTTGCTGGATACTTATTATTGATTTGAGCCTAATGTATGATTTGTGATTGCTGAATGCTTATTAGTGATCTGAGCCTAATGTGTGTCTTTGATTACTGTGTGCTTATTATTCTTACTTTGATATGAACAATGGCATGTTGGTCTTGCTACCGAATGTGGTTGCTCAATTCTTATTACTGATATGAGCCTACTAAGTGCTTTTTGGTTGGTGAATGCTTATTACCTTATGTTGGTTCTAAAGAGTGCCCCTTTAGTCTTGCCATCGACTTTGCATTATGCATATTTATATATGGTGAGGTTCAATGGAAACCCTTTACGTTTTTTGAAATCTGGAAAACCATTTACACAAGTGTAACATTAGTTATAAACAAGAAATTACACCTTCATTAAAACATGTTACACCAGGTGTAACATAGTCATTTTTGTTACACATTGTAACCATCATCACTATAGTTACATACAACGTTTTAAAAACCGGTTTTTTAGTTGAACCGGAAAACCTTCCGGGACCGGTTCGACCGGTCGGACCGGTTAGACCGGGTGGTTGAACCGGTTAGGGGATTTATATATATTTTTTTATAAAAATGCTAATAAACTTGTACACCCCAACAAAAGTAGTTAAAATACAATTATAATCCACTCAAAAATAATATCAAATATGTATTTCATAAGAAAATATAAGTTTTAAACTTTAAAAAATAATTAAAAAAAAAAGTTAAAAAAAAAAAACAGAAAACCGGTTGAACCGGAAAAAACCGGACAAAACCGGAAAACCGGCCGGTCTAACCCGGTCCGGTTAAACCCATAAAACCGGATGTTAAAAAACCGGCTAGGTAGCCGGGTGACGGTTGAACCGGTCGAACCGGCCGGTTCGAACCGGTTTTTAAAACCTTGGTTACATATGTGTAAAAATAATAACTAGGTTTTCTATTGTTATACGTAAAAGAGAGATTAAATAGGGAGATAAATAATGAAATTCAAATCAAAGTTGGACAATTAAAAAATATTATATATGTATTATAAGAACTAGGTTTGTTACCCGTGGGGTACCCGGGCGTATTTAGTGAAGTATTGGTAGTCAAATATTGTTGGCGCAGCTGTAGCAGACTTATATTTGTAGTTCACGGTGTGAATAAAGTTTTTTTTTGACAGAATATGTCTTTGTAATATTAAATGGATGTAACTAAGTATAGAAATAAATCGATTTATTGAACATGCAAATTTTGCGATAATTTCGGTGAAAATTTCATAGTATAGTACATGGTTAAAGAACATGTAAGATTTACAAATCCCTTAACACTCCTTGTATACCACGTTAGATGTTGTGTTTGTAATATTTCCTTCTTTGTCTAATATTAACAGCTTTAGACCTTTTCTACTCTTAACTCTTGTAAGCGCCACATACAATTGACCGTAAGAGAACACATGGTTCCTCAAAAATAAACCAACATTTGCGAGTGATTGTCCTTGGCTTTTATTTATCATCATTGCGAAGCATGCAACTATCGAAAATTGTCTTCTTTTAAATTTGAAAGGGATTTTCTTGTCCGAAGGTGTTAAGCTAAGCTTCAGATAGAAAGTCTGATATCCAATATTAGTGCCTGGCATTATTATCGCCTCGATTACACAACTTCTCAAAGAGATGACTTTCAATCTAGTTCCGTTACATAACCCTGCTTTTTATCAATATTCCTAAGTAACATTATGGGAACCCCCACCTTTAGAATTAGCCTATGGTTTGGCAAACCTGAAATTTTGAGACTATTTAGAACATCAGGAGAGTATAGAGTTTGATCGAAGTCTTGTTGGACATATTGCAATTGACATTACTGTCTGAGCTCAAGTATTTTTTTTCATCCCGAAGAAACATTGATAGAATACGGATCATTTATCTCATGAACATCTTCATTGGTAATAAGCAAAGATTACAAATGGGTTGTATGATACTATAATTAAAGTCTATTGTAGTTCCAAATTTTTTAAAAAATTACATGTTCTTTTTTCTTGTAACCAATCAACATCAGTGGGGATTTGCTACAATCATTCAGTAAATAAAATAGTAGGAACACAATAAAGCATGACAAATAAGGCCCTAATTGAAACTAAACAAGGTTACACTGGGAAATATTTTATCCCATTGGTAAACCATTTAGATATTTATTATGCCTTAAACATGTACAAATGGGCCATATATTCTTGAAAATATGACATGTATATTCTTACAAATATGAATATATTAAATCCATGATACAATACATATTGCGGGTCATATGATTATATCAGAATCAAATTATAGAAATGGTACAAACGGTCATCTGTATGAGACTGATTAATGGTTGCTGTAGCAATTGCCTGGTTGTTAATATGGGACATTTGGGTATCATGTACGGTAGGGAAAATGGTAAGGCCATGGTTGCTGTGGAGGGAAAGGAGCATAGTTTATAATTAGATTAAACACCTCGAGTAAGTACTCTTTTATGCTCCAAGTTAATATGGCAAGAAAATCAAAAAGGCCATTGTAATCACCATTATTTAAAGCCTAAGTTGTGAGTCATTTTTAGTATTTTGCAACTACCTATCCTTGATTGGTTAGTTCATAAGATTTTTACAGTAGATTAAGGATTTAATTTTTGATTGGTGATCTTTTAATTACAAATTTTGATCACACAGTTCCTATTTTAATGGAGTCCTATACAGGTAGAAACAATGGCTTAGGTTAATGCAATTATAGGTGGGATTTAGGAGTATATTGTTACCGGTTACATTGAATTTATTGGGCTAATGGTTTTTATTTCCTACTTAATGAACCAAAATCAGAACAATGTGCCATGTTTCTGGTTTCTAATAATGATAAGACTATAAGGTGTTTCATAAATATTCATAGATTGCTAATCATGAACATTGATTTACCATAATGTTGTTTCTTAATTCATTTATGTTAAAGCAGGTTCAAGAAAGTATGCCACATGAATATAAATCCTAATAGACAACAAACCCAAGGAATTGCGAATACCCACCTAAGCAATCCATGCTTAATAATTTTATCAGCTCACGAGGCGAAGTTTTTGACTGCATATGGTAAAGTAAGCTGTCTGATACTTCTTCTATTATGAATATTATTATCATTTTTTGGGGTACCCCCTAGGTTCCATTAAATTTGCAATGGTTATTGCTGTATTAAAAAAGTAACATGGTAGAATTACTTAGTAACTAATCCTTTATTTTAACTGTTAACTATTATACCTACAATCTATCTATTCAAATGAAAGTCCTCTGTTAATTGGAAGGTACACAGAAAAGATAGGTTGGGGATTTAATTATCACATTCATGAAACACACACAACAAAGGACCCTCCATTACCACTTTACGAAAACCATCTTTTTATTACCATCTTCCCAAATTACTACAAAATTACTCAAAAATCAAACCTGTGTCAGATGTTGACATGTACCGTATAGTGTTCATACTGCTTACATTTATACTGGCTTAAAATTAGCTAACAGGTCAAACTTTGACTATCGTGAGGGTTCTCTATTAGCATAGCAACAGAGTATGTATCTTTTATGTTTCTGGTCTTAACAATAGTAATCTAGTGATAATCAATGATGAACACACAAATTCAAACTCACATACAAAATTCACATGTAGTTTCAATCAGATGTATGAATATACCGACATGGGTAGATGGATTCTTGTTACTGCTAGTACAAGCATACAACTGCTTAATGAAAACATCAAATCAAAGAAAGGATAAGAAAAACAGAGTTTTAATTTCAAGCCACGACTAAAATCAGAGAGACAAAGGAGAGAAAACTTAACTACAGTAAAACGGCAGAGAGGGAGGGAAGCAGAGAAACGTAGTTGTAGATCCAGGAGATGAAGACGAGGGATGGAGACATACATCTATTTATAGGCAGGCTGATTCAGGGATGTTAAGTGAAAACATCGCCGGTTTACATCCACAATCGAAGCCATTGATGAGGCGATGATGTAATCAGGGAATTGGAAACCGAAATTAGGTTTCAATGCGACCTTAGGTTTGAAGGCGCTGTTCTTTCAGATGCCCAATGGAAGATGAGGCGGTGGATTAATTAGGGTATTCGGGGGAGGGACGAAGGGCGCGAAAAGAGATGGAGGGATTGCTTTAGAAAGTGACACGTGGCTAGTGAAATACTCACTTATTAAGGTAGGAGATGTCTAATGTAATTAGTAAAGTTAACATTATCTATAATTTTTAGTAAACGTAAAGGGATGATTTCTATAATTTACTTGTTAAAATTAGGGTTGTAAACGAACCGAACTGAACGAATGATTGTTCATGTTCTTTTGTTAAGCATCAAATGTGTTCACGAACATATAACGAACGAAAATTCTTGTTTGTGTTCGTTTGTTAAGCAACTGAACTTGTTCACAAACGCAAACGAACACATACTATATCTAAAAGGAAAAAATGGATATTAATAATCCTAACTATTACCTATTGGCCAAAAATAATCCTACCTTCATTTTTTGTACGAGAACAGTCTTATAAATGTACCATGTTTTTCTTAATAATCTTCCCGTTTAATTTTTTTAACCCCGTTAGTAAATGCTGACATGGAGGACTAACATGTAAAATTTTAAAGTGGAGGGACTGTTTTATAGTTTATATAAAATATGTTTTAAAGAAAAAAAATATGAGGAAGAAGGAGGAGGTCGACCTCCTCCTCCTGCCGTCATTCACCAGCCATCATCTCTGGCTTCCAAACATAAAATCGACCGCCCCCTTGACTTCGGTTCAGTCTGATATTACCTGATTTAGTTCGATTTAACCTACTATTTGTCACAATTGATCCTCACGATTGGAAACGGGAATAGCCGAAATCAGGGCTTTTGATCGTCGGAATCTAATCGCCGGAATTGCAGCTAAGGCTCGTCGGTCTCACGGCTCTATGAACAACAGTGTAAACCAGAGTAGCTTACGGCGGTTTGCAAACAACCACGAGATAGGAGCTAGTCGCCGCCATCGGCGAAGCCCTAGCTGGGTCACGGTTGTTGCCGCTAGGATTCGCTCTCGTAGTCATCGGATTCACGGTGGTGAATGGTGAATCCGGATTCGCTTTTGAGTAGGTCACGGTGATGGCGGTTGGTTGGTGCATGGCGGCAGTAGGGGGAGGTCGCCGGTGACCGACCTTCATCCTCTTTTTTTTTTAATTATATATTTTATATAAACTACAAAACAGTCCCTCCACTTTAGAATTTTACACTTAGTTCTCCACGTCAGCATTTACTAACAGGGTTAAAAAATTTAAAGAAAACATTATTAAAAAAAAAACATGGTACATTTATAAGACTGTTATTATACAAAAATGAAGATAGGTTTATTTTTTAATTTTTACCAATAAACAATAGTTAGGATTATTAATATAATAATATCCATTTTCTCATCTAAAAAATAGGAACCAATATTCCTAACTTCAAACTATTTAAGCACTTGACATAAAAATTATAAACATAATTATTCAAAATAAAACACAAGTTAGAAATAATAATCATAAACATAAATATCTCGTGATAATATCGCGAAGATGTAAGTTTTAAATGGTAAAACTTTAACAAACACCTTACGAAACATAAACGACACCTTATCAAACGTTCACGAACACAAATGAACGAACACAACCTTTGTTCATGTTAGATGTTTAAATAGACGACAAAATTTCTTGTTCATGTCCGTTCATTTATTAAACAAACTTTCTATATCGAACAATTCATAAACGGTTCGCTGAACGTTTGGTTCGTTTATAACCCCGATTAAAATATAAGCACGAATTACTCGACTGAACATTTCATAAACGGTTTGCTGAACGTTTGATCCATTGGATTTAGTTGGAACGAAGTATTGAAGTGGTAGACCCGGTTGGGGAGATGGGCTGGTTTTCGTTCTACCGCGTTGAAATCAACCGTTTTCTCCTACCTCACTGACTGCCTGAGTTTATACGCAAAGCAAAAGGAATCATCGCTTAATCTTTGAAGTTTTTCATCCTAATTCTTAATCCAGATCGAAGAATACGAATCCATCATCGAAAATTCGTCATCATCGATCGTTTCATCTCAGGCGCGATAAAATGGACAGCAAGAAGGTTATCGTCTGCGACAACGGCACTGGAGTAAGCTAATCTTCTCGTTAATTAAGCAGTTTTTAAGCGTTATCGACCAATTCATTGGGATCCACTGATTATCTGCAAACTTAGTCGTTGAATTTCGCTTCGTTGATCTGTTTTTCTTAAATTTATGGCACCTTTTACTCGGATCGCAACATTATAAGCTTCAAATTCTTACCAGATTTTAACTATTTATCTGACAATCATTGGCATGAACCGCAATTACATCAAAATTTGAGTACGTATCTTGTTTCGAAACCTGAAATACCTTTTTTTTTGAGATTTTATGATTGCTTATTTTCATTGCAGTATGTCAAATGCGGCTTTGCTGGAGAGAATTTTCCGACGTCGGTATTCCCTTGTGTGGTGGGAAGGCCAATGTTGAGATACGAAGAAATGCTCCTCGAACAAGAGTTGAAGGTGAATAGATATATATTTTTGTAAACTTTCAGATCAATTTATAGCAGCAAATCACTTTGAAGACTTTCAGTATTTTTGCTTAGGTGTTAAGAACTCCACATAATCCATTATAATATCTGATGAATATATAAGTCCTGTTTCACTGGTATAACTGTGCAAGTGTCTAGCATTTCAATTAATTTTTTTAATCATGGACGAGTTTCTTTTGCGGTGATTCATATTTCATACAGGATGTTGTTGTTGGTGAAGCCTGTTTGAACTTGAGGCATCAACTAGATGTATCTTATCCTGTCAACAATGGTATTGTGCAAAAATGGGATGATATGGGTCATGTTTGGGATCATGCCTTCTATAATGAACTCAAGGTGAGTAACTTTGGCTTGTGATGTGGTGTTTGTGAACTTGATGCTGTAAGAATGTAATCCATATTTTATTTTGGCAGGTGGATCCATCAGAATGTAACATTTTGCTTACAGATCCGCCTCTTAATCCTTCGAGAAACAGGGAAAGGATGGTTTGTAGAAACAATATAATTCTATAAATGGCTTTTACTTTACAGTTCTCAAAGAATGAGAGTGTTTGTTAGTAAACTTAATTTAGGACATCTTGATTTTAGGTGGAGACTATGTTCGAGAAGTACAATTTTGCTGGTGTCTTCATCCAGATACAAGCTGTTTTAACATTGTATGCTCAAGGTGCTTGTAGGGTAAAGATTTAATTTACAGTCATTGAACCCGTGTTTCTAATGTTTATATCTGATACATACGAAAATAACTTGAAGAATTTGAGAATTCAGTTTATTGTATTTACCTAACGTTAATATGATGGCAAAACAGGTTTACTTACTGGATTAGTCATTGATGTTGGTGATGGTGTAAGTCATGTGGTAAGTAGTGCAATAATCATGACTTCTTGGTGCTTCCAAAATACCAAGATCTCAACATACACTATGTTACATGAAAAATCCCCTCACTATAGAAACGAAACAAATATGTAAATCTCTTTTTTTTTTTGGAAAGCTGATGCAAATCCCATTTACGAGATAAGAAAGACATATTTGCTCTATAAAACATTAATATCTTTTTATATTAAACACCAAAAGAAGCAACTTATGTTGTTTGACATATTTACTCATAAAGTAAAAGATTTCAATTGAAACCTTTAAGATGCTATTTTGTTTTGTGACATATGATTTCCATGAATCTTTTCCCCCTACCTTTTTTTTTACTACTAAAAGTGTTTTTTAGGTTCCTGTTGTAGATGGCTACTCATTTCCTCATCTTACGAAAAGAATGAATGTTGCTGGACGCCACATAACATCATATCTTGCTGATTTACTGCTTAGAAGAGGGTGATTTTCTCTGCTTTGTTAGAAAGTTATATATTATGATATTACTTTGCTCTTACATGTACGAAATTGACTTATATATAAAGTTATGCAATGAATAAGAGTGCTGACTTTGAGACTGTAAGAGATTATCAAAGAAAAGCTCTGCCACATTAGGTACATACATGAGAATCCACTTGTTTTTATGTCTGCTATTATGAATTTGCAATGTGAAACTTTTTTTTTTTAATCTTATTCTGTTGTTTTCAGTTATGATTACAAAAGGGAATACCAATTAGGACTTGAGACCACTATCCTTGCTAAGAATTACACTGTAAGTTATGTCTGTTTGGATTGTGTGAATGCAGGGCTATTATAATTTTTAATATGCAAGTTTTGATGGAAACATTTACGAACAACTGTTTGATCTTAGGGTGTGTTTAATTTAAAGGGCTGGGATGGAGTAACGGGATGAAAGTCATAGGTGATGTTTGTATTAAGGAGATGAGTTCTAATGTTTTATAAAATAATGAGATAAGGGCTTTTCTGAACTCACCCCCTTTGATGGGGTTTATCATTCATTCCACACATGTATATATTGTATTTTGTGCATTTTTGGATTTTTGTTCTTAATATTTTGTAAGAGTTTGATGCAGAAAAAGAAAAGTTGGTTATGGTTTGGAGGAGGATGAGGGATGGAGTAAATTTATCTGAACCCATCCTTCAAACCAAACAACTGTATTGAAATCTCATACAATATCCCAAATAAACCCATAAAGAAAGTTCTCTGTTCAGATTTTTAAAAAAATTCTCTGATGGGAAGTCGGCATATTATGTATAATATACACATGTTTATTGATAATTCTAATGCATCAGCTGCCAGATGGAAGGGTTATCAAAGTTGGTACTGAACGTTTTCAGGCCCCAGAAGCTCTTTTTACACCTGTGAGTGTTGGTATATTTTGACTTTTATGGATCAATTACTTTCTTTTTTATTATCTTCGCTTTGTGCACCGGATAAATTCACTTACCTGTGTATGTGCTCTCTACATGCAAATTGCAATGCTTGTAGATTTGTACTAGAATATTAAGATGGTTTGAAGCTCTTATTTTCTACTTACTGCTCTTATTTACATAGTTAAGTTTATAGAATATATTTGCATCATATGTAATGTTATTGTCATTGAATATACCCATAGTTAATATGTTTTTTCTTCCAGGAGCTCATAGATGTTGAAGGGGATGGAATTGCTGATATGGTATTCAACTGTATTCAGGAAATTGATATCGACAACCGTATGATGGTAGCATATTTAAAGCACACTCAAATCACCTATTATTATTCCTATCACACTAGTACACAAAAAATGTAGAAAGAAACATAAGAAGCTCTCGATTCTCTATTCCTCTCATTGCTATGGATTGTTGGGTTAATCCCGTCAATCTCAATATATATAAATAGGACAAATATGTAAATATGTAAATTAGTGTGTCATTAATGTAATTAGGCATAAGTACGGCGGTTACCAACCACCGACATACCCTCATTGTATATATATATAAACACAGCGATAGATCCTAAATGGATGATCGCGATATTCATAATTCAATAATACGTTTGTTACAATTCGTATCTCAGAGCGACTACCATTTGATTCCCTATCATGGATTGTAACTTTAATTCCGGTATATATATTTTTTCAAGGCACAAGTACCACACACATGCCAAAAAATCACCTTTTTTATTTTTTAATCTGATATTAGCCTGCCAGTCACTATTTATACTCTGTACCAAATTAAGATATTTGTGGTCAAGTTGTTGGTGTTTTTATCCTTAAGATTCTGTTTGCTATGTCAACTTCATGTTACCAAAACAAAAAGGCCATTTAACAAAAGAAAATTTGTTGGTTTTTTAACTGTTTGTAACTTTGTATTTATATGTTTTTGCAGCTCTACCAGCATATAGTTTTGAGTGGAGGGAGCACAATGTATTCAGGACTACCTAGTCGGTAATACATCAATATTTGTTCACTTTAGACAAAATTTCTTCCTTTATGTGCTTTTAGCGGTCTATTATTAAAGCTAACGAGCCATCTCTGTTTCTTATATTATCGATTTCTTCTTCAATAACCTTGATTGACATTTTCGAAGGATGTGCTACCTGTTATCTGTTAATTATCTTCTTGTGCCACCAACATATTATTGGACCAAGTGCATCCCATCATATTATTATTTTATTTTTCTCATTCGAGGTCTTACTAGAGTTGTATTTTTTAAACAGGCTAGAGAAAGAAATATTGGATCGTTATCTAGATGTCGTTTTGAAGGGGAACAAAGTTGGACTGAAGGTAATATCTGAAATTTACAGATCAGATCACATACAATCTTTATGTGTTCAGTTACCCATTTCTTGTATTGTTTATAACTATTTATAGGGTATAAGGATATAATTACTTGGAAAAGATTTACAAAACTATATATTTTTGGCTCATGATGTGTGCATGATATATTGGGGAGAATATGTGAATACTTTGCAGCTAGTCTTTCCGTGGATGTAGTCATGTAGAAAACAATAGAGCACATTTATAGATAATGGTCCCTGGATTATTTACAACACGGACTTTTAGTCTCCATACCTATTCCTTGTAAAATTTGACCCCCCTGCTTATTATTTACAATTTAGTCTTCAGTTACCCATTTATACTAAGGCATTCTCCAATACAATATAATTCTGTTTTCTCATTTGTGATCAAACCCTAAAGCTCAAGCAAACATCCTTGAAAACAAATTGTAGCTTCATCATCAATGTGTATACCCAATGAAGCAACAATAAAATAGATTGAAATATTTGGAAAATCAATTTAGCAAGTTGCAGATCAAAGATGTAACTAGAAAAATAAAATACGAGACACGGATCAGAATGAGCTCTAAAACGTCCACTGCTAGCATTAATGCATTATAGTATACTACATATATGTTTCATCATGTTTCTATCAAATCTTTCTATGGATGGGCATAGGATGTAAGACATTGTCTTCTATTTTGAGAATTTCTTCCATAAATCCTATCTGGCAGTCAATAAGCTTCATAAGCATATGCTCATTTAGTCTGATAATTTTTGCAATTATATGGTCAGATTCAAGTTTATACTCTTATATTTTTCTGTTTGTTTTGCAATTTAGAAATTGCGGTGGCGCATTGAAGATCCACCACGAAGGAAGCATATGGTGTATCTTGGGGGTGCAGTACTTGCAGGCATCATGAAGGTCTCTCACTCTATCTATCTATCTTTTATTTTAAATGGATCAAATCAAGAAATGTAGCCGAAAGGGGAATGGGTCGAAAGGGTCAAACAAGTTATAAGCCAAACAAAGCCTATTTTTAATACATAAAACCTCATAAAACTTTTAATGCAAAGATTTAGATTACTATTATGTTAATCATAAATCACACTTTAATTATATATAAAAATATTAGAGAAAAAGAACAAGAAAGTGTTTGCAGGCAATTCAACCTAAATTGACCCATTCCAATCCATATTACAAAATGCCCTGGCCAAAGCCGTTACCCAACCTGCTTGACCCCTTGCCAACTCTAATTCATGTAGGCTAGAACCTGCTCATGGAATAACAGCATGAATGGGATTTATAGAAAATTTTGTAGGAATCAATTTAATATTAAAAAACACTGCACTTTGCATTCGTGTGTTAGTTAAGGTAACTAAAAGGTATGTTCCTGTCGAAGCAGTTTTTTTTTTTAAATCCTCTACGGCTTTGCTTAGTGTCCCGCTTAATTAAATTCCTCTGGCCTACTACAAAATTCAGTTATTTTTTAATCCCCATTTTCCATTATTTGGTTATTAACAAAAGGGAACGGGTATTAATCCGTTAGACTCATAAAGTTAAAAAAATGGCATTATGTTAAACTGTGTCCAAGGACTGTCATTTATGAAATTTCTAACCTTCAAACACTGCAAATAAATTTTCAAATGTGGGAAAAATTATTCCTAATTACCATAGAATGTTCTGTGGACCAACTATTTTAGGCCGGTATGCGATATTTCCTGTTACGAAGTGGGTATCTGATAATCTTATCGTGTAGGCTACATGTTAATAAAATTGTCATAAGAAAATTTGGCGTGTTCCGGTCAATTTACTTTGAGTGGACCCATATGGGTAACGTTCTATCTGTACTATCTAGCAGATAAAACTAAAGAAAAACTTAAAAGGAAATAGGTGAAAGTCGCTTAAAATGTATTTTAATTTTTTATGCATAAAATATATGGAATCATTATTTAAGTTCTATGGACAAAGTGTTTCGGGTATACCCAACCCTGCATCAAAAATATATGAATCCTTTACCACTTCTAGTCATAATTTACCTAGAAGATAGTTGATGAGATTCACTAAATGAAAAAGGCATACCCTCACCATAAATTGGAAAACCCTAACAAGGTAAGTTCTAACTTATAGAAAAATTACACTACATTCGTTGGAGATCGAGTATAAGAATACCTTCAGGGGTGTAATTAACTTATTTTAATAGCCATTTTATTATAATTATCTTACTACATTGATTCACCTTAAATTCACAATGATCAGAGCAATTAATAGCACTCATCCACAGGGGCGGACCTACCCTATGGGTAGGGTAGCCCCCGTGACCCCTGAAACGTTAACGCGAAGAAGGAAATTTTTTCGGGGTTTTACGTTTTTGGTATTTTGCGACCCCTTGAAACGAAATTTTCGCGACTCCTGGAAGAAATTTTATGGTTTTACCTAAAAATATGATCAAAAGCCCCTTGAAAATATGATCAAAAGCCCGTTAATTACCTAAAAAAAATTTCGGGGGCGCTGCCCCCGAACCCCCATTAGTCCCCGCTACCCCTGATTTTCTTTCCTAGATCCGCCACTACTCATCCAGCCTTCATACAACTGTCTCAGAATCTCAGATACCATCATGTTCAACTTCATAGACAATATAGATGTTTTTTTGAAAGGCAAATATCTATTCAAACGAACCAAGCAAGAGGCTTGAACCACACCCAAAAAAAAAAAATTAATAAATAAAAATAAATAAATAAATAATAAATAAAAATAAAAAATAAAACCAACAACAAACTCCAAAAAAATGTACACCAAAAGAATATAGTTGTTAACAAAACGGTTGAATAGACTCAACCGTCCAAACAGAAACATCCAAAAGATTTACAGTTTAGATTTGACAAAAGAAACTGTTGTAACATTTTTCATTTCTAAAATACTTGGTTATGTGTATTAATAATCATGGATTAGATACCTTAAAAACAATGTTGTCTAAAAATTATATGAACACCTACTTTATTGTAAAATAAGTGTTTTTATAGTTTTTAAGCGGAAAAATGGATTTTAATAATATAAGTTTTATCAATTTGGCCAATAATAATACGAGTTATGAACTTTCAACACAATAATACCAATTTTATATATATTAGATTTTAACAACACACCGTTAGTTTAATACTAATGGTGTTATTAGATTGCTTACGTGGCGGTGACGTGAAACAGTATCTCTCCTACGTGGCTCATTAAATTGTTTTTTAAAATTCACTTTTTACCTTATTTACCTTACTGACTCAACCGATGGCTAAAGTTAACCCTAACCGCAAATTCACCTCACTCTCCTTCTCTCCCACACGCACGATCTCCGACCATCGACAATCGAACGATTGCAGAGAAGATTTCACATAACCAGCTTCAATCGAAAGATAAATACAGTATACTGTTGTTTGATTACTCATATTAAACATAGGTAACTAATTTGTATTGCTTCTTAAGTCGATTCCTTAATCTTATAGGAAATGTGTCTGATAAAGTGACTATGAAGATTTGGCACTGTGGTCATTTTATTACCAAGAGAAAATGGGAGTACGTCGGTGGTGGAACCGTCACATTCCAAGTTGAGGTCGATAAGCCACGTAAGCAATTTAATGAGCCACATAAGAGAGATACTGTTCCACGTCACCGCCACGTAAGCAATCTAATAACACCGTTAGTATTCAACTAACGGTGTGTTGTTAAAATCCAATATATATAAAATTGGTATTATTGTGTTGAAAGTTCATAACTCGTATTATTATTGACCAAATTGGTAAAACTTATATTATTAGAATCCATTTTTCCTTTTTAAGCAAAACAGTGTTCTTATTTAATCATGTCCCTGTAATCATGAACTACCTTGTAATATTATTTTTTCAGTAGGAACTAAAACCAAACCATTTAACCGTAACAATAAAACCAACATTTCCGGGTAAACGGACCTGACCTCTGGTTTGCTGTTTCCCAAAATTGTAGTTCACATCTAGAACCTTTGTTAAAACTAGCCTGACCGGACCATAAACACCACTAACAGATAATAAGCATTTTACAAGGATAAGAAGCCACACGGACTTGTATACACTGAAGCCGAAACTACAAATGTATGAAACTCAAGCAACAATACATAAATAAACACACACTACACTTAATAACAATTAACAAGGATGTGACTCCGCCCCACAACCAGACCCAAGCAACAATGTGGTATTCCACTGTTTTACACATTATTTTCCCCAGACCACCCAGTTTAACAGCCTCAAACTGGAAACCGAATGATGCCCCCACCGACAATACAATATAACTGAACGGGCTTCAAAATTATCTTACAATATGGTACATCTACACACGTTCTTCTTTGGAGCCTCGTCAATCTTCTTTTCTGTTTAAAAAGTGCAAGTTCAACAAAAGTTAACATGACTGTTATCTGCTTATTCCATCTTGATACAACAATAGCCGTTTGAAAGTGTTTGGGGTCGTTTAACTAATTATATGCAGGTGAAATATGTAGTTCAATGTTGCTTACATCAAATCCTTTTTTTCATAAAAAGATAAAACAAGAAATCCCAAACACCCCCGCTATGAAAAGAGAGCTACATCAAAGGTTTCATTACCTTTAAGACGTAAGATCAGAGATATTATCTATAATATATGCATGATTTATCAAATGATTTTACTCTCACAACAATAACTGATTTGCATTGAACAAATTAAACACCAAGAAAGAGAAGACCACGACATGACTTCTTTTTGTGAAATTTTACACTGATTTACTTCTTTGACTCATGGTGTTTGCTCTTTATCGAAAACGTTCAATGATACTAGATTTGACGGAATTCTTTGATCTGCAAAAATGTGGATCATCCAAACTCAAAATTCAAATAAAAAACTAAGTCTAACAGTGAACTCCTTTGACTCCTTTTCTTAAACTTATCTGGTTTAACATAACATCACCTAGCAAATGAGATAAGGAACCATATAACAGTTGTCATGTGTATTGTCATCTTTTATGGGAGCTCTAGACTCTAGAGAAGACCAAATCATGATATTGCATTGCAGAAAATGCATAAAAAAACAAATAAATAAAAGGAAACTTATATAGTGCACAAACATTGTTGGTGAAAGACGAGATGGAGTTACCTGTTTTTGCTTTCATTAAAGACATTTGTACGACAGCATGCATCGTAATTACCCCTTTCGGAAGCTCACCAAAAGGTGTTCTGCACTGCCCAACAGTTTTGTTGTTCTCCAAAATCTTCCCAGCATTTATTAGCTTAATGTCATTTGCTGATTTGGGCGCCCCTTTTTTATCTGAAGGAGCGCAACACGTGTTCAAAGATGAATTCAAAATCATAGTGAGTCAAGAAGCTATGTTGGAGGGATGTAAGCAAATGAATGAATGTTAGAGAAACATGTGAAAAAACATAACCACAAATTGCATATAATAAAGCACTACAAAATGAATACATTTACACCAAGCTATGATTCAACAAAGCATAAATCATTAACCTCAGAATAGATGCAACTAATCACCAGCCACTGATTTTGACAAAGTACGTAGTATGAGAGAATGCTAATACGAAATAAGAGACCTTGTACATGTTTATAACCTAGACGCTATAGTTTTTATTTAATATTTACGAAATAATAGCCCTTGCACATGTTTATAACCTATATGCTATAGTATTTATTTAAAATTTATCCTGTTTTATAAATGGTTTGTTATTTATAGTGAAGGGATTCAGGATGTTAGACAAAAGTTTCTGAAATAACAAAGCCAGAATATCTGCTCAGTAGGACAACAAAAGACTTCAAATAGGCACAGGCAATAAGAGAGTGGTTAATATATTCATCAAGAAACTTCATTATCCTTTTACTATCTTGTAAGATATACTTATGGTTGGAAAAAAAATGGCAGCAAGACTGAAGCTATTGAAGAGTTTAAACCTCAGTTTATGAAAAATATTCTTATAAGCAATCAATGAAGAGCTTGTTGTAAGAAGAGTACATATTACACATGCTCAATTTTTCAGATGATATCCTAGCCAAGTTAAGCAACCCCTTTACATGTTTTCTCATTTTGAACATGGGTTTGAGTCGTTCTTTCAATGAAGTCAAAGAAGAGATGAAAACATCCTTCCCATCAAAAGATTAAAACCGAAAAGTCCAATGTATTATCATGAAAGATCCCATATATTATCCTTCTAATGACTGATTAGGATTACTTATTGAAACAACTTATCTGCAAATTGTGTTTTTTAAGACGTTTTTGAGTGTTTGGATGAAGAAACGTGTTTATATTAAATGAAATAAGTTGTTTTCAGTAAGTAGTTTCAGATTGCTTGGTTCAAACAGGTCATTCTTGGCCAGGGACAGACCTGCTAAGGTAGCATGGGCAAAATGTCAGTGTGAAATCGACTTGCTTAGTGAACCTTTTTCAAAAGTTGCAGTTACGTGTGGTGGCCCAGTGCTACTTGTCATGTGGGTACAGTGCGAAGGGTCATATAGGTACAGTGCACGGTAAAAATGTCAAATCGGCTTGCTTAGTGAACCTTTTTCAAAAGTTTGAGTTAAGTGTGATGGCCAGGTGATATTGTGTTGGTGTCAGAGGAAAAACAGGGCCTAAATGTGAGGTAAGAGGAGTAAAGAGAGCCTTAGAGAGCAAAGGTTTACACATTAGTTAGTCTAAAATTAAATGTCTCTATTGCAACTTTAGTGGGATCAACAATTAGGAGAAATCCAAAAAACGATTGGAGGGCAGGCGGACCCGCAAACAAACAAGTCTAATTATTTAGGATCGTTCGTATAGTGAAGGGGAGATTAACTGCGAGGTTGCCCATCGCATTAAGGCGTGTTGGTGCAAGTGGAGAGCAGCAACTAGAGTGTTGTGCAACAAAAGGTTCCCGGAGAAGTTAGAAGGGAAATGCTATGGGGTTGATGTTCAACCCGTGATGTTGTACGAGGCCGATTGCTAGGCAATCAAGAAGATCCAAGCGCAGAAGTTAGAAACAACAAAGATGAGGATGCTGAGGTGGATGTGTGAGCTCACAAAGTTATATTGAATAAGGAATGTGGTTTTCAGCGATAGGTTAGGGGTAGCACCATCTCGTATAAAATTCAGAAAGGGGGATTAAGATGGCCCGGGCATGTGTAGAGGAGGCAGTTGTCCGGTAAAGAGCGTGAAGAGCCTCACAGTGGAGTAGAAAACGAGTAGAGACGGACCGAAACTAACAAGGGACAAGAAGAATCAACATGATTTATTAGACTTGCACCTCTCTGAGGACATGATTGATGATAGGAGTTTTGGAGACATAGAATAAAGGTTAGGGACATTTAGGGATAGTTTCGTCCTAGTAGTGCTAGTGCTTCTTATCTAGTTGTGGAAAATGAGTAGCGACGGATCGAAACTAACATGGGACAAAAGGATTCAACACGACTTATTAACCTTGCACCTCTCTGAGGACATGATTGATGATAGGAGTTTCTGGAGACACAAATAAAGGTTTGGGACTTTTAGGGATAGTTTCATCCTAGTCGTGCTATGCTTCTTCTCTAGTTATGCCCTTCACGTATATGGCCTTTAGTCGAAGGGCAGAGGCTAGAGTCTTGTTAGGTTTTAGCTATAATCACAAGCCCCTATGAACTAACCTTTTCTTGTATGTATAGTCTAGTCTTTAACCAAGACCATAAGAACTGGGTCCGGTCTACCATTTTGCTCAAAACTCCAAGATTTAATTGGTAAAATTTGCCATGATGCTAGATGGATTTTAGCAAAATATAACAATGGCTTATAGTATTGTATCCTATTACATATTAGCCTCTACACTGCATGTTTCTTCTTCTCTCTTCCCAACCAAGATTGTTTAACTTGATTTATAAAGAATGGAGGAAAGCTTCAAGCACGAATATTCACAATTAGTGAAGAGTAAAGGGCCAAATTCTTCACATGGTATATCTCCATGGGTATGACCCGACTAGAGAGGGGAGAGGACCATAAATTCAACTAAGGAGCTGTATTGCCTATCGGCAAGGATGCCATTACCACCAATGGAAAGCAAGCATTGTAAGGATAATGACACCCTGCGAGGGAGCCACAACGCTCATGTAAGCAACAAGGGTAAAACCTAATCCAAAAACTATATATAGAGGAGCAGAGGTAACACTATTCTTATGATATGCGCTTCATCCTCTCCTTTAAGATTTCTTCTCTATAAAGTATAAACACATACTTATTCTCACTTCTAAGGATTGCAACACGGAAAACACCTTCCCTATGATACCTTGATGCGGTTTATTTATTGCAGATTCAATCGCAGGCACCCATCAAGTTCAGAAAAGAGGGTTCGTTGACATTATAGTTGGTTAATTCGAGAAAGTTCATTGGTGTATCAATCTCAATCCTCAAGTCTATCGGGATTAACATCAACAATTAGCACTCATGATGGAGTTACTAGCTTATATAAAACATTCATGAATTTTAAAAACAAAAAACCATGTATAGAATTAAAAAATATGAGACAAAAGCATGTTTACACAAAAGAGACCTAAATCTGCCTAACCTTTGGGCCATTCAGCAACAATCCTCTCCTTGAGCATGGCAACGGTGGAAGCCTGAGAGTACTGAAACGGACCAATATCGGATCCATCTAGCAATCGAAACTTGAGCTCCAAAAGATCTTCCTCCGGCATTTGCAACAACCTATAATTCAAGTTATCTGAAGCCCTAGGATCACACGTATCCAGATATCACTAATATACGGTTTCAAAAACCTGCAGAAAGTAAAATTACAATAAATAACATCATCGAGCAGGAATAACAAATTAAGAGATTGGTTCATGGAAATTTAAGCCATGAATCGTGTATATTACCTTTGAATTGTAGTAGAAAATATATGTATCCAGAAATATGAGATTAGCAAACTGTATGAAAAAAGAGGTGAGATTGAGGAAGACGATGAACCCTAGACCCGATCTCGAGGGGGACTGTAGATGAATGTGAATTTAAACCCCCGTTTCTTTTCATTTCAACTTTAGCGGTGCCTTTTTTGTACTGGTCACTCGTCATTTTGAATACGGTGAATTATATCGTTCTGGTTCGAATAAAAATTTAATTTTTATTAATATAAAAAGAAGGTTTTGTTTCTGTAAAATAGATGATGTGAGGATTTAAATGTTAGGTTAAAAGCAATGGGTTCGGGGAAGGGGGGTTCGGGGGGTTTCGGTGGGTTCGGTGGGATCGGGAACACCACTGCGGTGGGTTCGGGAGCCCCGATCGGGGAAGGGCTACGGGATGCCGAGCTCGACGATTTGGAGCGTGGGGAGAGAGCCGTTGGTGTGGGCCCCCCCCCTCCCAACGGCTAATACCCTTTTTTTTTAAAAAAAATTAATTTTTTTTTTTACTTTTTATTATTTCTACCTATTTAAACCACCCCATTCAACCCATTTTCACACACACTTCTCCATTTCTCTCTAAACTTTATATAATCTCCCACTTCCAACTTCACCTTATAAATACCCACCCCTTCATTTTTTAAAAATGTCTTTCACATCCGGTGAATCGTCCGACGAAGATGCCGCTTTTTTCGGAAAAATGATGTTCGAGATAGCTCGTGAAGAAGAAGAAGCCGAGAGTTCAAACCCAATTCGAACACGCAAGTTGATTAGAAGAGAACGTCAAGAGGCTCACGATCGGCTCTTTAACAACTATTTTGCGGAAGGGGCTCTATTCGAAGATAAGTTTAAACGTCGTTTCCGTATGAATAAGCGTCTTTTTCTACGTATTGTCAACGATTTGGAAACAAATTATAAATATTTTCAACTAAGGTGGGATGCAAGGGGTAGGATGGGGTTAAGCCCGTTGCAAAAATGTGTTGCCGCTATTCGACAACTTGCATACGGCATCACCTCCGATGCGTTTGACGAGTATTTGCACATCGGAGAAAGAACCGCACGAGATTGTCTTTATAAATTTTGCAAATATATTCGTGCGATGTATCATGAAAAGTACATGCGTCGACCATCGTGGAGTGATGTTACACACCTTTTTGATTTTCATGAAGCGAAACACGGTTTTCCCGGCATGCTCGGTAGTATCGATTGCATGCATTGGGAATGGACAGCTTGTCCTAACGCATGGCGTGGTCAATTCCACCGTGGTGACCATGCAAGGCCAACCATTATGCTCGAGGCCGTTGCATCTCAAGACTTGTGGTTTTGGCATGCTTATTTTGGGGTCGCCGGCTCCAACAACGATTTAAATGTTCTTCAACAATCAAACTTGTTGAATCGCCAAATTAATGGCGAGGACCCCGAGTGTTCATTTGAAGTCAATGGCACCGAATACGAACACGGATATTATCTTGCGGATGGCATATATCCAGACTATTCCGTGTTTGTGAAAACTCTAACGGCTCCAACAACAGAAAAACGTAGAAGATTTGCTAAAGCACAAGAAGGGGCACGAAAAGATATTGAAAGAGCGTTCTCGTGTTTGAAGAAGAAATGGAAGATTATCGAAAACCCGGCGAAGTCGAGACACAAAACTAAGATCACTAACATCATATATGCTTGTATGATCTTGCATAATATGATAAGGGAGGATGAAGGGAAGGCCATTTGCCCGTACGAGCCGGATCATATTCAAGCATCAAACAACCCAATACCACAACATATTATCGACGCGAACTTTTTGAAGATTCATAACCGGGATATGCATCATAGTTTACGATCCGATTTGATTGAGCACATCGATCGTGTTTGGGAAACCATTCCACCACCCGAAGAAAATTTATCCGACGAAGACGAAGACGAGGAAAGTGATCCCGAAAATTTCTGAAATTTTTTTTTAATAAGTAATTTTAGGACTTTTTTTTTTGGATTGAATAAGTAATTTTAGGACTTTTTTTTTTATTTGTAATGTTAGGATTTAATTTTTATTTATAAAATGTATTTGTTTTAATTAGTATTTTATTTTAATTATTTTATTATAAAAAAAGTGATTGGGGAAATGGGGAAATGGGGAAACCATTGCACACAAAATGGGGAAAAATGGGAAGGGGTGGGGAATGAGTGAGGTGGCACCAAAAATAGAGTGGGGGATTGGGGAAATGGGAAGAGTATTGCAATTAACCTTAGAAAAGTCAAAGGTCAAACTCAAACATAACGGTAATTTTCACTTTTAGCTTTTTTGGGTCTTAATTTAATGGTCAGGTTTAAGCTAATTTGGTATAGAACAAGAGTAATGTATTTTGTAGTAAAAAGATTCTCTTTTGATTTCTAGATTCGTAAATTAAATTTCAAATAAAAGGATGAAGAAAAGATATAAAGATATAATTTTATGAGAAATTTCTTTCGGTTATTCCGTTATAGACGTTAAGTAAAAAAATGATGTTAACATAGGTATATCGATTATCATAAGGCTACTCTTAACTTTGTGACCAGTAGGAGATTTTTGTTGATGTGACGTTACATGTCTGGCATGTAGCATTGGAGAGAGTTGCATTTAGGGTTATTACTCGTGGCCAAGGATGTTGCATTTAATACTTATTGTTCTAAAATTTCTTAAATTAAGAAATTTCTTTTATTGTTAATTTACGAAAAAACCTCAAGGCTTTTTTTTATTATGGACGTTATTTCTTGAGCTTTGTAATAACAATATATAAAGTGTTGTTATTCGATTTATGAAAACATAACATTGATAAAAAAACAAATAATAAATATATTTAATAAAATATCATTCAAACAGTAAGATTTGACGAACGTAAGGTTGTGAGGTATAAATGCCTCTCACCGCCCTCCATCCTTGTATCATCAGTGTGGAAATCGCTATCCCCACTAGTCTTCACTTCAGTCTATAGCAAAAAAAAATAAAAAAAAAAGTGTTATCGTCTTGTCCTATCATCGCTCATTCTTTGACTTTATCTTCATTATGTAGCCCCTCTATTTTGTTGTGTTCATCCTTGTGATAACTACATATCGCCCCCATAGGAATTGTCAGCATTCATTAAAACTTCTTTTTTGAAGCAATTTATTCACTAAAACTTCAAATATAGTACAGCAAGCAAGGATCTTGAGAAGACAGAAGCATGACGCAGCAAAAACACAAATTTTGCATTATCTGATTGGATAAATAGATTTGATAGCGTGATGGATAGATAATCGAACTTGATCTATGTCAAGAACGATAACCCTAACGTCAATTACCAACGTTAGTAAACCTAGGCCAAATACCGGCGCTAGAATGCTTGGAAAATACCTCCAAACGAAAATACTTTATTTCATTCAAATCAACCTCCTAAAATATGAAATACAATGTTCTTAAATAGACAAAGACAAACTTGGAAAACAAGAAAAGAAACTAACAAGGAAACTATTAACTACTAAATAAACTATTTAAAATAAAATATTGATAAAACCTTCAACTCGATGGAGACGAGTCTCGGACTTCCGGACGGGCTCGGCTCGGGTTTGTTTAGATCGCCATCATTCTCCCCCTCTTCGAAAAACTCGTCCTCGAGTTTAATTGTTCGATCAGGACCCCCGGGATCAAATGGAACGTTACGGTTTGTCTTGGACGGCTTTAAACATATACCATTCGGACCGGTGGGTCCCGGGTCTATTGGGTTACCAAGCCTTCCCATCTTCTTCTCCCTCTCTCCGTCTTCGAAAAAGACTCGTCCTCGAGTCTTAAGAACGTCAAAACCACGAGCTTGAACGAAAGGGAAGAAATTACTATTAAAGTTGTCCGTATGTTGCAAAAATAAATGCCTACCACCTTGAAATGTCAAACATAGAGAATATTCAAAGAAATTGAATCGTGCTTCAAATAGGACATAATTCATGATAATTTTCTCTGTTTGTGCATCCCAATTATATCGCAATTTTTTAGGATTTAAACTCCATAAATCACGAAAATTGAATTGAAGATCAAATCCCATAATAATTGAAGTCCAAAAATCACGGCCACCGTTAAACACCATCATCATCGGGTGAATCAAAATTACGTTCGAGTCTGAAATTGGTGGCGCAACTTGTGCAGATGGGGCGGGTTTTCTGGCGGGAAGTGTACCGCCGGCGGGAAACCGGGTGGCGCGGAGTGCCTGTACGTTGCAGATTGTGTGGGTTGTGTAGGCGGGGTAGTGGGCGGTGGACAAGAAATCCAGCCGAGAAGTGTTTGGATCAACAAGCACTCTTCCTTGTCGGGTATTATTCCGTCTTCATCAAATATGGGTGTGCCTTCATAGAACGGACGCAACTCGAGTTCACAAACTCGTTGTTGCATCTTCTCGATTTCTTCTACATCTCGGGGGGCACGGTGATAGTCGTCGTTGCCTCCGGCGGCGAATCTACGTCGATGATCACGGTGGTTCCTCCGATCCATGGCTCTGATGCCAAATGATAGCGTGATGGATAGATAATCGAACTTGATCTATGTCAAGAACGATAACCCTAACGTCAATTACCAACGTTAGTAAACCTAGGCCAAATACCGGCGCTAGAATGCTTGGAAAATACCTCCAAACGAAAATACTTTATTTCATTCAAATCAACCTCCTAAAATATGAAATACAATGTTCTTAAATAGACAAAGACAAACTTGGAAAACAAGAAAAGAAACTAACAAGGAAACTATTAACTACTAAATAAACTATTTAAAATAAAATATTGATAAAACCTTCAACTCGATGGAGACGAGTCTCGGACTTCCGGACGGGCTCGGCTCGGGTTTGTCTAGATCGCCATCAAGATTTTTTATTTTTCATCAAAATTTATAACGAAATACAAGCTAAACGGATAACAAGTTGTTTCGCAGAAAAACTTAAAACTATGAATGAAAAGAAGGAAAGTTAATAATCATAAACAATAAACAATCATTTTATGTGAGTTGCTAAATGCGAGTTTTTTTTTCTACTTTTATGGAACAACTTATAAAATAAAATAAAAAAACGAGGAAAAATAAGTATGGGCCTTCGGATAGTGCAATTATAATAGTAACATGTGTGACCTACGGACGTTAAATACCTTTGACTCATCATCACCTCCCAGCCTTACCATCGTCATATATACCATTACTTTTTTAGAAAGATTTTCTAGGTGTATTTTTGTAAGACAAGTTTCAAATCTATAGTCACAAAATGTTAATAAATTCAATGTACTATATCTCGGTAACATTTTCCTTTATTATTTATACGAGTAAAACGACCACGCGTTGCAGCGGGGTCGTTAGTTCTTTGATACCTGCTCGATCTTATTAACATCCGTCTTATTAACATCTATGTATTGTGTCTTATTAAGATCTATGTATTGTATAAATCATGTCAAGGTGCTAAGTACTTTGTTGTGTAGGGTACCATTCATTAGTATTAGATTCAAAGGTGCTATGTACTTTGTTGTGTAGGGTACCATTCATTAGTATTAGATTCAAACATTGGACAAAATGTACCCTAAACACATCGTTGGTACTATAAGCAGTACCCAAACCATGTCCAAAACATTTACATACCAAGTTTCAAGCATCTATTATGAATATGCCAACTCATATTAGTCTTCAAAATGTGAACTAAATCTTCACAGCAGCTGTTACTATTTTCAGTTGTGGCGGGTGTCAAGATTCAAACGATATTTTCAGTTGCGGCGGGTGTCAAGATTCAAACGATTTGTATTTGGAACCGTTCAATATTTCTAAACAATTGTTTTTGATATCGTTCAATATTTCTAAACCATTAGAATTTAATGTGTATATTGATAAATTTTCCTGTAAACTTTTGACCGTTTTGAAATAAGTCATGTAACCATTAGGTAAAACCGTAAAAGTACTAAATTTATAAGAAAAATTGATTGTGTATTCTCCCTTAAAAAATGATTACAATCTCTCATAAGATGTTTAGCTCTCTGCCTATGTTCTTTCTGTAGACCTACCTCACACCACCAACTAATTTCCATCCAATATTTTTTTTAATATTTTTTTTCACGTACTCCAAACCTACATTTCAATTTAATTTAGTCCTGAAACCTATTCAAATCTCATTTTAAAAAGCAGATGATGTTCTTTCTCATTTCAAAAGTATTAAGATTTTCCGTCTTGATTCTCATGAACCAATGTGCTTCAGAATAAAAGATAAAGTATGTCTCAAATTCCCTTTACCCATCACGTCTCTTCTCTCTGTAATACTTCGATGGTAATAAGTCTTTTATTTTTTTCTTAATATCCCTAGATCTGCTTACACAACCATCAACCGCCGCTCACCACCACCAGCGACAGGCGCAAACCATTAGATATCTTTCCATACGCAGTTTTCGTAGAGTTAGCGTTCTTCTGCTCACTCAACCACCATGTCTTCATCTTTATGTCGTTTCTTTGACTTCACTTCTCCCACTCGTACCAAATTCTTGGAATCTTTTTACAACTTCCGTAGTGTACATGCGGAAGCATAGCAAGTATGAGCATCAATATTCAAAAAGGAAAATCATGAGAAGAAAAAGCAAGTGGATAAGAAAATAACCGGTATGTCATCATCGCCGACAACACATCAACATTCCAACAACGATTTCACAGTAATCATCCTCAACACACCCAAAACCATCATGAACCGAGCAATTGTGGTCGTCACCACCGAGGAACCCCATCAAACGTTAGATCTTAGGTGATTGATAAAGATGATATAAATAAAAATAAAACAAAAGTTACCTTTTGTGAAGCGGATGAAATCGTTGATGTCCTTTTAGTCATCATCCCCTCTACGCCACCCATTGAATTTTGTTCAATTAAACAACAATATCAGCTGTTGATCGAAACCCAGAGAGTGCTGAGTAGTCTTGCTAGTAAGAAAGAGAGAATATTATGTGTAAGAGAGAGAACGTGCGAGAGCCATGGTTTGATGTGGAATGGAAGTCCTATCTATATAGTAAAAAGGATGCGTGTACCGAAACGTGTCAGATACAAAAAAAAAGAAAGAAACAAATGGCAGCAGTGAAAAGTAACACGTGTACTGTCAAAAAACGTGGCAGCACATGAAAACGAAGAAGACAGCTTGCAACGATCTTTTGTTCAACTGCCATGTGACTTTACCACCGTCCAAACCCACGAATTAAAAGTGAAAGAGAAAAGAGAATTTTTGTATACACAGGATAAAAAAATCACTTTGTGATTTGCTCGTTAATCACATTCCTCTACATACTGAAATTAAGAGGAATCAAACCAAAAGGCTTGAAAGTAGTTCAAAAATCGAAGGGAATTTAGCCTAAAATAAGGTCAATTTGAACATGCAGGGATTGAAAAGAAAAAAGAAATGCATGAAACTAATATACAACTTACCAATTAAAAGCACAAAGAAATTCCTACGGGCAAACATCCAACAAACCTGCAGATAAGAAATTCATAAAATAAAAGCCCCAATTCACCTACAATGTCAGTTACCCAAGATCAGAACATATAAATGAATTAAACCCTAAGTCAGAAACACTTATCAGATGATCAACAAAATGATTGAAATTGAGTTAGAGAGAAAGCATCGGTGGTGGTGTGCAGATCTCAGAGTTAGAGAGAGAGAGATAACCGGTGGACCGGTGGTAGTGATGAATGGAAGCCGGAATTTGCTGATAACATCTTTCTCGTCGACCTCTAAATCCTCTGTCGCAAAAGAACTCAGTAGGAACTTTAGCAATCAAGAATTCGGTGAAGAATGATCAAGAATGCAAATGCAAATAAGCGTTCTTTTATTGAGCAGAGGGAGAAGGGCACCACGTCTCCACCGCCATTTCTACAAATAAGAAAAAACCATGTGGAGCAAATAGTCTTATTTTAGTGTACACGTAAGCTTTTGTTTTTGATATATAGGTAATATATTAACATGTTGTGGGTAGTTAATTAGTATTGAGAGTTTAAATCCTATTAAGTACGGGTTTGAGAGGTTAGCTATAAAAAAAGATTAACATATTTACACATTTTAATATGTTTTAAACTATTCACGAAATCAAAAGTTAATACCTAAGATATTAGTCCATACTATAACACTCTAAATAAATCCGAAATCAGATGTGAAGAGAAGAGATGTTGCACTCTTAGGGGTGAACATTATGCGAGTTGAACACCGCCCCTCCATAGTGAGTGAGTGGTGTGGTTTAAACCACAATGAGAGGATGGTGCCAGCCAAGCCAACATACTTGTACATAGTGCAATAATTTTTGTATTCAACTCACATCTCAACTTACATATAGATACACCCCTCCTTTTTGAATCCTACTAACTCCAATCACTACGTACATAGCATAACTCACATCCAAACTCATAACCTTTATATCATCATTCCCTAAGTAATATTTTGCATCAAATATCATCAAGCCATTGACTATGGACAAGACATGAACTAAAAAAAAAAAAAAACCTAATGAACGGAAAATATTGGTTGGTACATGAACGTGACGTTACACATACCCCTTCTATACCCATTACTAAAAGAATACTTGCTTTTTCCCCACTCCGAAAAGGTGAAAGCATGATTAATGGCTCCTGTTCAATTCTCAAAAGATCAACATTGCACCACGATGCAAACAAAAGATCCGTACACACAAACAAAAGAAAAAACACACAATTATCTATTCAACTATCAATAAAAAAAATTAACTTCAACTCTCTACTTTAGCTATGTATCACTTAACCATATCTAAATAATGTGCATAACTCTACTAAAATACTTCTACAGATTTGGGTATTCTACTGCCTAGACATAGGTGCCATTGGCATGGCAGATTGCTGGCTGTAGAAACTACCTTCTATTTGATAATTCTGGTAACCGTCTTGCGCAAGTGTCGGTGAATATGAAGTAACACCATTAACTGGCGGCCCTACAGTTGGAAATCCAGGCAGAGACATTGATGCTGGCGGTTGATTTATGCTATGGCCATACTGTATTGTCCCCGTCCCTGTCCCAGTAGACTGCATGAATTGGGTGACTGGATATGGCTGCACGGGTGGCATTGGCGGCATAGGTGGCGGAGATGACGGTGGTGGCGGTTGCTGGTCAGGTGGAGGTGGCGGTTGAGCATTTTGAGAAGACGGAATGTAAGGCTGACGTGGGTCATTATTGATCTTGGTTTTCTTCTGTAAAGGGTAGTCATTTGAGGGTGAGTCTTTAAGTGAATTTCCGATCACGCCCTCGGATGCTAGGGACGAGAGGACATAAGTGAGCATCTCTGCTGAGGATGTTGATGCTGTCAGTTTTGCTGCCACTGCAGCTGCCGCAGATTTAGTATCATCGGATTGAGATGTTTGTCGAGTGTACATCACAGGTGCGGATTGTTGATCAGGGTGGGACTGAATACCACCAGAATTAAGCAATTGCCTGCAGAAATTATCAGCCTTTTCCGATTGAGTGTGTGCAGCCTGAAACCACAAGAACAGAAGGGTTATTTGTAATTACTGATGCAGAACAAAAGTTAGGGCTAATCCAGTAAACTGTTAACCAACTTTAGTCTAGTGCCTAAATATATTACCAAAATACCAACCTTTTTTAGAAAATTTATCAATTTGACCATTGCAAAATTCTTTTTAATAAAAGGGAACCCACAGTGCACCATTTTTGCGCCAAATTTAGCCACGGTGGCATCAAAGTAGCAGAAATGTTGTCACATGCCTTATTGCGATTGGTTTTCTTGGTCGATGAAATGTGTGTAACAGAAAAGTTAATGGCCATTTTCCTTTTAACAGTTTGGCCAAATGTCAATTCCCGTGATTTTCCCTTTTTTGCTACCGAACAAGGATTTCTATTATATGATTCATATCCATTTTATGGTATAATCCATCGAAAACAATAACGTGGCAATAATTTTGACCATTTTCACTATTTTCGAACATAGCGCACAAAATCAAATTAGTAATTACCTTGAATAAATCTTTTGGGAACTTACATGCTTTTTTATGGCTTAAAATAAGTCTGGTTACCCGAATCATGAATCAAATGAAAGATGGCTACCATTATATGCAATTAAACGCAATAATTACAGCCACCGTCATCATAATAAGGGAGTGTTTGGGATTGCTAATTTAAACTGATTATTGTTTATTGCTTTTAAAATAATTAGTTAAGAATAGACAACTTCACACTGCTTATTCAGAACAACAGCTTCACGTCACTCATGGATAGTCAAGATAAGCAGTCTGAATAAACATTATCAAAAATTTTCAAAACTTTTTATCATATCAAACATAATAAGCAGATTTAATATGCAATCCAAAACATCACTGTGTATGTCAAATCAACAATCAAAACATAATAACAGCAGAATATATTTTTCAGAAAAGGTAAAGTAACCTACCTTAAGTTGACTACGGACTAGATCAAGCTTCATCTCCTGGCAAATATAGGGTAGAAGTTCTATTTTAATTGAATAGAAAAGGTAACAACTCAACATAAATTAAACTAATCTGAGGCTACCAACAAACCTGTTCTTGAAGAGCGTCCCGCAGATAAGACACAAGATTTGTTCTTGATGATTCAACAGCTGTAAGTTGCTCAATACAATCCCTTAATGTAGCATGTTGCCCCTTGAGCTCATCCATGACACCTAATGCATTTGCTTTTGCTGATTATGAAGAATAAAAAGGGAAAAAAATATATAACACCTGTTATTGCTTCTAGTTTGAGAAGTTGAAAATCAATATAGGAAAGAAAGAAAATGGATAAAGACCACCAAAATAATTAATTAGTTTATTAAGGCAACCTAAATATGAATCTATTTCATGTAAAACCAATTCCTTCCAAAATGGGCCTGTCTGTAATAAGTTTAGGGACTTGTTCATGCAAAAAAGGACATTTGTTAAAACTCAAGTCTGCCGTTTTTATTAAGTTTCCAAGGGTTGAGGGATGTAATGATGCAAAAATAAAGTCAAATGACTTACATGTGAATTCAGCGAAAGCCCATAGGGTTTCACCCGACAGTTGCCCCAACATGTTAATAGGCTAAAACCGTTGTATCTTCAAAAATTTAAGTTGTATTTAGGTGGCCTATAATGCTATAAAGAGTTGTAAAAAGCCCTTTGACAATTATGACAATCTTAAGATACAACTAAAGAAAAGTAATAATCACACATTCAAAACGGCTAATTATGATGTTTATGATACTTATGACATATTATTAAATAACTGATAATTACAAATGGAAAAGAGAGATTAACCAGATTTAATGTCCCCGCCAATTTCCTTGTCCACTTTTTCAACAGAACTAATGGCATTCCTGCATTTGCTAATCGCAGCATCTTCATTAACTTGTCCAGCATATATAGTTTGATACCCCAAAACTATCTTGTCCAATGTACTTGCAGCAGGTTGTTTCTGATTACAGTAAAGCAAAAAAGATTCAACCCACATGCACACTAGAGCTTCATAATTTTCATACAGTGACATGAAACAGGGAATAAAGTGAATTACCAATTTCAAGCCTAAATGCTTCCCATTTCTATTATTATTATTTTCCCGGTGCCTTCCTACAAGCTCTTCCTTAAGAACCTGCCCTCCAGAACCAAAAACCTTTCTTTCATCCAAAATGTTAACCTGGATGCAGGAAACGAGAAATTAAAAGGAAAATTTATAAGCGACATTTCACTCCTTTATATAGGATAGACAGAGTTAAATCAAGACGATTAGGGATACAATATAGCTCAATATCTATCAATGAGATAATAACCCAAAGGAAATTTAAAAGGCTATGTATTATGGATTAATCATAGACAACACGGACAAAACATATACAGGTAGAGGTGGTAACTTCATCAGATTAACTTATAAGACAGTTGATCAGGATGAGTTACCACTAACATAGCAAACGGGGTAAGCTCAAAAATTTAACCGCAAAAAAAAAAGGGGGGGGGGGGGGGGGGGGGGTCAAATGAGTTGAGAGTTGAGACTTGCGAGTTAACTTAAGTGTAATCAAATACATAAAAAATCTCCTAAAATGCTGTATTAAAATGGCTAAATAATTTTGTAATAATATAGTTTTTGTAGCGGCATCTATGAAAAAATGGTAAAAGGATGAGTGTGCCCAACCAACCAGACAGCACAAATTACCCAGTTTACCCCACCCAGTATAAGAAATTATCAGCTTTTAGTACAAATACATTGTCCTATGTTCTAAGGAAAACGGTTTTTTCCATTATAGCAATCCTAACATACATCAAATACTGAGCCCAGAAAACGAAATTTTCAGAAAATACGCAATACAGATGGATAGAATCTCATATTTTTCATTTAAACATTGGCAAACATATTATGCCCAAACTAGAGATATATGCATCAGAAAAAGGTGCCCTGCATGTACATCAACCAGAGTGCAGCCAAAAAATATTAACTGCAAACTGCAATCCATAACCATAAATCATAAACGATTATTTTACATTTGTGCATATGTAAAGTTCGTCTGATAAATTTATTAACATGTAAGCTTTAACTAATTGTATAGATATAGACACCTTCGTCCTGTTTTAGTCATACTTTTTTTTGTACATTTGAGTCATTAAAAGATGGCTTTTTGTCCCATTTGGGTTATTACATGGTATGTTAAGTAATGACCCAAACAGGGATCTTTTGTAGTTTACAACATAGTGAAGTTAGTGACCCAAATGGGACAATAAGTGATAAGTCCACATTATTGCCAACCGAACATACCTTTTAATGAAAAGTACAGTTACTAAAATGGAACAAATCTGAAACTACAATAGTATTTTACACCAAAACTAACTTATAACATTTTCAAGATCATAAACAGGGAGATTAAAGCTGCATACCAGGCGTAATGCGGAATTTCTTCCAAATTCATCCCCATTATCAATGACGTCACGTAGTGCATCTGGAAGAACCTTCCAGAATTCAGCAACGAACTCTGAACCCTTTCGCCTACTATTCTGCAAAATATCATTTGCAAGATAGAGAAAAGCCAGGCGCTGATCACGTGGGGAACAATGGAATTGTCTAGCCCATGTTTCTACAACTTGTTTTGCCTTGTTCATATGAAAAATACACCAGTGTGACAGAGCTGTATCTCATTAAGGATAACATCAAACAAAAATCACTGTGGTAGAATGAAATGTATTAATAAAGGTGGCAGTTCTGACCCATTTCAGGAAATATTGCATCTCTGACAGGACAGAATAAAAATAACAAAAAATAAACCTGGAAAGAGAACTAGTCAAATGGTCAAAAGTCGCCCGAAGTGTATTTATATCATTATATGCATAAAACCTCCTATATCATTTTAATAAAAAATCAGATTATTATTTAGATGATATAAATTCTATAATCATGTTTGACACATAAGTATTTGTAACGAAAACAAGAGTTATGATTCAACCCAAACCGACCTGTTTTGACCACACCAAAAGTTCCTACTTCTAGAATTGAACCACCACCAAAATCCTATCAAATAAGCAAAGAAACAAAAATCAGGAGGAAAGATAATGTAATAACTTCTAACTACAGTACAGAAATGAACTCTATCCATTTTAAACTTTTCATTGGGCAAGAGATCACTCTTAAAATTGGACATATAATCACATGCCAATGTAATACTCCATAAGCATCAGTTCTAGAGATACCACCGAATCCCACAGAATTGAACAACGCAAGGGATCACTCTTAAATTTGGGCATATGATCATATGCCAATGTAAACCCGGTAAACATCAATTTTAGAGATACCATCAATTCCCACAGGAAGAAAAACTGAACAACAGAATTACCTTAAACGAAATATTTGACAGATGTAAAATTTAAACAAGATTATAGATTTCAGTAGGATACTCTCAATGCTTTGCTGTGAGTTATTGAGCTTGGTCAGCTTCTCAACCAAAATTTGTGGATTAAATGTAGTACCCATTGTTTGTAATTTAAGTCCCTTCAGCTATAGAACCAAAAAGAAACTTCCGAAAGACAGTCAACCTTCGCAGAACAAATTCTAACACAATAAACAAGGATCTGTTAGGAAAAAAGAAATTCACTTTTTAAAGATTGCAAGTATCCTGAACAGCATTTACTCATTTAAGAAAATTCAGAATCCATAAAATTCCATTCTTTCATTAAGTCGTTGAATCCACCAAGGAAAAATCATGTAAAAGGATTTAGTAATCACCAAGCTTTTATCTGTATATAGAAATTAAAATCATCATAACTTATCGATTAACAAATGAACACTTCATGTGCTTACTTCTAACTTATCATCTCCAATTACATTGACCAATTTTTTAACCTACACTAACAGTTGTTCCAAGTTGCCAAATTTGACAATGCACAGAATTTAATTTCATGGAATCAGATGACTATTGGTCAAATGTCTAAAATACCCTTGACCTTCAGTAATGATAGATGCAGATATCTAATGAACTAATGTGTAACATGCTCAAACATCACATGTGACCAAAAGGGCTATAGCAAAAATAAAACTACCCAGTTTGGATCCTACCATTCTCCTCATGTAAACTAGCCTATTATCTATTCTCAATTTGGGAAAACATATTAAACCAAACATGGTTATTTCAACAATAATTCTTAGACAGTTCCTTGTCTATGAACCAGGGTTTTAATTGGCTTCAGAATCAACACAGTAGAGCAAACGGTTAACACTTAACAGGAATCAACGAAAACGGTTCGTCTAAATACACGATTATGTAAGAGCGTAGAACTAACGCGTTCAATCAATCTCGCTAAAAAGGAATAATTAGATTTCTGCGAATTTCGGCCAACTTCGATGTTATATGTGGATAAGGCGTAAACTTGTAAAGGTGATAAATCAATAACAACGAATAAATCAATCAAATAACGCAACAAAAATCGAATGAAAGAGCAACTTACAGTAACTTCAAATGCTGGAAGACAAAGAGTAAACAAAGCTAACCTGATTAGAGAAAAGAATTAAGCGGTGTTGGTGAAGGATCGTCTAAATTCTCCATAAAAACGAAGAAATTGAAGGGGGGAACTTTAGGGCTTTGAAAGATAACGAGCGGTTTTTGACTGAAATTAGGAAAATTGAGGGATTGAGGGGAGTTTTGGTCGTGAGGTAGACGAGAAGGCGACCGAGTGAGAACGTGGTGCGAGTTTTTGGGTCATCGGCTCATCGGACGAAATTGGGGGAGATAACCATCCACAATGTTACTAGGGTATTCAAAATTCAAAAGAATAAATATTTATCTTCATGATAATTTATCTCATATGCAACCTCATAAATAAATGAATGAACAATATATGAATTCTAAAAAGTAGATTCTAAAAGATATTTTTTGTTAGCAAATGATTTTCTTGTTAACAATAACTAGTTTTCATGATTCGCATGTTATCTCGATGATTATAAAAGTGAAAAAAAGTCTCTTAACGTAGTAAAGGCCGAACAAAAAATAAAAACTTAGAAAAAAACAGTTAAAACACTATAACTAGTAATTAAAAAAAAACGATATGTACGATTAAAGATAGATGGCAAAAAACAAAGAGATGATTATTCATACAATTTTCAATCTATTTGATGACTCCATTTATAGTAGCATAACCTTTTTTTCTCTCTTTTCATCCTAGGGTAATTTTTTTTATTCTTACCGGTAAATAATTTTAAGTCGTGTATCATAACTTTTAAGTCTTATTTTAATACTTTTGATGTTTATTTTATAATTCTAACATCGTTACATAGTCTTTCCTATTTCTGCTTTATTTATGTAAGGTTATGACAATACAACTTTTGTGTGGTCGTGTTGTCTCTGCGTTTTTTTGTATTTTTCTAAACGTAACAAATTTAGCACATAAGTTGGTAGTGTAATGGTATAGTCGCATAACATACCTTTTATGTACTATGATTGATATTTTAAGCGTTTTTCTTATAATTTTAACGTCATTATTTAATTTTTTATATTTTTATTTTCTTTATGTAGCGTTATATCGATGCAACTGCTTCGTATAATCACGCTATCTACGTGAAAACACGCGAATTATTAGGTTATACCCCCAGAAGGCCATTCGTAAGGGCCTCGAATAACAGAAGGGCTACGAAGAAGCACCTCCGACGCGACGGGCTATGTAGAAGCTCTTGCCCTCGATGACGGGCCAAGGATACCATCTTGGGTATCATCATGGCGGAAGGGATAAGACGAACTCGGCAAAGAGAATGAGCAAGTAAGTGTAGGGGATCTAGCCGACAAGAAGGACAGGCAGGTACGAGGAGGTACGATGGGACAGGTGACGTGATTAGCATCTCTGCAGAATCCAGCCTGTTTCTCGGCGCTCGAAGCTCCTGCAGCCCCATCAGGCATTTAATGCGGGGAAAGGAGACATGAAAGGCAAAATGACCGTTTCACCCTCGCAAGCCACTACATAAGCACGACTTAGCCAAACGGGTAAAGGATCCGAATTCTCACTAACACTTTCTTTACTTACTCGATATCTCTCCTCAAACATACACTTACTCTCACGCCGGAGTGTTGTCACGAAGACCCCCTTCGGGGCCCTTCGTGTCAAGGCTAACGGTGCTGCTGTTTTGCAGGAACCTTCACAAGGCCCATCCACGTGTAGCTAACCTCCGATAATCCTACCCCGGGATTCTGGGACGCAACATTGGCGCCATCCGTGGGACCGGCAAATACTTTGGTCTTAGATTCAACTAAAAGATGGATGAGAGTGGAGGAGTTCACGTTCCGCCTGGGTTTGAAACACCTAGCGTGAAAGCGAAGGCCACCGCTAGCATGGCCGGAGAACTCTTTTCCTCGGTGGTTAATGTGAAGAAGAGAGGAGGAGAGAACCTCACGAGTCAAGGAGAGAACACCATAACTCCAGAGTTTGTGAAGAACAATCGTAAAGCTCTCATGACCCAACTGTTGGAGTTAGAGAAATCAGAGCAAAATCCGTCGATCCCAAAGGTACTGTTCAGTAGGGAAGATCACGTGGAGGGTCAGTACACTGATACGGACTCGGACGACGACGTAGAAGTCTTGAAGGAAAAACAGGAGGAAAAGCCAGAAGGGGCAGAGACGAGAGACCTCCTCAGAAAACTGTTGACCACACTAGAAAAACAGTCACAATCAAGCAGCCCAACGGCGAAGCCCGACAAGGCCGGCAAGAGGCAAAGCAAGGGGAAAGACCCCATGTCACTCCCCTACAGGCCGTCAGAGGTGGGGGACATTTCCAAATTCACAGATAGAATCTCTGAAGCACCCCTTCAGCCAAAGCTAAGGTTACCTCCGTCGGTGTCCGCGTATGACGGGACTCAAGACCCCGAGGACCACCTCCATGCCATAAAGGCAGCGGGAACGGCAGGGGCTTGGAGCATCCCGACCTGGTGCCACATGTTTGTCTCCACTCTGGCCGGAAACGCGAGACTGTGGTTCGACACCCTCCCACCAAAAAGCATTGATAGTTATGAAGAGCTCAGGGGGAAATTTCTCAGGTACTTTAGTCAACAAAAGAAAACCACCAGGAACCCCAACGAAATCCTCCACATAAGAAGAAAAGACGATGAAACCCTGGAAGGCTTCATGAACAGGTACATCGAAGAAAGTATGTACATTCGAGACGTCCCCGAAGTCATGAAGATAAGCGGCTTCATTCAGGGAGTTAGGAACTCTCAGCTGTGTGAAAAGTTGGGTGAAGAGTTTCCTAGCTCCTTCGACGATCTCATGGACAGGGTTAGAGCCTACATCAGGGGAAAAGATACGGGACAAAAGGCCAAGGAATGGGGGGCCAGAAAGGATAACTCGAGCGGCTATGGCAAAGGAAGGGACAGAAGTGAGGCTCGTCAGGGCAGCTCCCATTCCAGAAGAAGCTCGTCAGAAAAGAAGCCATCGTACTCGCCATACCCGTCAAAGGGAAGTCGCTCATACGAATCGTCATCAGGTACGCCACCCCACTTCGAAAAATTTACTCCGTTGCTTAAATCACCCAGTGAGATATTCGCTACCGAAAAGGATAGGTTGCCTTTTGGCAAGCCCCGTCCTAATAGGCATGGGAGTAAAGCCCGTCCAGGGGAATATTGTGATTATCATCGAGGAAACGGGCACGCGACTGATGACTGTATACAGCTAAGAAAAGAAATAGAAGCTGCCATTAAAACGGGCAAACTATCACACTTGGTGAAAGAAATCAAAAGCCCAGAAAAACCTAGAGGCAAAGAAGTACCTCCAAGGGAAGAACCCCAATACATAGACATGATCAGAAGAAAGGTTGATGACGGAGAAGCCTCTCAGCGAACCGTCAGGCATAGAGTGCATGACAACGAGAAGTGGCTTGAGAAACCCATTACTTTCGCAGCATTGGGGCCCGACGAAGCCCAAGAAGCTCCTCTGAATGTCGCTGCTGACATAGCAGGGCATCGAGTGGCCCGGATCCATGTTGATGGAGGAAGCGGGACGGAGATTATGTACGAGCATTGTTTCGTGAGAATGATGCCAGATATCAGGGCCAGGGTTCAAGAAGATTACACGCCCTTAATAGGATTCTCAGGTGAAATGGTCAGACCCTTGGGGAAGATAACGTTGCCCTTCACCATTGGAGAAGGGTTAACAAGAAGGACCATCGATCTTACGTGGTCCATTGTCAGAGCCCCGTCAAAATACAATGCCATCATAGGAAGGCCAGCCATCAGAGCCCTGAGGGCACTCACATCAACAGCGCATGGTCTCATGAAATTCCCAACGCCAGGAGGAATAGCAACTGTCGGCTCAGCATCAGAAATAGTAGCAACTGTTGACATCCTGCCTAAATTGGTGCCTAAAAATGGGATAGAGGAATGGATGGTGTGCGACAGGTACCCTGAGCAAACCATAAAGGTAGGCTCACAGCTTTCAGAAAAGTGGAAAACTGCCCTTAAAGAGCTGCTGATTGCAAACAGCGATATATTCGCCTGGCAATGTGGTGATATGGAAGGAATCCCATCAAGATATATTGAGCATCACCTGAGCATACCACCCGGAACAAAGCCCGTCAGACAGAAAAAACGGAGCCTGTGCGAAGAACATGCCAAGGTGGCTGCTGAAGAAGTTAAGCAGCTACTCGCAGCCAACATCATAAGAAGAATCAGGTACCCGGAATGGATAGCAAACCCCGTAATGGTGAAAAAGCCTGATGGCTCCCTGAGAATGTGCATCGACTTCTCAGGACTCAATGAAACTTGTCCAAAAGATTGCTATCCCCTTCCTGAAGTAGACGCGAAGATTGATGCTCTGGCCTCCTTCCCAATAAAATGCTTCTTAGATGCCTATAAGGGCTATCATCAGATCCGAATGGCCAGGGAAGACGAAGACAAGACTGCCTTCCACGCCCCGGACGGTACGTATTGTTACACAAAAATGCCATTCGGACTAAAAAATGCAGGGGCTACGTATCAGAGGCTCATGGATTGGCTTTTCCAAGAGCAAATCGGAAGGAACCTCGAAGTATACGTTGATGACTTGGTGATAAAAAGTCAAAGGGAAGGAGATATGATAGAAGACATCAAAGAAACCTTTAACACCCTCAGGGAAGTAAACATGAAGCTAAATCCGAGCAAATGCTCTTTTGGGGTGGAAGAAGGCAAGTTCTTAGGGGTGATCGTAAAGAAAGACGGGATACAAGCCCGTCCCGAAAAAGTAGCGGCCATTAAAAACATGAGGTCCCCAAGAACTCTCAAAGAGGTGCAAAGTCTGAATGGTCAGCTTGTGGCTTTGGGAAGGTTCATATCAAGGCTGGCAGACAAGTCAAGGCCCTTGGTTAAAACTTTGAGAAAATGCATCAAGAAGCATCAGTTTGTATGGACCAATGAGGCCGAAGAAGCTTTCCAGCACCTCAAAAGCTTCTTGTGCGACCTCCCAGATCTAGCCATTCCTCAAGAAAAAGAAACTCTTACTGCATACTTGGCCATCTCAGAGCAAGCAGTCAGCTCGGTGTTGTTGGTTGAAAGAAAAGAAGGGCAAATCCCAATCTATTTCCTGTCAAGAACTTTGAAGGGAGCCGAAGAGAGATACCCGGCGATGGAAAAATTGGCCCTATCGTTGGTACACACTTCAAGAAGACTCCGAAGATACTTCCAGGCGCATCCTGTGCAGGTACTCACTGATAAACCCATTCATACTGTGTTGAAAAAACCTGAAGTTTCAGGAAGGCTTGCAAAATGGGCCATCGAGTTGGGAAATTACGAAATCGAGTACAAAGGAAGGTCTTCCAGAAAGGGGCAAGTCCTAGCAGACTTCTTGATTGAAATACCTCCCGAAGAAGAAATAAGAGACAGTTTACCACCAACAGTCAAGAGAGGCGCAGCTCCTTCGTCCACTTGGAAGCTTTTTACCGACGGAGCTTCAAATGAGGAAGGATGTGGGGCGGGCCTAATACTGACAAGCCCAAAGGGGAAAGAAATAACTTGCGCCCTCAAATTTGATTTCACCACAACAAACAATGAAGCCGAGTACGAGGCCCTCCTGGCAGGCCTCAGAATGGCTAAGCAGTTAAAGGTAAAAAACCTTGAAGCTCATGTCGATTCAATGCTAGTGGCGAGCCAAGTCAATCAGACATACGAGGCTAAGGGGGACTCAATGAAACAGTACCTTGACAAAATAAACAACTTGGTGAAGGAGTTCAGCTACTGCAAAATCATTCATGTCCCAAGAAGCAAAAATAAGAAAGCAGATGCTCTAAGCAAAATAGCAGCGGTAGCATTCAACCATCTGGGAAAAGACATAAAAGTAGAAAGACTATCAGCCCCTTCAGTAGGTGAGAATATGGTGATGGCAATCGAAGAGGGGCTAGGGGCATCATGGATGACGCCCATCTTTGAATTCCTGTCCGACGGAAAACTCCCAGATGGGTCAGAAGAGGCAAGAAAGATAAGGACCAAAGCTCTCCAATACACCATCGTAAATGATAGGTTGTATAGAAAATCTTACTTAGGCCCCTCCCTAAAATGTATGAGTGAAGCAGAAGCCTCTCAAATCATCAAAGAAGTTCACGAAGGAATCTGTGGCCTACATGCTGGGCCAAAAACGGTAGTGGCCAAAGCTCAAAGGGCCGGGTTTTATTGGCCCGGGATGTACAAAAGTGCCATTGAAGAAATCAAAAAATGCGACAATTGTCAAATGCATGCTCCGATCCCAAGGCACCCGAGGCACGATCTCGTTCCGGTAAGCTCTTCCTGGCCCTTCCAAAAATGGGGAATTGACATTGTAGGACCATTTCCCATGGCACAGGGAAGAGTAAGGTTTGTCGTGGTGGCTGTTGATTATTTCACGAAATGGGTGGAGGCTAAACCTCTCGCCACCATCACAAGCAGGCAGATCCTGAGATTCGTGTGGGAGAACATTGTTTGTAGGTTTGGAATCCCTCAAACCATTATAAGCGACAACGGGACGCAGTTCACAGACAGAAAATTCAGAAAATGGTGTCTCGAGCTGAAAATATGTCAAGTGTTCACTTCGGTAGCTCACCCCCAAAGTAATGGGCAAGTGGAGAGGGTAAACAGAAGCTTAGTCGAAGGTATAAAAACCAGGTTGGGGCGAAAAAAGAAGAACTGGCTAGAAGAGTTACCTCATGTGCTATGGGCTCACAGGACCAACCCAAAAACAAGCACAGGTGAAAGCCCCTTCAGCCTAACTTATGGGACTGAAGCAGTCATACCCGCTGAAGTGGTTTGTCCAACAGACAGAATGGCCTTGGATGATAAAAGCAATGAAGAGGACCTTCGGTTGAATCTCAATCTGATTGAAGAAAGAAGGGAAATAGCGGCTATCAGAGAAGCTGCTCACAAAAAAGAAATGCAAAGTCTCTATAACCAAAAGGTCAAAGGAGTAACTTTGAACGTTGGTGACCTGGTGCTCAGGGCCAACGAGGCCAGTAGGCAAGAAGAAATGGGCAAGCTTGGCCCAAGGTGGGAAGGCCCTTACAGGGTCATATGGGCCAACGGCAAAGGGTCACACAGACTGGCTATGATTAACGGGCCAGAAATCCCAAGAACCTGGAATATCCAGCAGCTCAGAAAGTATTACTTATGAAGTAGCTTATCTTTGTAACATTGTACCAAGCCAACATGTATGGCAGATTTTGTAAAACGTTACAAGTATCTAAATATATATATGGCTTGACGAAACAAGCCAAATTTTCATGAAAAATTTGAGTGATACATGTTCTAGCATAGTTTACGAAACTTAAAGCAAGAAAATACGCGAACACATTGCCATTTGAAAAAGTACTAAGTAAAATGAGAAACAGGCTTCACAAGAGCCAAGTCCATTACTACCAAAGATTCCTAAATGGGCGCCCTTAATAGAAAAGGTAGAAGCCCCTGGAAGACCTCACAAGGGTCGCTTGGGCACCTTCTGAAAAAGGAAGGCATAAAAAGTGGTGCAAAAATTTTTCATACCACAACAAGACATACCAGCCCATAAAGGATGGATGTCAAGAAATGCTAAAGTACATATATATCTACGTATTGCCATAAAACTGTAGGGAGGACGCTCCTGAAAACAGCGAATAGCAAAAAGATAAACAGTGTTAACAAAGCACCATAACATAGAAAACCCCTATACAGGGCACAAAAGTCAAAGGCCGAAAGGCCATTACAGACATAACAAAATATTGTACACCCCAACAGAGGGGCAAAATGAAACATGTTTTTAACAAAAACCACAGATGTTAAAGAAAGGTGCTTTTAAAAGCAAGCATGCTCAAGGACCAGGGGTGGCAGGATCTTCAAGGTCCAGGAAGTTGCGAACGGCCTCCATGGTCCATTGGGGGTTGGCAGCTATGGTCTCCAGAGCGTTGAAAGAAGCACCAACAAGCTCAGCTCCTGCTTCTTGCACCTTTTGGTCAGCTGAAGGGTCGTAATACGGAGTATCCTCAAGAACAGTACCCTCAGCAGAAAACACATAGCCAGCGGCAAGACCAAGCTGGTACCCGGCACCGGTGCACGCATCAACAACCTTCTGAAACAGGTGGCCAAATTGAGAGGATGTATGGACGCGCTTAACAGCTTTAGCAAGCCCCTCGGTGAGGAGCCAACGCCTATCCCCCTCCAGCTCTGTCACACGACCCTCCATGGTCGCCTGAGTTTCACCAGCAGCTCGAAGGGCCGCCACCTCTTTGTTAACTTTGTCCAAATGAGCATTGGCAGCCGCTTCACCAGCCCGGGCCAACTGAACCTCTTCTTGAAGGGCCTTAACATGAGCCTGCAAGAAAGGAGATAGCATCAGGAAAAAATGTTAAAGCAAAAGTAGGCAAGCATGAAAATAAGAAAGGAGAAGATGCAGCAAAATATACCTCAAGATGAAGGCACTCCTGTTCCTTCTGGGCAACAGACGCTTCTTGGGCCTTCAGCTGATCCTCCAAACCATTCATCTCCTTCAACTTCTCATGAGCCAGACTCATCTCCTTCCTGACGGCAGCTACTTCCTTCTTCAAATCATCAACACCAGCCCTATCGCTTTCCAGACCTTCCAAATCTTGGAGAAGCTTGCGCTTATCCACCAAAACCTGCTCAAGCTCGGCAGCAACCTTACCATACTTGGACCTCCACCTCTTTGCTTCACAGTCAAGCCAGTTAAGGCGCTTCTCCGCCTCAGTAGCAATTTTAAAGCATTGAACAGTTTGAATAGCCAGAAGGTCCCCCAAAGCTGGGGTCCCGATTTTGCTGGCAGATGCACGCTCGGCGGGAGGAAGCGACCTCCTCATAAACTCCTTGCAGGGTTTCACCCCATCAATGATGGTACCTTCAGTAACAGTCCAATCGGGCCAATAAGGCTGGGCTTTAGAAGCATCAGTAACGGGGACTAGCCCGTCAGAGTCATAGTTAGGGGCGGGAGATCGAGGATGATCGTCAGCAAAAATCACCTTAGCAGCTGGTAACGAGGCATGAGACAATGTAAACTCAGTACTCTGGTTAGAACCGGCAGCAGAAGAACTTAACAGACGAATCAATTGAGCAAACAAAGGGGGGGTTGACTCAGTAATTCTAGGAAAAAAGTAAGGCGTACCAGAAAACGAAGCACCAGAAGCCTCAGAAAACGGCACCTTGGTAGAAGGACCTTCAAGAAAAACGGTAGTAGATACGGGAACCTCAGTAGTAATAACAGCTTCACTTGGGGGGGCTTGCACGCTGGAAGGGGCCGAAGAACCGTCAGCAGAGGGCGAAACGCCAACATCCAGATTAATGGGGTCCTTAGCAGAAGTTTCAACAGTCGGTGGAGTTGAGGAGGAAGGTTTGGAGCCGCTCCTAAGATTCAACCTCAACGCAGGACGCTTCAGAGCCTGAGGGTTAAGGACTGGCATAGCACGCTTCTTGGTTTCCTTCGAAGTAGCGTCCTCAGCAACCTTGGCTGAGGAAGAAGGCGATGAGGTGCTAATAGTATCCGATGCCTGAGAAGTCGCCACAGGTTCCGAAAAACTGACCCTCGGAGTCCCGTCCCCGGCCGGCACTGCAGTATACTCCAAGCCCTTCCCAGCACTGCCCAAAATCTTGAGAAGATTCATTTCTGCAAAAACCAAGAACCACAGTAAGTAAACGTATGAATGCAAAAACACATGCAAATGTAGGTCAAAATAGCTACCTTTGCCCTTCTTCAAGACAACAAAACGCTGGCCATCAGGGAGCCCCTTCTTGCTCAAACCAACCATCACTAGAAGGCCTTCAGCGAAGGTTTTACAAGGAGTGGGATGGTCGGAAAGGCGTTTGAGCAGCCCAGCATCAAAGCCGGTCTTAGGGGGTGGATCGTTGATGAGCGTGTCATCAGGAAGAAGGGGAAGTACCTCGGGAAGAAAATCAGAGGAAACGAAAAAATAGCTATCTTTCCAATTGTGAAGGCAGTTGAGTATGGAATCAGTACAAGACGGGTACTTAGGGGCGCGACGCTTCTCAAAAGTTAACCAACTACCATCACGCCGGAATTTGTAGAACCGCCGGAAAAGAGGCACCGACGGATCTCCGGCAACGGCTTTGCATGCCACCTCAAAATGAACGATTTTAAGAAAAGCAAGAGGATGAACTTGCGAAAAATGACATTTGTAAAAACGCAAAACAGACACAAGGAAAGAAGACAAGGGGTACCGAACATTACACTGACGGAAAGTAGCAGTGTAAATTGTTACCCGATCAGCGACGGCCACGGCCCGCTCCTCCGGCAGGGGCAACCGTGGGTTCAAACGATCAGGAATGCCAAAGTCGGCAACAAAAGAGCTTAGATCGTCGGCCGTCATAACAGATGGGACAGATAAAAGATCTACCCGAGCCATGAAAAAAGTAGAAAAAGAAAAGGAGAGCTAACCTGCAAGGAGAAAAAAACGATAATGGCGGAAAAAACCCAATCGGCAGTCGTTTGGAGAGGGAGAAGAGATTGCAATTAAGTGCAATCTCGAATTTAAAGAAGTTAAATGGGCCGAAAGTCGCGGCAGAAACCGCCACGTGACGGACAAGACGCGCAGTAAAACCCTGGCCACAAGTCGTGGGTCCAGCTGTAACCGCCCAGGGGTAAAGCGGTAAAAACAGCAACCGGCGATAAGACAGCCTTTTATTGGAGCATCTTTTTAGTAAAACGTGGGCCAGAAAAAGGTAAGCAAATTAAGCCCACCCCTTTTTTCACTTAGGACCTCAAAAGGGCTGGACTTGGGGGGACTTATTAGGTTATACCCCCAGAAGGCCATTCGTAAGGGCCTCGAATAACAGAAGGGCTACGAAGAAGCACCTCCGACGCGACGGGCTATGTAGAAGCTCTTGCCCTCGATGACGGGCCAAGGATACCATCTTGGGTATCATCATGGCGGAAGGGATAAGACGAACTCGGCAAAGAGAATGAGCAAGTAAGTGTAGGGGATCTAGCCGACAAGAAGGACAGGCAGGTACGAGGAGGTACGATGGGACAGGTGACGTGATTAGCATCTCTGCAGAATCCAGCCTGTTTCTCGGCGCTCGAAGCTCCTGCAGCCCCATCAGGCATTTAATGCGGGGAAAGGAGACGTGAAAGGCAAAATGACCGTTTCACCCTCGCAAGCCACTATATAAGCACGACTTAGCCAAACGGGTAAAGGATCCGAATTCTCACTAACACTTTCTTTACTTACTCGATATCTCTCCTCAAACATACACTTACTCTCACGCCGGAGTGTTGTCACGAAGACCCCCTTCGGGGCCCTTCGTGTCAAGGCTAACGGTGCTGCTGTTTTGCAGGAACCTTCACAAGGCCCATCCACGTGTAGCTAACCTCCGATAATCCTACCCCGGGATTCTGGGACGCAACACGAATAACAAATCTATTGTATGTATATTTACCATTGTTCAAGCAATATCAAAATACTAGTTATATCAAATCGTGTATTACAAGAGACATCTTTAAATAATAAATTCATATATAATTATTACATATAATTCTTGGCATAAGTTTATACGTAAACATATAAGAAGTACTAGAACTCTTTAAACATACATCCGTAAAATAAGAAATAATGTATATTTAAAATTATAAATAACAGCTAATGAATATATAAGAATTATAAAATTATATTTTAAGATACGAATTAATTGAAAACTTGTTATAACTTATTAAATTATTAAATTATCTATCTATATATCCATATCTATATACTATATAATAAACAAAAAGTTTTGTTATAATTTAATTAGTAAAAAATGATAATTATCATCACTATAAAATTTTGGATTGAGTGAAAATTTTAATAAATAACTATCCAAATACTAAATTTCCATATTAGGATTTATTTAGTTTAAACTTTTAATAACTAATTATCCAATAAGTATTCAGATACAAATTTTTTATATTTAGGTTAGTAATATCTAGATACAAAATTTTAATATTAAGGTTAATATTTTATTGCATATATATTATATTTTATTAAAATAATATATTTTATTGCATATACTTTAATATATATAATGTTTGTAATACTTTATTCTAATAATATTTTAATTAAATATTATACATGTAATATAAAATATTTTATTCTATTTAATTTTATAATTTTTTACTTTAATTATTATATAATACAATAAAATTTAAAAGATAAATAGTATACTTTTAATATCTCTTAATTTAGCCACCACGTTTTATATTTATTATCATTTTGGTATTGTTCTTTTAGCTTTAGTCACATTTGGTCCTTATAAATTATAATTTATTTATATATATAACAATCAAATTTTAAAGTTAAATAGTATACTTTTTATTTCTTATAGTTTGGCCACAACACTTTGGGACTTTGACGCTTTCTACCCCTTAAACTTTTACAATTTTTTTTAACGAAATAGTAACTTTTGGTTTTCATAGCTTGACCACATATGTTTCATACTCTTACGTTTTGTACCCTTTAACTTTTAAAGTTTTTTTTTTTGTTTTAAGTTTTGTTGTCTTCTACTTTGGTCACGAAACTTTTAACTTTTCTACTTTCGTTTTTAGTATATTTTTATAGTTTTATACTTTCACTACAAGACTTTTACGTTTTATACCCCCCTTAACTTTTTTACCTTCTAACTTTTTTTTTTTGTTTTAAGTTTTATTTTCTTCTACTTTGGTCTCGAAACTTTAAACTTTATACTTTCATTTTTAGTATACTTTTATAGTTTTATACTTTCACCACGAGACTTTTAGACTTTTACGTTTTATACCCTTTAACTTAGTGCATTTTTATAGTTTTATACTTTCACCACGAGACTTTTAGACTTTTACATTTTATACTCCTTAACTTTTTAACCCTCTAACTTTTAAAATTTTTATTTTTGTTTTACGTTTTTTTGGCTTCTACTTTTGCCACAAAACTTTTAACTTTTCTACTTTCGCTTTTAGTATACTTCTATAGGTTTATAGTTTCACCATTAGACTTTTAAACTTTTACCTTTTAGACCACTTAACTTTTTGACTTTCTTTCAGTATAGAAATTCAACCCCGCAGCAATGCGCGGGGTGACAAACATCTCGTTAAGTACAAATTCAAACTTACCAAGTATTTTATTTCAATATAATAAATAAAATGTTTATTTTCCGTGACTGCATTTTTTCTTAATGCAAACATTTGGTTACCCGGGAGTCTCATTATGGCAAACGATGTTACCCACGACACGTTACGACCACAGTCCGTGCGAGTAACCAAGACCCTCTGTGTTACACATCCATCCCAGCTATGATGCACGGAAACGCCTCCGGGATGCCGTCTCCCGTCCCGGAAACGCCGTGGGGACGGAAACACCACGGGGACTCCGGCGAAACGTTTCAATGGCCGGCGAAACGTTTCTATCGACGCTTCTTTGACCGCTTCCAAAAGTCAGACAAGTTTCCACCAGTTTCCGTCGAGTTTACCCCAAGCTTCCGCCGTTTCCGATTTAATTTTTTTTTTCCGCCGTTTCCGCCGTTCCGATTTTATTTTTAAGTAGGGTTTTACGTGTTACATATGAAGAACCGACTTTAGTATCTCTAGACTTTAATTAATTAAATTATATAATATTTTAATGGGCCTGGGCTTTAGAATATTTAATATTGTGATTCATCTCAAATTAACAATCTATATCTCTACCTCTCTATGATTGACGTATACACAAATTAGATTTAATATTGTGATACCATCTCTGCCTCTATATCAATTGACATATACACAAAAATTATAATTATGAAATTCTCAATCACTTCAATTGATTACCTTCGTAAAATTTAGAATTTTTAAGTTTACATCAATATATATATATATCTATTTTAGAGTTTGTGTTAACATATCTTTAATGTATATATATATATATATATATATTTTATCTTTTTATTGCCGTATCCTTGTCGTACCCGCTTCTTAGATTTTTAAGTTTTGCCGTTTCCCGTTCCCGTACCCGTTCCCGTACCCCGTTCCCGTACTCGTTCCCGTGCTACATAGCATCCCAGAGGAAACCCACCGCCTAAATGTCCACTGTCGTAAAATCTATGACCTACCTGTAATTACTGAGATATTTTTAGATAGTTATAAAATACATATTTATCGTAGTTATCATTGTATTTATAGTTTTTTTTTTGAAAATTGGATTTTAATAATACGAATTATCACTCATTGGCCGATAATAATACGAATTATCACCTTGGCACACAATAATACCAATTAACCATTCTGGTCTCTAGAATGATACACCGTTAGTTTTTCACTAACGGTGTTAATCTCTTGCTGACGTGGAACCTGACGTGGCCTAGTAGTTTGCTGACGTGGCTTGATTTGGAGGGTTCCACGTCAGCAAGAGACTAACGATGTTAATGAAAAACTAACGGTGTATCATTCTAGAGACCGGAATGGTTAATTGGTATTATTGTGTGCCAAGGTGATAATTCGTATTATTATCGGCCAATGAGTGATAATTCGTATTATTAAAATCCAATTTCCTTTTTTTTTTGAAAATTGGATTTAAATAATCCTATCTTTTACCTATTGACTGGCAATAATCTCACATCTAAATATGGAGGCCATTATTCAAACACTAGACGCCCAAAAAATATGTGCAATATATACGTAGATCTTGTGATGCAATTATTTATTTGATTGTTTTGTTGGTGGGAGGGCTAAAAGAAAGATCTTCATACTCTAATAAACAATTACAATTGTTGACACATGTCAACACTAAATTCATTTTCACAAAAGTTTTCCCTCTCAAATCTACTCCTTAATAAATTCCTTTTGATTGGAAATTATATCCTATTTTATAATCATGATAATTATGACAATTATATATTAATTTACATCTTATTTTTATTTAAAAATATTTTTAAACAATGCCTATTTTCATTTTATTTAAACAAACTTATAAAATACCAATAAACATTTTTTAGTGTGTTTTTCAAATATAATTGAACAAATCATATTCAATATTTTAATTAATGAATACCTAATATTATTTTACAAATTCAATCAATATTATGGATGATACTATTTATAGAGAAGTTCATAAACGACAAAAATCATGTTAATAATATCCAATATTAAATAGTTTTTATACCATATCAAATGATTCATCTTCATCCAATTTAAAAATTTTAAAAACCATGACTAATAGAATTGTAAGATTTCTAATATATACCAATATAACATTTTTTATTGATACAACATTATAATTTTTTATTATAATGTAGATTTTATACTCAACAATCAGAATGCGTTCATTATTAATTATGTTAAAACTTTATACTTATCTAACTTTTTATACAGACTCAACATATAAAGTTTATCAAATTATAAATTAATGTTAGTCGCTATTCAAGGTTGGATTATTTTATACACAATCATGTTTTATAAATGATCACGTTTATGTTGTATTTTCTAAATATACAAGTAGAGAATGCTCTATATATTGTTTTTTTTATAAAAAGGGTAAACTCACTGATACCATATTATGAATTATAAACTTTTTATTTAATGTAATGTAATATATTATTTTGGTAATAAAAATAGTATGCATTAATTATCATTTATATATATTTTTTAATGATTTAACACGTATAACATACTGGTTCTATCATAGTACACCTAATAAAAACAAACAAATATATAACATGTATTATGCTAGTGTAACCAAACTAAAGAAAAATGATGGGCTAAGTCAAGATTTAGTAAATGGGCCATATGGTTGGGCCTATTGATGTGTGGCTGCAAATTGCAAAGTGCAAACCACAAAGGAACCGTGGATAAAAGGAATAGAAAGCAATGGCAGTTTGGGAGAAAAAAAAAGGGGATTTTGATGAGTGGTAGTTTTTAATTTTTAGGAAGGCTTAAGAGAACTTTTAAGATTCTATTTGAAAAGTGTTTAATGACGTCTTTTTGAAAAGTTAATAAGTTAAAAATAATGTTTTGATAGACCAAAAACACTTTTAATTTTGGTTTTTTTAAAGGAAGAAAAAACTATTTTTAAAAAACCAAGAAAACATGGTTTTTCAATCTCCTTTTAGCCTTTGGAAAGGAAACTTTACTAATAACACTAATGTAACATTATATTCACTTAACCTTATAACCACATAATCTTTTTTAGTCGTTTTACATATATAATAAATAATCTTACCGTAAAAACTCATTCAAACATTTTCTTTTTTAAACTCATTTAGAAAGTCTAAGTAAATGAACACTTTTATTAAAAAAAAAAATACTCTTGCACTCAAATAAGCACTCCCAAACATAAACAGTTCACGAGATAAAAAGGCACAAAACGAAGAGTAGTGGGTGCTCGTGAAAGAAGAATATATGAAATTGAAGCGAATGGACATCTCAATAAATTAAATTGATGTGTCTTACAGTAAAAAAATTATTAAATCCTGTAAGATACATGCTATTTATTATAAAAAAATCTAGAAATTGTTGCTTTAAAAAATTGAGTGTTTGTACGTGGGTAAAGTTCTAGTACAAACCAATATTATTGTAAGAACTTAAAAACTAATGTAAGAACCATTAAATTTCAATTGAATGAAGGTTATTTATATAATTTATATAATTTTTATGCTTCTTCTTCTTTTTTCCTTCATGTCTATACACATTATGGCAACTTAACGACCTAAAAAAACAAAAAACTAAACAAAAATCGTTTTTTTTTTTGTGTAAGTCCGACTATGTTGCGTATATGCAACATATGAAAACATATAATGTTGCACATATGCAACATATGAAACATATAATGTTGCATATATGCAACATGATATGTTGCATATAAAACATATGAAACATACGATATTGCACATATGAAACATATAATGTTGCATATATGCAACATATGAAACATACCATGTTGCATATATGCAACATTGTATGATTCATATGTTGCATATATGCAACATAGTCGTAAAGGCAAAAAAAAAAAAAACTTTTTTTTTAAGTCATCGGGTGGATATATGTGAAATTAAATTAAAAAATATCAAACCACCCAAAAAACTTTATTTGAAATAATTTTCCCTTAATTCTTACAAGTTTGTACAATAGAATGTAGTGGAGGAATTAAAAAGAAATGACAAAATTACTTAATTATCCCTCATTTAAGTTGGTTCTTAAGTTCTTACAGTAGATAATGGTTCTTCAATGCACCTTACCCGTTTGTACGTATTGTTTAATTTCTTGTTTTCTTATATTTATTAGTTGTAAAACAAAATAGGGATTTAATTAATCAAATTTATGATGGGTAGTCTTGTGACCGAGTAGAATAAAATATAAACCCGTTTTACCATTCAAACCATAAGAATTAACAAAAAATCTGATATTTGGACCGTTAACCTTTTTCAATAAATGTTAATTCTATTAGCTTCTTAGAACTAAAATAACTTTTATACTTTATTTTTTTATAATAAAATTACACCTTAAATCAAGTAATTTTTTATCATTAATATGTGTATAATATTGCTATATTTTTTTAACAAATATATATACATGTATATTTTAAAAAGTTTACAAATATATGTTATACAACAGTGCTATTATGAGAAGTTTAAGTTGTGAAAAGCGATATCAGATTCGTTCCGATCACCAAGCAGGTTGACACGTTCACTCGTCTCAAATGTTCTCACATTATGGTTGAACACGGGCGCTTGGAGTCGATCAAAATGAAATTTAATGAGATGATTCTCACACGGTATGAGGTGTGTGGCGAATTTGTCTTGTGTTGATGGCATGTGATGTCAACTTAGTGAAACCAAAGTTACACACTTACACTTAAAAGGGAAATCTGTGAGACTCGATGGAGAATGCACTATGATTTATTATAGGAGTGTCACATAGACACGAAATTCCAAGGTAAAATGTTTCTCCTCTCACCTTAGTTACCAGAATCAAAGGTGGAAGGGTTCGCTTCCTCGGGTATGAAATTACAATCAACTGAAGAGTTTAAAGAATTTGTGTACCAATCTCTCTGTGTTCCTCGTAGTGGATGATTATTATTTACAATAACATCTATTAAAATATTTTATGTGAATATGTAATGTGAATTATGTATTAACCTTTTAATAACTAAACAATACACGGGTTCTATCCTAGTAATAACTAAATTAGTTTTAAAAATTTGGTGGAATTATTATTTATTAAAAAATCAAATTTACTAAGTTGTCTTTATGTCTAATTATCAAAATAGTCAACACGACACTTTGACATTGATTCTTACGACTTACCTAATTCATTCTTTGCGACAACACTTGACTTCTCTATTTCTTTTATTGGCTAGTTAGCTTCGCATGATCACAAACGATTATATTTCATGTATATGAAACACACCATATTTATATACGTTTTGAACGACATGTTTGTGATCCACGATATTACATCTTCATATATTCATATCCAGTTTCAGACGAAAACATTTGTCTTCAGTCCAGTAAGTATTTTTGCTCTCAATCAGCTTTGAACTAATAATATAGTTTTTGTAGCGGCATCTATGAAAAAATGGTAAAAGGATGAGTGTGCCCAACCAACCAGACAGCACAAATCACCCAGTTTACCCCACCCAGTATAAGAAATTATCAGCTTTTAGTACAAATACATTGTCCTATGTTCTAAGGAAAACGGTTTTTTCCATTATAGCAATCCTAACATACATCAAATACTGAGCCCAGAAAACGAAATTTTCAGAAAATACGCAATACAGATGGATAGAATCTCATATTTTCATTTAAACATTGGCAAACATATTATGCCCAAACTAGAGATATATGCATCAGAAAAAGGTGCCCTGCATGTACATCAACCAGAGTGCAGCCAAAAAATATTAACTGCAAACTGCAATCCATAACCATAAATCATAAACGATTATTTTACATTTGTGCATATGTAAAGTTCGTCTGATAAATTTATTAACATGTAAGCTTTAACTAATTGTATAGATATAGACACCTTCGTCCTGTTTTAGTCATACTTCTTTTTGTACATTTGAGTCATTAAAAGATGGCTTTTTGTCCCATTTGGGTTATTACATGGTATGTTAAGTAATGACCCAAACAAGGATCTTTTGTAATTTACAACATAGTGAAGTTAGTGACCCAAATGGGACAATAAGTGATAAGTCCACATTATTGCCAACCAAACATACCTTGGCTTTTTGTCCCATTTGGGTTATTACATGGTATGTTAAGTAATGACCCAAACAGGGATCTTTTGTAGTTTACAACATAGTGAAGTTAGTGACCCAAATGGGACAATAAGTGATAAGTTCACATTATTGCCAACCAAACATACCTTTTAATGAAAAGTACAGTTACTAAAATGGAACAAATCTGAAACTACAATAGTATTTTACACCAAAACTAACTTATAAGGGTGGGGGGTATGCATGCCTAAGCATGTTTTAGAATCATGAAACTAACCAATCATGGGTTGCCAACAGGAGAGAGAAAAATGATGTAGAATTGATGTTTTGGTGGTGGGTATGCATGCCTAAGCATAATTCTCGGCAAACTTGGATAAGTTTTGTGAAGTGGGGACCACCTTCACACACACAAATCTCGGCAAAGTTCGGCAAACATATGCCGGAAACATGAAACTATGCCGATGATTGGAGTATGCCGATTTGGAGGGTATGCTTGCCTAAAGGTTGCCGATTTCGGCATCAATCATGCCGAGCCCATGATTTGGGCATACCGCCCACCCTAACATTTTCAAGATCATAAACAGGGAGATTAAAGCTGCATACCAGGCGTAATGCGGAATTTCTTCCAAATTCATCCCCATTATCAATGACGTCACGTAGTGCATCTGGAAGAACCTTCCAGAACTCAGCAACGAACTCTGAACCCTTTCGCCTACTATTCTGCAAAATATCATTTGCAAGATAGAGAAAAGCCAGGCGCTGATCACGTGGGGAACAATGGAATTGTCTAGCCCATGTTTCTACAACTTGTTTTGCCTTGTTCATATGAAAAATACACCAGTGTGACAGAGCTGTATCTCATTAAGGATAACATCAAACAAAAATCACTGTGGTAGAATGAAATGTATTAATAAAGGTGGCAGTTCTGACCCATTTCAGGAAATATTGCATCTCTGACAGGACAGAATAAAAAATAACAAAAAATAAACCTGGAAAGAGAACTAGTCAAATGGTCAAAAGTCGCCCGAAGTGTATTTATATCATTATATGCATAAAACCTCCTATATCATTTTAATAAAAAATCAGATTATTATTTAGATGATATAAATTCTATAATCATGTTTGACACAATAAGTATTTGTAACGAAAACAAGAGTTATGGTTCAACCCAAACCGACCTGTTTTGACCACACCAAAAGTTCCTACTTCTAGAATTGAACCACCACCAAAATCCTATCAAATAAGCAAAGAAACAAAAATCAGGAAGAAAGATAATGTAATAACTTCTAACTACAGTATAGAAATGAACTCTATCCATTTTAAACTTTTCATTGGGCAAGAGATCACTCTTAAATTTGGACATATAATCACATGCCAATGTAAAACTCGATAAGCATCAGTTCTAGAGATACCACCAAATCCCACAGAATTGAACAACACAAGGGATCACTCTTAAATTTGGGCATATGATCATATGCCAATGTAAACCCGGTAAACATCAGTTTTAGAGATACCATCAATTCCCACAGGAAGAAAAACTGAACAACAGAATTACCTTAAACGAAATATTTGACAGATGTAAAATTTAAACAAGATTATAGATTTCAGTAGGATACTCTCAATGCTTTGCTGTGAGTTATTGAGCTTGGTCAGCTTCTCAACCAAAATTTGTGGATTAAATGTAGTACCCATTGTTTGTAATTTAAGTCCCTTCAGCTAAAGAACCAAAAAGAAACTTCCGAAAGACAGTCAACCTTCACAGAACAAATTCTAACACAATAAACAAGGATCTGTTAGGAAAAAAGAAATTCACTTTTTAAAGATTGCAAGTATCCTGAACAGCATTTACTCATTTAAGAAAATTCAGAATCCATAAAATTCCATTTTTTCATTAAGTCGTTGAATCCACCAAGGAAAAATCATGTAAAAGGATTTAGTAATCACCAAGCTTTTATCTGTATATAGAAATTAAAATCATCATAACTTGTCGATTAACAAATGAACACTTCATGTGCTTACTTCTAACTTATCATCTCCAATTACATTGACCAATTTTTTAACCTTCACTAACAGGAGTTGAAAGTTGCCAAATTTGACAATGCACATAACTTAATTTCATGGAATTGGATGACTAATAGTCAAATGTCTAAAGTACCCTTGACCTTCAGTAATGATAGATGCAGATATCTAGTGAACTAATGAGTAACATGCTCAAACATCACATGTGACCAAAAGGGCTATAGCAAAAATAAAACTACCCAGTTTGGATCCTACCATTCTCTCATGTAAACTAGCCTATTAATCTATTATTATTCTCAATTTGGGAAAACATACTAAACCAAACATGGTTATTTCAATGATAATTCTTAGACAGTTCCTTGTCTATGAACCAGGGTTTTAATTGGCTTCAGAATCAACACAGTAGAGCAAACGGTTAACACTTAACAGGAATCAACGAAAACGGTTCGTCTAAATACACGATTATGTAAGAGCGTAGAACTAACGCGTTCAATCAATCTCGCTAAAAAGGAATAATTAGATTTCTGCGATTTTCGGCCACTTCGATTATATGTGGATAAGGCGTAAACTTGTAAAGGTGATAAATCAATAACAACGAACAAATCAATCAAAAACGCAACAAAAATCGAATGAAAGAGCAACTTACAGTAACTTCAAATGCTGGAAGACAAAGAGTAAACAAAGCTAACCTGATTAGAGAAAAGAATTAAGCGGTCTTGGTGAAAGATCGTCTAAATTCTCCATAAAAACGATAAAATTGAAGGGGGGAACTTTAGGGCTTTGAAAGATAAGGAGCGGTTTTTGACTGAAATTAGGAAAATTGAGGGATTGAGGGGAGTTTTGGTCGTGAGGTAGACGAGAAGGCGACCGAGTGAGAACGTGGTGCGAGTTTTTGGGTCATCGGCTCATCGGACGAAATTGGGGGAGATAACCATCCACAATGTTACTAGGGTATTCAAAATTCAAAAGAATAAATATTTATCTTCATTATAATTTATCTCATATGCAACCTCATAAATGAACAATATATGAATTCTAAAAAGTAGATTCTTTTTTTTTGAACGGCCAACGAATGCCCCGGAAAACCCGGAGACTATTTACACCAGTTGAGCTCATTCCAGGAAAAATCCACCTCCGCGAGCGGCCGGGTGGTAAAACCTGGGAGCTCAGGGATCGAACTTGTAACCTTTCAGCCCAAGTCTCCCCTCATCGCCAATGCCCCTTCCAAAGTGTTGTCCGTAGGAATCGAACCTGTGTCTCAAATAGAGAACACAGACTTCCTACCACTACACCACAATGGAAGTTGCTCTAAAAAGTAGATTCTAAAAGATATTTTTTGTTAGCAAATGATTTTCTTGTTAACAATAACTATTTTTCATGATCCGCATGTTGTCTAGATGATTATAAAAGTAAAAAAGTCTTTTAACGTAATAAAAACCAAACAAACAATAAAAACTTAGAAAAAAAAACATTTAAAACACTATAACTATTAATAAAAAAAATAAAAAAATAATAAAAAAAACATTTAAAACACTATAACTATTAACAAAAATAAAAAAAATAAAACGATTAAAGATAGATGAGAAAAAACACAAGAGACAATTACTATTACTATTACTATTACTATATTAACACATTACACAACTTAAGCTGACTTTTGTTGACTTTAATTCATAAATAATATTCTATATATATAGTGTATTTATGAAGAAATTATTAATCGAGGATCTGGTCTAATGGTTAGGCCATCGATTTTTGAATGTGAACATTGAGGTTCGAAACCCACTGTTGCCAATAAAATGGTTTTATTTTTTAAACTGGCCGGTATTAGCGTTAATACACCATCATCACGCCAGCGCTTGCGCTTTTTCCCCTTTCTTAACCTTTTCCTCACAGATTTCTTTGCGGTACACATCTATTCTATCTGTTACCTTCTCCTTCGTCTCATAATTTTTCTTCATCTCTTTTTAACCTAAGCGGAATTCTTTTCTTTAGAGACTGGCACGCAATGTTACGTATCATATTAGATGAGGGGGTCATTTGTAATTAGAGCATACTGTGAGGGTGTCAATGTAATGTTGTACTACTTAAACAATCTGGTAATGGAATGAAAATAGCTATTGATTTTGAGAGTTTAACTCCTTTTCTTCTCTTTGATTTCTTCTTCTTCATCATCTTTAGCTCTTGAGTTCTTGATCACCATTTTTACACGTAACACGCAAGCACGGCTTTCTCAACTGTTGTTTCATCTAATAGGTGAGTCTCTGGTATATGCTTTTGCTTTTCGTTTACTCCTTCTAAAATCCTTTTTCTTTGTCTTCGTTTGTAGCTGGATACCAGGGAATTTTGAATTTGAGGTGCGTGCCCTAATTTCTTTCTCATGTGTGTGTCTGAAGATGAGCCTTTTGACACTAATTTTATTGTTATTCTATATTTCCATTGCTCTCTGTTTACAATCCGATTTGGGGGTTGATTTGTGTGTTTGTTTTCTGCAATGATTAGGATTTAGGTATACTTTATTATGAAAAAAATTAAATAAACGGCATACACTTATGTTGGTAAAAATGATAATTGTAAATCAATTAAAGTTAATAATGATGTTATAGAAGGCTTTTAAGAAGATCCTATATTTTTTATTGCCTCTTCAGGTGTAATAAGTGTATACCGACCTAACTAAGAAATCTAGATCTTTGAGGTGCCTCATGATAAGATAACCCTGGGTAAATCTTTAGTGTGTGCAATTTTTCAGTGATAACGACGTGATTTAGGTGCAATTATTTGTGATCTTACTGTCATTGTTCCATTTGGGATTAGAGGCTCAAGTGCCTTTATAGTTGCTGTAGATTTAGGCCAACATAGGTACTATGATATTAGGATTAATATAGGGACCATACATTCTTCATTCATAAGAGAAGTTTATGAATATGTGTTCGAAAGTCAACATCCGCAGCAGGATTTTTAAACTAATACTCTCTATGTGTGTTTGATTATTTGTATAAGATTAAATTTATAATCATGTCACTGTTGTTTACAATTAAAACAGGGATGGTTGGATAGTAGGATTATTATAGTGAACATATATTCATTAGCAGCATGCTTCCAGGACCAATAGCCTGAATCTGTGTTACATATTTTTATGTTTATCATTAAAGGAGAGATAGGATTTATAAGATATATGGTCTATAGGTTTTTAATATAGGTACTACTGTGTGATGAAAGAGTAGCTGTAAATATATTTCACTAGGTTTCATAATCTGATAGGTGTTGTTATGTATCGTTTCGGTCTTATTTCAAAGGAAATATGTTCGATTTATAGCGAACGTTTTTGTTACATGTTCTCCTACAACAGTCCCCAGGAAATTGAATATAGAGTGTAAAAGATAGGTTGCTAAGCAAAAGTGTGGGATTTGCAACTTGAAAGTTATAAGTTTAGGTAAAAAAAGAAATTTGCAGCTACAGATAGGGGTGTTCAAAACCGGATACCCGGAATTTCGGATATCCGAATTTCGGGTATCCGAAAATTTCGGATATAAGTTTTCGTTGTTCAAGTCCAAGTCCGAAATTTCGGATATTCAAAATTTCGGATATCCGAAATTTCGGACTGGACTCGGATAGTTAAAACGGATATCCGAAAATCCAGTTTTTTTTTTTAAAAAAACCACAATTTAACCAAAAAAACGACAAAACGACAAAACAAATAAACATATTCCAAGTCTTCAAATACAAATAAACATAAATTCGACCTAACAAAAGACAAAACAAATAAACATAGTCCAAGTATTCAATAATTCCTTATTTTTAAATATAAAATTTATTTTAATTTATTTAAATTTTTGGATACCGGGTATCCGAAACTTCCGAAATTTTTGTAAATTCTTGTCCAAGTCCAAGTCCGAATTTTCGGATATCCGAGTTTCGGATATCCGAAATTCCGGATATCCGAAATTCCGGATATCCGAAATTTTCGGATAATTCGGATACGGAATTTCAGATAATTCGGATACGGATTCGGACTCGGATATTTTTGAACACCGTAGCTACAGAAGACTTCTAAATCTTCCTATCTTCCTATCTTCCTATCTTCCTATCTTCCTATCTTCCTATACTAATACTAATACTTATACTAATATACTAATATACTAATATACTAATATACTAATATACTAATACTAATAAAGAAGAAAGAAGAATCCGTATGAGGATTTCTTGCCATCTGTCAATTTCACAGAATTTGCCACGTGTCTTCATCTACTGCCGTGAAAGTTCTCAATTTTGCGTCTAAATACATCTCAATCACCCCGCCTTCAATTTAACGATAAGAATTCCATATGCCCTTCAACTTCTCACTTGGAATTTCAATCGGCCGTGATAAATGATAATGTATTCTTAGATCACTAATGCGGGATTTCAATTAAAAAACTCTTTCTCTTCAACCCTACCTCCTACCTCAATTCAACATGTTTCTTCTTCAAACCCTAAAACTGTTTATGTGTTCGCCGCCGAATACAAAATATATACATATATGTGTTCCGATCCTTTTCATCTCTCTCCAAGGTTTGCTGCCATTGCTTTGAATTTCGTACAATGAAGAACAAGCTGATTTTGATTTTGGGGAATATAAATGATCGGATCATTCGCTCTTCGACCCTATTTGTTTGAACAAGGTATGTTTGTATCAATAAATTTCTTCGATTTAACTAGCGGTGAAGAATGTTCAGGAGAGTTAATCGCTGATTTTGTTGGCTATACAGAGCGTTGCTGGAATGAAGATTTGTCTACTTCTAATTCTTCAACCTACCAATTCACTCTCACTCTGTACGTCTCACAATCCTCTTAAAGTAATAGAATTTGTAACTTTCATGCTAGGTTTTTCTTAATTTGGGCACCATGTTAATGACGGTTCACATACTGTAAGTTCGATTTAAGTTGGGGTTCATATGGTTCATACCTATTTTATGTGGATATTTTGTTTGATCTTTAATTCAGCTACGTTATGTGCTGTAGATATGTTCAGTTATTAGATTAGTAATGCTTTTCATCTCTTTTTCTTATATATAAATCAGGCTTATGGAATCATAATCTAATGATTTGTAATTTGATAGTTTATTGACAGTTATTCTGAATTTGGGGACCTGAATTTTATGGTGGTTCAACCTTTTGGAGGAATATAGAGGATGATAGATTGTTTATTCTTGCTAAATCAAATGGATTGTAAGTAATCGCAAGTTAACTTAATTCATGAGTTAGTTGGTTCACAATTGATTAAGTCACTTCTTTATTTGTGATTTATTCAAGAATCTTATTATGTTTATTAAGCTTCTCTTAAAAAAAAACTTTGGGCATATGGTTGATGGTTCTACCTCTTGAAATCTTGAATTCCGTCCTAAAGTAATAAGCTGATATTTTTAAAAATCTATTAATTTAGTGCGTTTGTTACTTTGTTTGTTTATTTGTTGATATAATGTAGACAATTTTAATATTTGATTATAATTTCTAATTCTTTTGTTTACAAAACTTAACTTTTCATATTAATTCTTGATGTAAATTGATTGTACTGGTTTTTTTTTAGTGCAACAAATAGTATGTGGATAACTAGGCACAAATCATTCCTTCTGTATCACAATTAAGACCTTTGTCAATTTTGTACCTTGAGTTTGCTGCTGCTATTTTATGGGTTGAGGAGGTATGTATGAAGCTTTAGTTATTAATAATGACTAAATTTTTCTCCAAAATATTGCATGATGTTTACATAACCTTGGGACTTGTTATGGTATTACATGTATGGATTACGATGTAATTACGTCATCGTATATCAGAAAGATACCTTACCTCAACCGCAAGAAGACAAGCAAATAATCAGAAGCTACATAAATGGTCTGACATTTTTGATGGAAGCCCATCTAAAGCCCTCAAATTTATCTTCTTTAAAGTTTGGTCAAAGTCAAATGTGCTTGCACTCAACTTCAAAATTGAAACAATTTTTCAATTTTAATGAAATCATTTTATCGTCCAAGTACAAGTTCATATCGAGCTTTTATATTGGGTTTGTACCCATAACCAAGCTTTTATCACTAAGACTTCTTTTTCTGAGTTACTGTAGTGTTGGGAGGATTGCAGGTCTACTGGGATTGCTGTTTGGATGGAAGATTTCTAGAGCAAGGATATTGGGCTCAAGATTAAGTGGACTTTTGCTGTATGGTTACTTTAGGTTTGGTTTAGTTACTGTCATTATAATTATAATGTTTGTGTTTACTTGGGGTTATTGTTTGTTTTTTGGAGGGGTTTAGAATTTTGATGTGTAGATTTCAGTTTCCTAGATGAATAGATAGATGGATCTTTGGCCGTGGTCATTTTCCCATTTTGTTAGGCCGAGATCTTTTTTGGGGATGGGTTAGTCCTTGGGGTTTATTCTGGGACACCCTCTGCCATTTAGATGTAATTATTTTTTTTGTGATCAGTACAATTTACCGGGTACCGTCCTCGTCAAACAAAAAAAATTGAGTACAATATTCATTTACATGATTTTGTTTTGTTTTGCTTAATCGTAGGTCTTCGCCAAGAAGATCAAGGAGAGCAGGTGATGTACTTTTGTTGAGAGGAAAGCAAAACAATGAAATCGGGTGGCAGGTGCGGGAAGGCATATTAACTTCTGATGGTTCATAAGAATATCTACTGCATGTAATTAATTTAATAGTCATATCTTACATCTTGTGTGGATTCTTTTAACATGTATAATAGAATATACTTATTACTTTTATGTTCAGTTTATTTTATATTACCCCGTGTATCACACGGGTTACAAACCTAGTCTATAATAAGTCTTAAAAATGCTCCTTGAAGCTTAATAGGATTCTTTTAACATGTATAATAGAATATACTTATTACTTTTATGTTCAGTTTATTTTATATTACCCCGTGTATCACACGGGTTACAAACCTAGTCTATAATAAGTCTTAAAAATGCTCCTTGAAGCATAACCTATTAAGGGAGATTTTGAGCCTACAAAATAGGCTAAAACATGTAGCAAGTCTGACTCTTAATTTTTTTTTTATCAAACGATCTCCAAAAGTTTGGGTATAACCAATTAATTGATGTTCATTAAGTAGAAATATGTTTCTAAATAAAAACTACAAACATAGTCATTCTGTAGCGTCATAAAGAGGTACCGGTGAAGCCACTTTTGTTCAAGCAAATATTAAACAAATTAGGTTACTATATTAAAGCAGAAATATATTAGTCAAGCCATTATTGAAGACATCAAAAGTGTCAGCCCACTAACTTAATACTGAAGCTGTTGTTTCTCTACTTTTTCAGGGACATCTTCACATGACAACCCACCACATGTTTAGGCACCTCTACTCCATCCCCGGCACCAGTCGTTAAATGTTTGTAAACATTACTTTCGGATGTTTTGAATGTTATATGTATATACATAGCCACCCAATTTTGCCATGTAATATATGGGTGTCAAATTTCTCTACACATCTGAAAACTTCGAATACCCAACCGCTGCAACGCGCGGTTGAATCCTCGTTATTCATACAATTTTCAATCTATTTGTTGACTCCATTTATAGTAGCACAACCTTTTTTTCTCTCTTTTCATCCTAGGGCAATTTTTTTTATTCTTAGCTAACGGTAAATAATTTAGAGTCGTGTATCATAACTTTTAAGTCTTATTTTAATACTTTTAGTGTTTATTTTATAATTCTAACATCGTTACAGAGTCTTTCTTATTTCTATTTTATTTATGTAGGGTTATGACAATACAACTTTTGTGTTGTCGTGTTGTCTCGGCATTTTTTTGTATTTTTTCAAACGCAACAAATTTAGCACATAAGTTGGTAGTGTAATGGTATAGTCGCATAACATAACTTTTATGTACTATGATTGATATTTTAAGCGTTTTTTCTTCTAATTTTAACGTCATTATTCAATTTTTTATATTTGAAAATAAAACAAGCCAAAACAAAGAAGACAAGTTAATAATAAGAATAATACCAACTTACCCTTACATTGAAGAAGGTCTTAGATATTTATACTCGTGGGTTAAATAAATGTAAGGACTAATGGTGATGCATTCTCTATTTGGTCCAATAGGAAAAGTTATCTTAATTAATTTGTTTTAACTCATGGGTTTAATAAATTAAATCCACTCTTTATTTATTTAGTTGTTTTGTAGGTGGGACTTGGGAGGGCTAAGAGAAGGATACGATTAATAAAAACGAACATGTATAAAACATGTATTCTGCTAGTGTAACTAAACTAAAGAAAAATAACGGGCTAAGTCAAAATTGAGTAACTGGGCCAATTAGTTGGGCCAATTGCTGTGTGGCTACAAATTGCAAACCACAAAGGAACCGTGGATAAAAAGGGAAAGAAAGCAATGGCAGATTGGCAGTTTGGGAGAGAAAAGGGGGAGTTTCATGAGCAAAAGTTTTTATGAAGGTTTAGACGGTTCACCAAATCACCAGAGATAAAAAATCTCTTTGCTGTGATTCACAAAACGAAGAGTAGCGGGTGCTCATGATGCACAGAAATTGAGGGCCCAATGGATTTAAGAAGACCATATATGAAATTGAAGTGTGAGATATCTGATAAATAAACGATGTGTCACATAAAAAAGAAAAGTTTTTAAATCTCGTGAGATACAGGTTAGAATGCATTTACAACCACTAGTTTTGCCTAGTGACAAATGTGTATGACTCATTACCATGAGATCTTACGTTCAATTCTCACTTGTAACAAAATAATAAAAAATTGGGTTATAAGTTGGGCCGAGGGGTTTTCTCACCGGTGGTGAATTTCCTTATGATGGAGATTGTAGATGATCAGGTGGGTGGTGTAATTTCCCCCAATGATCCAAATTTACTGTTTCCGGCTCTTTTCGTTGCATTCACTTACAACAAGAAAGAACCACCAGTATTTGGTGCATTCTTCTTTCTTTCCTTGGTCCTCCGTTCCGTCATATTCCTAATAACTGATCCAATGACAACGAATTAACCGCAAATGCACCTTTCTTTTATCAAATCTCAGGGACATGGTCTAATCATGATGGTAGTATTTTATCATGGTGTCGTCCACCCTCTTCACGAACTTGTACAATCGATGCTACAGAGATAGCCAACTCTATTATCGAAAAAATAAGGAAAGGTGCGACGATTTGGCACCAGATATCAGGAGGTGTGAAAAGAGCGGCTGTGAGAAAAAAAGGTTACAATGCATTTATTATAAAAAAGTTGGAAATTGTTGTTTAAAAAAATTAGAGAGTTGGTACGTGTTGTTTCATTTCTTGTTTTCTTATTTTATTATTAGTTGTAATTGTAAAACAAATTTTAATTAATCAAATTTAGGATGGATAGTTTTGCGATGGTGTAGAATCAAATACAAACCTTTTTTATAATTTAAACCGTAAGAATCAATAAAAATATGACATTTTGACTGTCAACTTTTTCCAAAAAATGTTTATTCTATTAATTTTTAAAACATGAATAATTTTTATATACTTTATTTATCTCTCTTATAAAAATACACAAATAAAATCAAGCACCTTTTTTATCGTTAATATGTGTATAATGTTGCTATATATTTTTTTTAACAAAAATATATATTTAAAAAAATGGTTTACAATGATATTTTATACAAAAGTGCTATTATATATTAAAAAAAAAACATACTGCTATTTATTGTACATATTTAAGCATTACAAATACAAAGTTTTAGTTTGTAAAAATAAAACAGTGTTATTATGTGTTACTATAAATATTATAAAAATATATAAATTTTATAATAGCGACGTACAAATCTTATAATAGCACTACGTAATTTGTAATACTTATAACAATACGATAATAGCATTTTATTGTTTTTAATATAGCAATGTTATAAACCATATTTTTATAATATGACGATATTATACACATATTAATGATAAAAAATGTTTAATTCTATGGTACATTTAAAGAAATTTATATAGTATATAATAATTAAATTAGTTTTAAACATTTTGCGGAATTATTATTTATTAAAAAAATCAAATTTACTAAGTTGCCTTTATGTCTAATTATCAAAATAGTCCACATGGCACTCTGACATTGATTCTTACGGTTTGTAGGATAAAAATGTTTGTACCGGATTCATTCTTTGCGACAACACTTGATTTCTCTATTTCTTTGATTGGCTAGTTAGCTTCGCATGATCACAAACGATTATATTTCATGTATATGAAAACACCATATTTATATACTTTTTGAACGATATGTACGGGCTCAACGATATTACCTCTTCACATCTAGTTCCATAGGAAAACATTTGTCTTCAGTCCAGTAAATATTTTTGCTCACAATCAGTTTTAAACCAATAATCTTTAGGTCTCCAATGACCGAATCATGTACTCAGAGAATGAAAATAATTACGATTTATCATTAAATAAAAATTACCGATCCGAGACATTGGTTGGCACGACTTGTAGCTTTCTTTGAAAAATCAAAAGGGTAAAACCGTAAAAGTAGTCTCTTTGAAGCGAAAGGAATCCGATTGATGTGCCAACAACTGGTCCCAGAAGGGTAGAACCGTAAAAGTACCTCGGGTGCTGAACACTATGTACGCGTGCGGTGGCGTGCCGTTCCTTAAATGGGCCAACATCTGGGCCCAAAAGGTTAAAGTGCATCACAGACGGATGCTTTGTTACTTATTTAGTTATTGGGTTACAAACTTAGAATGGGCCCACAGCCCCACACCACATTTTGATGCGGATGCGTCGATTTTACAAGTCACTGAAGTCAGTATACCAGATATTTTTTATAATCCCGCAAGATTTATATCATAAAATAAAACATGATTTTACAACTTATCAAGTCATATAAAAAGCTACTTGTAACATGTTATATCCTGACACCACTTACATTGTGTTCCCGAGTTTATTTAAGGAGAAAAATGAAAGGGAAAGAAGTCTACATTTTTTTGTGTTTCTGAGTTTCAATTAAGGAGGGAATGAGAAGGAAACAAAAAAAAAGGTTGTGTTCCCGAGTTTCATTAAAGGAGAGAAAGGGAGAGAAATTTAGTTCATTTTCTATTGTTTTTCTTACCTTCTAAATCGAAAGGATTTGAAAGGAAAAAAATCACTCTCCCTCTCTTTTCTTTCTCTTCTTTTCCTTTCCCTCTTTATATCTTTTTGTTTATGTGTTATTAGTTATGGAGGTGTCAAAATAGTAATTTTTTGAAAATATATCGAGCCAAGAAAAAGGATAGTAACCTTAATAACGTATCAATAATCCTCCTATAGTTGAGATTTTATTTAGAGGTGGGAACACAACTTGGTAAACCGAACCAACTTTGAAACCGTCGTTCAGCCGGTTTCATACGGGAGTAACTTGACCCAAACCATGTAAAACAGATTTCAAAACCAATCTGGTTTCCTTTAACTCGATTATTTGCCTTTGATAACTGATTTACAACTCAAACAGGTTTCAATGAAACCGGTTTTGACTTCCGTTGATCAGAACCGAATCGAACCGATCAATTTTGGGAAGGAAAAAATAGTTTGTAAAACTCAAATTTTATCAAGTATATTTTTAGTTTGATAAAATTTAATTAATTTACATGAAAACAACTATTTTAGTTTGTAATTTTTTTAATAACGAGCAATTTGAAAGAGTTAATAAAGTATAATAATGAAACATTTAAATAAATATTCCTTATTCGTGAATAATATATCTTAGCCCAAACTTCTAAGAAACATAAATCACATATAAATTGGTTTTTTATTTATATGAGCTACTTAAACATAAATCCACCGTCACATTTTAATTTTATAGTCAGGAAAAGAAGGTACGTAGGGGATGCACCGGCAGAAAAGATGGATCTATGATACCAATGATGCCTTAAAATATTCGAACTCAACGTGTTGAATGTGGAGTTACAATCGTCCACAAATGTTGAATTACAATAAGTAACGAATAATATATTTGAGGAAAACTCAATCTTCCAAAAAATTAGTTGCAAAACCCAGACCCAATTTTCAACCTATCTAATTTTAATTAGTCTTTAAAACACGGTTTTTAGAAACCATTGAAACAGGGTTTCTAGAGTAACTAATAGAAAATTAAAAACATAAAACATGTGTAGTGTGGTCTACTCGTATCAAAGATTATAAAAAAATAGTAGTCTAACATCATCATATGATCAACGTAAACTACTTGTGGACCCTTTCTAAAATCATATGGGATGTTATTGTTGACATGGGTTACTATGAACACATACGAGAATTTGACATTTTTTTTATCAAACTTTTATCGGTATGGAATCGGAACTCTATTCAAACGTGCTGATACCAAAAACAAAGTAAAAGTATAAACTGATATTATATTAAAAAAATACGAAAAGCAAGCGACATCGAAACATAAAACTTGTATTGATGATGTTCAACCAATACTGTACTGGTTTAGTAGAGAATACACATCCTTACTATTTATGACATAATCTATTAAGTATGGCCCGAAAGAACTGACATTACTGGTTTGACGTCCGGTAATGTTTTAAAAACATTAATTAAAAGAATAAAAAATGAATAGTATATACAAAAATATGTTACAAACAACAAATATATACGAAAAGAAAAAAAAACAATTTATCAAAGGAAAATTAATAGCCTTAGTATTTTTGGGTTGTTTGGACTCACGTACTTCCTTTGGACCGGTTCTTTCGGACACGACTCTTATGTGGTTCCTCTAGATTGGTTCTTTCGTACTTGACTTTTGAATTTCTGATCAGTTACGGTTTGGCTGTTGAGTTTCAAAATTACGTCAATAAACAAAATACAAGTCCTTATGAATAGTACTACCATGTGACTGGATCATTTGGCTCTAGTAGTTGGATAAATATATCTTTTTTGTTTAATGTTATTGTGCAGTCATTTAGTATTTGAATTTTCTTTATGTTGCACTTTAACAATACAACTGTTTTGCATATTTGCATTATCTCTGCCGCAACCCGTAACAATAAAATCTAGCATAGACCAAAGTTGTAATGAAATAGAAAGTGAAGACGAGAAATAGAATATAAACAAAGTTGAAGGACTCATCCGTAGTTTTAAACATACAAAGGGACTATTCTTGTAACTTTTTCTTTTCGAGAAACAAGATGAAGACCAAAAGTGAAAATTGTCTCCATATTGAAGTGAATAAGAATTCTAGACGCTAGAAATCCGTCAAAAAAAAATTCAAACAAATAAACGGAATATGCGCATGGATTAGAGGAATAAACGGATAATCTTATATAACAGGCAAGTTTACTAGAAAACGGAATATCCAAAGCACAAAGCATAAACTCATTTATCAAAAAAAGGAAAAGCGGGAAGTTTCGGAAGAGGAGAGGAATATTCCGAGAGAAGATCCCATCTCGTAGTATTCCTCTCTCTCTCTTTGCAATTTGCAATGGTGATTCTACCAGCATTGCTTAAATACCTTCCCCAAACCCTCTTTTCCCCAACTGTATCCTAACATCTTCCACTTCACTCAGACTTTTCTTCAATTCGATTTCATCGATCATCTTCTTCTTCGTAAAATGGCTACCAAGGCCGTTCATGTCTCCGACGTACCTAATCTCGATCAGGTGCCGGAAAATGCCGCGTCGTTCTCCATCTACGCCGCTCGATTCCCTCAAGGTGTGGATGTGAGTAAAATTGGCGATAATTCTCGCAAATTCGTGGTGATCGGTCACAGAGGTCACGGGATGAATATGTTACAGTCTGCAGATCGGAGAATGAAGGCCTTCAAGGAGAACTCTATTCTCTCATTCAACCAGGCTGCGAAGCTTTCCGTTGATTTCATCGAGTTTGACGTTCAGGTATCGTTTTAACGCCGTTAATTCCACCGCTTGTTTAATTTCACGTCCGAAATTCGAACGCCTTCGATCTCATCAGCGATCTGTGATTTGATTTCTGTAAATCTAAATATGTTACAGGTTACAAAAGATGATGTGGCAATCATTTTTCACGATAACTTTATCCTCCATGAAGAACATGTAAGCTGCTGCTTAATTAATTAGTAACTACAGCTTAACTATATTAATTAGTGGTCCTAATTAGTTACATCTTTTCATGCTAATTAATTGTTGATCTAATCTTTTTTTAGGGCGCCATATTTGAAACGAGAGTAACTGATTTGACAGTTGATGAATTCTTTAGCTACGGGCCCCAAAGGGAAGCCGGTAAGGAGGGGAAAACGTTAGTTAGGAAAGTTAACGGCAAGGTTGTTGGGTGGCAAGTTGAATCCGATGATCAATCGTGTACTTTACAAGAAGCGTTCGTGAAAGTAAACCCTAAAACCGGGTTCAACATAGAGTTGAAGTTTGATGATGATGTGGATTATGAAGAAGAACATCTTGTTCATGCTCTTCAAGTCATCTTAAAGGTATATATATAGTTTATTAACTAATCAATTGATAATTAAGTAATTGAAACATATTTTCTTGGTTTTAAACTTTTAATAATTATGGCTTTTGATTAATTTTTAGGTGGTTTATGAGCATGCTGAAGACAGACCTATAATATTCTCAAGTTTTCAACCGGATGCCGCGTTACTTATGAAGAAACTTCAACAAAGATACCCGGTGAGCATAATGGGTTTATTTTTATATAAGTAAATATTACTGGATTTATTAGTCTGTTACTAATAATAGAATGAAAAAACAGGTTTACTTTTTGACAAACGGTGGAACGGAGTTTTATGATGATGTACGAAGAAATTCATTGGAGGAAGCTAAAAAGTTGGCAGTAGGGGGCGGATTGGATGGAATAGTTTCAGAAGTCAAGGGTATTTTTAGAAATCCATCGGCCGTAAGAGATATCAAAGAGTCAAAGCTCTCTCTTCTCACATATGGCAAATTGAAGTAAGTTTTTGTTTTTCTTTCATTTGATTTATTTGTATCAAGTTTTTACCATGTTATTTAACAGTTTAACTTACTCTTTTTTTCGCTGTAATTTTTTTGTATGAAACAGTAACTTTGAGGAAACGGTGCGTGTTCAACATCTTATGGGTATAGATGGAGTGATTGTTGATTTGGTAGAAGAAATTACAAGGACGGTTGATGAAATGAATACAAGAAATGATGTTGGTGATGTTAAGAGTGAAGGTGGTCGTGGCATTGAGTTGTCGTTTCTACTGAACTTGATTTCTCAAGTGATACAACATTAGTTAATATTTAGAAGAAATGGTTAATGTAGTTTGGATTAATTGGACCCATATATAGTGGTTTTGTGAATAGGGTCACCTCTATTTGTAATGCTATTTCGATCTATGTTTATCATTATGAACATGATTAATAACATTACAAAAGATCGAGATATTACTTCTCTAATTATTTAATTTTTCATGATTTTAGCTATTTTTATTCATTTTATTTGACTAGAAAACATGATTCGTATTAAGATTAGGTATCTCTGTACATTTTCTATTAGTTTTGTGGCCAATGTTGTATGTATTAAAAAGCTTCGAATCTATGTATTCATAATTTTATTTCTTTCGTTTCAAATAAACATTGATCCTTTGTCCTAGTGGTTAGAGGGTGTGTGTGTAGCCGTTAAAAAAAATAATTAGAGGGTGTGTGTGTAGCCGTTAAAAAAAAATAATAATAAACATTGATCAAGTCGTGAGAAGAAATAAAATTCAAAGTGTATAAAGTATATGGGTTATTTATATTGGAAAATCACAATAATAACCATGTTGACCTTAATTTTTAGGGATAATTTTGCCTAAACACTATAACCATGAACCAAACACGACGACAATGCTAGTAAACTTTGTCTTATTAGCCTTTTTAGTCTTTCAGGACCCGTGGTGGTTGCTGGTTTGTTGACATGTAAGATCATAGAATATCTGAATATCCAATGATTGGGTGGACACGTGGCCGGATCTAGTCTTGCCTTCTGAACTGGAGGTGCGTACATGTCATGTCGTGATTGACCCAACTTATGTCAATGACTATGGTGAGAAGTCAATATTTTTGTGGTTATATTGATAAAAATTATGGTCAACAACTTATTTATGTGATTTTCTCTATATTTTATATATTTGTTGGACGATACCTAAAATTTTATAAAATTAATATAGACAAATGAAATATATATAAACGTTAAACAATTATTAAAACTTGGTTATTATTTAATAAGTTTTATTTTATTACAATTATCTCCTATTCGTAGTTTTTTTTTTAAATAATCACTAAATAATTAAGACTCATTTATGTTTTATTTGTCCAAGTAAATTTTATAAAATTTAACATTTATATAAAGTATATAAAATTGAAACATTTAATAAAATAAGTCGAGTGATTCTAAAGAGACGAAGATTTTTAAATAATTTTAAGGGTGAGGTTATTGTGAGAAGTTTACTTTGGATAAGAAGGATAAGAAATAATCATAGCCATTAGATCTTTAATTAAATGAAGATATATGACTTAAAAATTTTCTGGGTAAATTAGAAAGAAAAACTAAAGAAAATAAAGAGATGAAAGGGTATTTTTGACTTTTTATCAAATTCCCCCCATTTTTTAAACCTTCATAACTTTTAGATACGACATTATTTTTTTTTAAAAAAATTACCTCATAAAAACGAGCGTTTTTTTATCTTTAAAACACGTATAGTGTTGCTATATAAAAAATTAATTTTTTTACTCTTTCGATTGTATCAAAATGTTCAGATCATTGTGTCATTGTGTCGTTGTGTCATTGTGTCAAAATGTTCAGATCATTGTGTCATATGTTGTTAAAAACCGAAAGAGTAATATTTTTTTTTATTTTATATATAGCAGCACAATATATATATATTTTTGACACGATGACACAATGACACAATGATTTGAACATTTTGACACAATTACACAATGATGTGTCAGAATGTTCAGATCATTGTTTCATATGATGCCAAAAATCGAAAGGGTAATTAATTTTATATATAGCAACACTATATATATACTTTTGACACGACGACACAATGACACAATGATCTGAACATTTTGACACAATGACACAATGATGTGTCAAAATGTTCAGATCATTGTTTCATATTGTGCAAAAAACCGAAAGAGTATTTAATTTTATATATAGCAACACTATATACTTTTGACACGACGACACAATGACACAATAATCTGAACATTTTGACACAATGACACAATGACTAGTGTCAAAAATCGAAAGAGTAATTTTTTTTTTCATTTTTTATATATCAACACTATATGCGTTTTAAAAATAAAAAAATGCTTGTTTTTATGGTGTAATTTTTTAAAAAAATTAATGTCGTATGTGAAAGTTATGAATGTTTAAAGAAAATGGGGAAGTAGATAAAAAGTCAACAAAAGTGGCTAAGACTAAAATACCCCTCCTTCATTTTTTTTATTAGATCAAGATCCAATGGCTGAAATGTCTTCTTATCCTTCTTACCCAAAACAAACTTCTCATTTGAACCTCTCGTATAATTTTAATCAAACAATTGAGAAACTTGGTTAGTTGAAATATTAATAAAAATGCCAGCGGAACAAAAAAGTTCATTGCTAAAGTTTGATTTTCTTTACAAAACATGTATTCTTTAATTCGACCTAAATCTTTCCCAAGTAGCACGCCGCACGCGACTCAACATTTTCCATCCGTTATATTTTCCAAAGGTTCTTATTAAATCTTAGATTTATTACTCTATATAACATTTCACAACTATTGTACAACCCTTGCAACACAAGTTACAACATTTAAAGCATGTTATTGGATTGTATAAGTCTTAAAGCTCACTTTACAAGTTTTCATGCATCATGTTGGTTATGTACAACCTATTAAGCTCGGTTTACAAGTCCTGATGCTTTTTCCTCTTCACCTAATCAGCACGTCCCTCACTCATGTGAGAAGGACGGTACATACCTTAATGACCGGCACAGTGCTGCAAGGACGGGATGGCGTCTCCTATACATTCATTTTTGTGTGGCTCTGGTTGTTCAATCCATATCATGTATATCTGCTCTCTCAAGCAAGCGGAGCACACAATCCACACAATTAGTCTCTCTCTCTCAAAAAACCTATCGGATTCTTTTCTCTCAATTTCACCAGCGGTTCTTATCCACCACCGCCGCTATCATCACTGGCGCTTCTGAAGAAACCTAAATCCAGCAGATTTCATGTCTAGGCTTTTCTCTGCCTGCCTGTCTCTCATCGCCGACTAAAGCATGCCGATTTCTGATGGCGTCGTCGACCAGACCATCGTCGATCTATGATATTGATTCAAGATGTTGTCGGCGGCAACAACCCAAATCGGATACGATTTTCAGGTGATTATCCACCATTCCTCTGTTGATTTCCACTGTTTCTTGATGATATAGTTCCGTTTCGTTTTTAGATGATGATAATGATGAACTACGTTTGTTCGATTCTGTTGATGGGACTAGAGCTCGGTGTCGTTTTTGTTTCTGACCTCCAAAGATATATTTTTTTAAGGAACAATTTAGGGTTTCATTTATGCTGATGCTCTGATTCATATATTTCTTATAATCAAAGTGAATCATTTCATCTATGTTCCAATTAGACACTTGATTCGATCTAGAATTTGGACATGTTTTGTTAGTTATTGCCGTTATGATTCCTTTCTGTATACACAGGCAAAGTTGTAAAATGGGATTACATATGTAAGCATTGTTGCTTGCTCGATTCTTGCATTTGTTATCCTATCCAAGGGCCATCCTCATTTCTATGAACCACCTGTAAGCTAATTTTTTGTTTTAACCGTTTCTTTAGCACTCATCATTCCTACCAAGCATTTTATGATGAATGATATGGTGTTCAGGTATTTTTATTGTTTTTACGACATAGATTTAACGGTCGCGCATTGCCTTTTCGTTCTAATAGTTTTGTTGAGTTGGTGTAGCTGTTTTTTTAGCTACACGGCATTAGAAAAAGTTGCAGTTGAAGGGCCAACAAAGTTGATGAAACAACTTGAATGGATTTTTGGTTTGCAGCTTGGTAACTATAACATTTGAGGGGGTTCTTTGTTGCAGGCCACACTGTGATCTATCGTTCAAACAAACCGGTAGCATAGCCAAGAGTTTTGAAGGTAAAACCATCATTAAAATGGCCGATAATAAATACCCTTCAACTTCATTGATTTTTAATCATGTTTCAGGCACACCAAAGATTGTGAAGCCACAGAAAATCATTGATGGTGAGGTATAAGTTTAATCAAATACATCCATCATAAATTAGCATGTTATTCATGATTTGGATTAACACCAAAATATTTGATCATAAATCAGGTTCGAATTCTTTTTTTCCTTCTTGGTTGTTTACATGTAGCTTGGTTTTAATTGAAACTACTTATCATTGGATTTATAGAATGCGAGTATGCGACTGTCATATTTTTGTGTTTTTTTTACATTTACACCTCTTCTTGAAACAGTACTTTAAACAAATGTTTCTGTTTTTAGTGGTCGGCACTAGACGAATACATTTAAGGAGCCGAGAGATTATTGTATTTATCGGATGACTGGATTTGGACTTTTGAGAAAGATCAAGGTGATAGACACTGCTGCTTCCATGGCCGATCACTCATCCTAGAGGATGAGTGGTTGATTAGTATTATAATTGAAATTGAAATTTATAACATTCTTTTTGTCCGGGTATGTATACTACAAATCATATTTGCAACAACCATGGCAATGTGCTTTTGCTAAGCTTGCTACACATGGGTATTATATTTGATATTCTTTTACCCTTAACTAACCTTCGAAATGTATGCAGGGACAATGGAATCATTCGTGAACATTCTTTATCTTATAGTCCCCTTCATATAATGTACGGCATGTTTTTAACCTTTTTTTTACTAAATTTTATTCATGCTCCATCTATAAGATTGGTGATGATGAGTAAAAGGAATATCACATATTTTTGTTGTTTTGAAAATGTGTAGATTCCCGCCTCAACATCAGACTCTACGTTGCTCTTATCGGATGCTGTCTATATCTGCCACCATAGGGCTACCTGCACCTATGGTGGCAGATATAGTATGTGTGTGTGTGTGTATATATATATATATATATATATATATATATATATATATATATATATATAGGGTTAGGTTCAAATGAGAAACTTTTTCTTTTAAGAACTTTTGAGAACTAATTTGGGCCACTAATTTTCAAGGGGGGAGCATTCAAATTCATGGGGGGGGGGGGGGGGGGTTTCCATATATATAAACTAGTGGCTAAGATTAGTTCTTTTTAGTTCTCAAATCCAATTAGTTCTCAAATGATCATCTCCCTATATATATATATATATATATATATATATATATATATATATATAGGGAGATGATCATTTGAGAACTAATTGGATTTGAGAACTAAAAAGAACTAATCTTAGCCACTAGTTTATATATATGGAAACCCCCCCCCCCCCATGAATTTGAATGCTCCCCCTTGAAAATTAGTGGCCCAAATTAGTTCTCAAAAGTTCTTAAAAGAAAAAGTTCTCATTTGAACCTAACCTATATATATATATATATATATATATATATATATATACATTCATTCAATGGTCGATGTAAGATTTGAGCTTATTTGCTATTTATATTGGAGAATGAAACATATGCTATGGCCTATGGGTCAGAGTTATAATATAGTTAAATGTTTAAAGACGATAGTTCTAATATATGTGTGTGTGTATCTATCTATATAATATATATATGAAAAGATGATTGTTCACGTGGCATCACCACAACACTTTATTTTTTCGTTTTCCCGCTCATTCCTACCCCCTTATTTGATAACCTTTTTTTTCTGTTTATTTGTTTTAATGGTTTCGAAAAATAAGGAACGAAAATAGGCATCCCAAACTTTCCGGTTGTATGTTATCCCTAATTAAAAACCCTACTTATTCTCAAGAAAGCGCTTCACGCCTTCAACCCCTTTTCTCCAAAAGTTTCCGCCGCTGAAGAACCTCCACTGATTTCGCTTCTCTTTCTTCGATCGAAGGTACACGGTATTAATATCTTTCAATACTACTGAATTTCTTTACAAAATCATCATAATCGTTGCTGATATTCGGTACTAGTTTGTCCTTCATTGTAGCGTAGATTTTTTGGAAATCGCTGCTGCTTTCTTCAATCGAAGGTGAGATATTAATCTGTTTCAAAACATCTAAATTTCTTTACAAAAGTCATCGTAATCGTTGCTGATATACGAGTTTGGTTTGTCCTTGAATGTTTGGAATTCATGAATTTGTGGGTGCAAAGATATGACCAGCCATTTGATTATCGTTGGATTGAACTTGCCAACTCTTGGATTGTTCTATTAGTAAAAAATCTATTAAGCATGTAGTAATTTGTAGGTTTTCGTCGTTTCTGGATGTGGATATTCGCTTTTGGTTGTAAGCATCATGTCTTGAGGTATATTTTCAAACTTTTGGTTATTACTCATGATTAGTATCCTTCAATGGAACTATTGTTGTTGTTATTTTCATTGATTTAAGCTTCTGATTGTAAAATACAATTGTAATTGTCTTACATGTGTATCATCTTTGTTTTTTTCCTTTTTGTTTTATTTAGTAGATATGATAAAGCAGATTTAAGTACTGAAAATTGGTGGTATGTGTTACTATGTTCTCTAATAGAATTGATTTTGGATTTTTTAGTGTCCTGCTCTGTAATATCTATTGAATGATTATGTTGGTTGTTATGTGTTTGGTTTGTGGTTGAGTAAGAATTAAGTGTATGAATTCCTTAACTTTATAAGAAAGTATATAACAATGTTGCTATTGTTAAGGTCTTTTTTCAGATTTGCTGATTACCAAAATTGCAGTTGAAACAGTATAACCATCAATTGTTGATATTTGACCTGCAGATCGCAAATTGGTTCGGCATGCATGTTCGGTAATGGCTTTCTCTCAAGGTATATTTCAAGATTTATTGTTTTTAGAAAAAAAATTGATGCATTCATCCTAACATAAATCTGATTATGTTTCTGTGAATATGCTACATCAAGTTCGAGCCCGGATGGTCTAATTACTAACAATAAGTTTTAACAGGGGAAGTTGAAGAGAACAACAAAGGTAAAGGATAGGAGCTAGAGTGAAGTGATGTCCAATTCGGAAGCGACGATCTTTTGGTAATATAATGGACAGAAAGTAGTGAGTAAATGTCATGTCCCCTTATTTTGTGTTTGATTAGTTTTAATTTTGCATGATCGAAAAAGAAGAAAACCACGATAATAACCAGGAGCTAAAACTTAATTCCTACGAACATCCTGTTATATGTATTGCGCTACTGTTTGATGGAGTTGCCAGTATAGGAGGTTAAATATCTCTTCCCAATTACGTATCATTGTTTAGTCTCTGTTATGGACTCCACGTCAACGTGCGCTATACATTCACTGCCCAATTTGTTTAAGACTTTTTGTATAAGTTATTTGACGGCATTAGTTAGAACTAGATACTTTAATTATTAGAATTAGCATCATTCTGGCCTAGAAAAAGAAGGCATTGAATGATAAATTCATCCCTTGATAGTAAGTTGTTAATAATTTAGTTTCTTATTCATATGCAGTATGTTATTTATCAAAAATAAATATTTTAAGGATGTTGCGTAAGTTCAGCCCAATTTGTTAGGTGGACCATTTGATTAGGGAAATTCTGCATTGTGATAATAGAAAAGGCCAACTATGACACCATGATTTCATAATGAGTATAAATGTTGGTAACTGTGATAAATATACTCATGTTTAAAATGTTATTTTATGTAAGCCATGTAGCAAAAATATGATACTGATATTTTCCTCTATATGATCCTAGAATATGATGCTAAATTACTCACTTAAATATGACACTGATTATGTTTTTTCCTCACATGTTTTCATTGGTTTCTTTAAAGGTTTCTTCCATGGTTTTCGTTGTGGTATGTGTAATTTTGTGGTGTATTATTTTTTTACTTCTAATGTATCTTTTGTAGGGCCTGTTTGTAGGTCTTACTATTATAATTTTTTATTTTGATTTAATTATCTTGAAGTTATATAAAACTAGCTTCCTTTACTCATGTACCCGTGAGTTTCTTTTCCTTTTGTTTGCATTATCGGGATATCGACTGCTCACTACTTTTTTAGATTTGTTTCTCCCCTATCTCTAATTCTATACATATATATGTTCAATTGCCAAGTTTTGTTCTGAAAATCATTATTGTTGTATTATTGTTTTGAAATTAAAGCTCCATGAAAGCACACATGTTCAGAATAAAAGCATCGTAGGAGCTGATATTGTGTGTGGAATCAACAAAATGATGAATCTTAATTTCATGGGAAATTTCCAATGTTGATGGAACATATGAATAGTTTGTATTTGTGAAATTGCAGCTACGTTGAAGGTGTTATATTTCAATCTATTGAGTTTACATGATATTTGTGTTTGCTAAAATTTGCAGGCATTTGAAAGGGGGTTAAGGTTCAGTAACAATCATTCATAATTGCAAGTATGTCCTTTCTCGCATTCATACAGACTACGAGCACTGCAGTCAGCTTTTGTTTATTTTGTATTTGGAAGAATTTAGTAGAGAGACTGAGAAGAATTATGTTATTGTTGGTATTAGCTTTGTATCAAAAGGTATTTATTATTTACTTGATCTCATACTTGGTGTTTGTTTTTTACATTTTATTAACATTTGGCGAAAGGATATGCTAAGTACCGAGGAAGAAGAGACTACTATAATCTCTATGACCATAAATGTATAATTTAACAAAACCAGTATTTTTGCTGAGTATGGATCAGTTTATAGTCAAAGTAACTAACTTCGATTCTCTTCAGGATATTTTACATTCAAGAACAAACCCGGATGATGCTTATTATGGTTTGTATTTACCTCCGAATATTGTGTTCCTTTTTACCTCAAGTTGTTCGATGAAATGCATGTCGGTGTTTTTAGAAGCTCCATTTCTTTTTCTCTCTGTTATGCATTTGTAGATTTTTATATATGTCTCATAATCAATTCATGGTGTTCTTTTTCTTTCTTTGTTATGTATATGTAGATTTTGCTTAAAACCGGATAGTGTTGGGTATGATGTATTTCATGTTTCTTGAACATACGGGATTCTTGCCAAGTTCGCTTTTGTATAATACATATTATAGTTAGTTCATAAATTTAACGTTCAATTAATATATGCTTGAACAAAGTATAAGGATTAATTTTTAGTTTTTGTAATTTCTTTTATGTTTTGTTACACATTCAAAAGCAAGTTCCAATTATAATTTCTTTGAATGACTGTGGCGTTTAAGATGTATGAGTGTGTTGCTCATTCAATTTCTTTAATTTATAATCTTTGTTTCATTCATATCTAATCTTATTTCAATGATTTATGATGTTTTACGTTCATGTATTGATTCTTCTTGGATTTACAGGCGTTTTATTTGCAGTAGAGCCTTGCCAAAGGTAGTAGCAAGAATTCCAGCCGCGCGATGCACGAGTTTCAATGACTAACATCTTATTCTAAAGTATATAATTACTTTGACTCAAGAAATTTTGTGTTCGATTAAATTTTAAAGCATGATATGTATATAAAGTGGTAAGTAGAATTGGGTTTCAATGTTTGTGTAATCTTTGATTTAAACCATGAGTATTCTCTAACAGAAGGGGGATCAACAATCTTTACGTGGCTTCTAAATTAAGATTTAAGTGATGTTTATTGGGTTTCAACCTTTGATATATATTTTTCTAAAATGTTTTAGAAGAGCATATAACTTTATAGATTCTTTGTAGTGCTTATTTTAGGCATCATTAAATTGCTTTATGTAATTTATGTTCCACTAATGTGTCATGTATTTCATGTATTATCGTCGCGAATTGTCTACTACATGCACATTTTATTCGCTAAATGGCACGTCATCTGTGTTTGTTTAATTTGATTACTTATTTGTAGAGCTTATTTAGACATCATTTGTTGTTGCTAATATGTTATTGTAAGTACTAATTTTTTTAAAAATTCACCCGTGCGTCGCACGGGTATCAAAAACTAGTATATATATATACATAGATATTTGTGTACCAATACCTTGCTTACTTCAAAGAAACACATTGTAAAAAATAAAAAATCAAAAGTAATTATGTTTGTTAATCTTATGTTCATTAATTTTATAACTATCATATATCTTTTGCAGTGATTTATTAGATGACCAGTTGACTGGATCGATTCCTGAAGTTTATCATATATATCAACCTTCTCTGCAGAAAATGTGAGGATTATTTTGCTTTTCATTTGTAACCATTAAAAGATCATGTAATTTCACAATTAGATAGTTATATTGTAAAAATTGCTGAAAATTTACAAGTCTTTGGAGAACCATTATCTAAATGGGTCTATCTCTGCTAATTTATGTCAAAACAAGTCATTTAGTGCAACATCCAAACAAATGCTCTTTTCTACATCTTTGAATGGTATATTCCCATTTAACTCAGGCCGTTTAACAAATTGAACTTCAACATATAACTTATAGATTTTCTTGGTATTGTATCCTGTTGTGTTGCTTAATATTGATGTTTTTGGGTTTTGATTGTCTCAGTTTTACTTCATTAATAAAGTATACTATTTGATTTCAATTGGTTTTGTATTAGAAGTATATCCTTTTAGATTTTAGTTTGTACTTTGATATTACCGCACAAACAAACGGATCGACTTCTAGCAGCAACGCGCTAATAGTCCAACTTGTATAAAACAAACATAAGTTAGGTTGATTTTCATCTCTCTGGCCAAAAATTTTAGATACAAGAAAATACCAAACCAAAGTTTGACTAAATTGATGTTTTTACATAGTTGATAATCTTTAGAAATTACAACTTGACAAAATTTTGAATCTATTTATGTCTTAAACCTTCCGGCATATTTAATACACACGTTCATATTGCTATTTTAGTGTAGTTAGAATTGACTATTGATTTATCGTACTTATAACTTATATCAATCGGGTTTGATGGTGTGGGGTAGTACACGCATGTATTGATAAAGTTGTAAGTTGAAAGCCTAAAAGGATGTTCCAAGGGGGCAACGTTCCCTTGACTGGGGTTCAGGAGTAGGGGTGTAAACGAGCCGAGCCGAGCCCGAGCTCGACTAGGCTCGAGCTCGGCTCGTTTAAGAATAACAGAGCTCGAGCTCGAGCTCGGCTCGTTTCAAGTTTTGTTTGTAAAGCTCGAGCTCGGCTCGTAAGAATTTATCCTGACTTGAGCTCGGCTCGGCTCGGCTCGTAAGAATTTATCCTGACTCAAGCTCGGCTCGGCTCGGCTCGTTTAATATTTAATTATTATTTTTATATTATTTTATTAATTAAATTTATACATGTTTATAATTAAATTTTTTATATACAATTAAATACGTATTATTTTAATAATTTTTTATAATTTTATTTATAATATATCTAATATATATCTAAATGTATATAATAAATAAATAAAAACTATATAAATATAAATAAAAGCTATAAATATATAAAAGCTCGTTAAGCTCGCGAGCCGGCTCGGGCTCGAAATGTAAAGCTCGGGCTCGAGCTCGCTTTTTAAACGAGTTATATTTCAGGCTCGAACTCGAGCTCGGGCTCGATTAGGCTCGGCTCGTTCGAGCTTTTTACCGATCCGATCTCGAGCCGAGCACGAGCTGTCTTGACTCATTTACACCCCTATTCAGGAGCAGCGCCCCAGAGAGAGTGAAGTCAAAGGGACAGAGACCAATAGAGGGATCAATAGTGTAATTTATTTGTCCGAAAATTTACTCGAAATTTACTTAATTAAAATTGCACTAGAAACTTATTTGTCCGGAAATTTACTAATAAATTTCACAGGGACCAGTTGTGTGATTTTTTAAAGTTTAATTCGAAATTACAGATAATTGCATTGTAGTTATCTGGGACGCTCCTCCCCTAAAATCACGATCATCGTCATTTGTCTGGTACGGTTGAAAATCTATCACTCTAAAAAATTCTGAACCCAATCGTTCGTCTAGATCGTATCCGATCGATTTTCTTAGAGGAACCACAAGAATATTCGATCTGAAAGTGTTCGCACGTTTTCTAAATTATCCAAGAATTGTCAAAATACCAACAATTCATACATGTACATATAATTATATAATTATAGGTTAGATTCCGGTAAAAAAGATTTTAATGTAAAAAGTATAATAGGCAATAGGATAACGTCATATAACATCTTTAAATTAGAGATAATAACATTTTAATCGTAGAATATAGTATCATTCCTAAAAGCAATAATATAATCATTTTTTAATTCAAGATATTTAGCACTCCTTATTTTGCACATCATTTTTAATGTAATAGTGTATAGTGTATATGTATGTGTAAAATAACGTGTTTGAAATAGTGTGAAAGTGTTATGATATGTGGTATATGTGGACATGTAGTGAGCTAGTACGTATTGTGCTGAGTGTTAGTATATATTATGGCGGTGCGTTAAGTTTGTGTAAACGATATGTTAGGTTTAATCGATCATCTTTAACAGTTAAAACACCATATCAAAATAAATTTAACATATTTGTACAAAAAAAAGCACCATGATGAAAATTAAGACACAACGTTCAAATGTAAACACCATGATTAAAATTCTCACTCGGTACAAAAAACAAACAACTAAATGATTCAGATTTCAGACATTTGAACCACCTCTTAATATTCAAAAGTGGTATTCAGATTCAGACATAAATGTCTTACAAAAAACAAACAATGCCTAAAAACATCTTTATTTATATACCAATAATATACTCGTGATAAAATATTACCGATTTTATAGTACAACTATTAATTATAATACGCATGTGTAGCATTATCAGTACTACACCTGTGTGGTATTGAAAGAATCATAAACTTTAATTTTTTATACAGAATTAAAGATAACACATTGTTAAATTTATAATATATGATGCAATTTTTATTTAAATGTTATTTTTTTACATATATACAAATGCATGCTACTTGACATAAAAACCATCAAACTAATTTGTCTATGTCTTTAAAAAGCTTAATTATTTGCCCACATGGCTACACATGCATGTGAATTGCAAAGGCTAACTTTAGTCATAACGTCTATGGTGTCCATAGCGCCGGATTTTTGGAGGAGAGAAGACGTGATGGTGGTAGTGCCAAAGGAGGAGAAGGGGATGATGGTGCCGGCGCGGGTGGCGTGCGGGCGTGATGGTGATGGTGATGGTGGTGCCCCGATGAAGCCTATTACGGGTAGGCTAATGAGATGGGTTGGAGTTGGAGAATCTTGGAGACAAGTAAAAGTACGATACGATCAGTACAAAGAGCTATCAAGAGAATGACTGTGTTCATGTATTGATGATCCTTCACTCATGGAGGTTATTTAAAAAATATATTTATATGAGGAAGAAGAAGATCCTTTTACACTTGAGATAAGCGTTTGTTTTTGTAGGAAAACTACCGGGCCTAAACTCTAGAAGGGACATCTTTTCATGGACTTGCTAAGAGTAGACTCCATGAAATTGGGCCTAAACTCTAGAAGGGACATCTTTTCATTGACTTGCTAAGATTGGACTCCATGAAATTGGGCTTTGCTTCATGGACTTTGCTGCTTTTCTATTTCTTCATAACTAGTCCATACATGATTATAAAACAACGTAACATACCTGATGGTCTAAAATAAAATCAAAGGAATGGTAAAAAGTAACAAATAAACTATTGTTTTTAAAAAAAAAATCGCGCAAATAATATACAAACGTCTTATGCGGTTCTTATAATTTTTAAAAGGATAACAATTAAAAAATGTAAATCCATTGTTAAAATATAGATAAAATGACAGATTGTAAGCCCTCTGAGAAGAAGACCTCTCTTGACAACAGGGGCGGACCTACCCACTACCCCTGAACTTTTACTGCGATGTGCAATTTTTTTGGTTTTCGGTATTTCGCTACCTCTCAAACGAATTTTTCGCTACCCCTAAAAATATTTTACGCTACCCCTCGAATAAATTTTATGGTTTTTATTTAAATTCTGACTTGAAAATGTGATTAAAAGCCCGTTAATTACCTTAAAAAAATTTCGGAGGCGCTGCCCCCGAACCCCTGTTAGTCCCGACAAATATATTTTTTTTAACGCTACCCCTGAGTTTTTCCCCTAGATCCGCCCCTGCTTGACAAAAGCAAAAATTCGTAGAAAGATGAGACTTGTATTGCATGACTGGCTTGAAATCTGACCATCTTTTCAATAAATTTTTAATACATCTCTGTTAATCATTAAAATGTTTGTCACTCACAAACAATTACCATCTTTTTTAATCAAACATGTAGCAAACAGAAAGAGAAATTGGAGCTGAATGCTGCAAATACAGATTTCTTGTTTGGTTATGATTTTCAATAATTTCATGGTAAATTTTAAGCGAAGCTAGATTTTGTTTGTATTATTGTATCTTTTCTAGATTACATGTAGGCTAACTCGATCTATAAACATGAATACATGATTTGATTTCATACGTTTGATGTTTTTAAGCGGACAACTTGTGGTCAAGTAGTGACTCTCCAATCAAAATGTTTAGATTTTGAAACAATGTAAAATACACGTGTGGTGATTTTAACTGTTAAAAAAAACGCTAGATGGAAAGAAAAAAAGAGAGTGTTGGGCCAAAGAGCCGAAAACTCGAAAAGGGTGTCTTTGGGCTTGGACGGTTTTTCTTTTAAAAATTAAGCTCGAACAAAAATTGTAGCCCGAATTTTGTTGGGCTGAAACATGGAGGGCTTAAATTGCTAATCACGTATTAAATATAAACCTTCACCGTCCACAAATTTCCGATGTCCATGAAAATGAATATAGCTGAGGTCAATCATGAATCATCTCCTAGCTTTACAAGGTAAATTCAAATCAGCCATGATGATGATGATAATAGAGGTGTTTGACGAATCGAATTTCGAAAAATCAAATTAATCAAATAGAATTAATTGAATTTTAATATTAAAAACTTGGATTCAAACTCGATTCGAAATCGAAGTAGAGTCGAATAATTCGATTCGAAATCCAAATAGGAATCAAATTCAAATTCAGTTTTCGAAATCGAATTGAATACGAACTGAATTCGAATAAATTCAAATTTATTTTAGCAAAAAGGTACAAATCTATCAAAATATAAAACTAATAAACACATAAAAGACAAATAAAGAAAAAATCATAGTTCAGCATTCAAAATGTAACGTCCAAATTAGACAAAAATTTACTTAACATGTTGGTAGTTGGTGATGGTCGTAAGTGATGTTGGTGGTCAGATAAATGATGGTGGCATTGGACTTAAAGAGGTTGAGATGGAGAGAGACAGATGGGTTTTGATTAGTGGGAGATGTTTATATATATTTACTATTGAGGTTCAAAACTTTGACTTTATTACAAAACTGGTCCTTGAAACATAAAAGTACCAAATTACCCTCTTGTGCAATGAACGCGTTACAAAATCAACGCCCGTTAGAGAAAATGACGTATAATGAAACAAATCTCTTATATATGACTGGTTGTGCGCCAACGCTTGATAACACATGACGTTATTGACTGATTGAAACTAGATTTGCTATCCGCGCGTTGTCGCGAGGATAACGTTGGCGCACAACCGTCACATTATATAATCGTATGTAAAGAAAACTGAAATAAAAAATGTGTTACAATCAAAATGCTTTAAACAAAAAAACTATGTTAAACTGTAGTACCTAAGAAAATTTATCTGTACCTATTATACCACAAAAAAAAACACCAACTTCTTTGGGAAGCTTAAACGACTATTCGTGAATATTAAAAGACTACGTTACTGGGTTAAAATTAGAACCGAGCGTTCAAAGTGTTGAGCCTATGTCCTAAAAGTTATGTTACACGCCTATACCCCTTACACCATAAATTTATGTGCTAAAGTCGTCACGTTCGGATAAAAAAAAGTCTAAGAAATGGAAAAATTATAAAAACTCCCTGATGAAAAAATGGTAAATAACTACACCTTTGTCCAACGGCAAAATCGTAAATAACTCTAACTTTGTACAATGACAAAAACGATTCGCAATGACAAAAACGTAAATAAGTCTAACTTTCTCTTCTTTTTGTTATATAAGTACGATATTTATGTAGAATATTGAAAGATATCCATTGTATTTTGCGTCCTTAAGCTATGTGTAATGAGGGTTATGAGGAATGTAGGGTTATGCGACATGTGGCATATACGTAGGGTTATGCCCCTACGTAGTGGGGGTTGTGGCGTGATGGACGTTATGAGCTCTATAGCCCCCCTTATAACCCCCACTAAATACAACCTAACTCGAAACATATCTATATAATATTAGCCCTAAGTTTCACTCTACTCCCTTTTTACGTTCTCTAGAATAAGTTTGATTTTTATGTATGTTGTAGACGAATCAATAGACCTGCAATGCAGAAATTTCTTAATAAACTTAACTTAATATCTACCCTAACTTTAGACCACCAAAAGTCTTCATATTGGAAATTTTAATGCTTGTCTAGCTTACTAGTGTTTGCTTGAAAGCTTACATGTTTTTGTTAAATATACATTTTATAACAATTAAATCATCAAAACTTAAGTCTAAAAGAAAGTCTAGAGTTGTAGTAGTTTTGTGATAATTAAGGAGTATCTTTTAGTTTTTAATTATCGGAATTGAAGTAACGATATTTGTAGGAGCTCAATGTAAAACTTTCTTAGTGCTTTTAGCATTTAGAAGAGTAAATTATCATTATTTGATATGTTTTGAAGAGTTTATTATTATGTTTTTATTATTATTTTTATCCAACTGATAAATAATCCAGAATCTGCACCAAGATCACACGGGAGAATTAAATATATTTATGGTTATCATATTTAAAAGGAACGATATTAAGAAATGAGTATCGAATAAATTCAAACTTTGAAAGTCTATTTTATATTATGAATACGAAGGAAGGGGAGGCAACATCGATGTCATTGCTTTGACCCTGCACCTAAAACCTTGCATCTTAAAGTCGTTGCTTTAAATAAAATATCTATTAGAACTCGTAACTATCATTTGATATGTTTAAAGAGAGTAATATTTATACCAAGAGTTTTTAACTAAATGTGATAAACTTTCGATACATTTAAAGAGAGTAATAGGGGTGTCGATTTTACCCGAAACCCGATTACCGAACCCAACCCGAACTCACCCGACCCGAATTATTGTAAACCCGAATCACCCGAACCCGAATTACACTTCAACCCGAACCCGAATTAGTTATATGGGTTGGTAATAGGGTTGATTTTGTGTTGTTCGGGTCAACCCGATTAACCCGAATACACATATTCATTACGCCGAAAATTTATATTCTTATTCAATTCGCAATTAACACCATATATATTTTGAATATAGATATCCTTATTCCATTCAAATTTTGTTTATCTTTTAAAAGTACTGGATACACATTTTATACTTTTATAATCCATAGATTCTAAAACAAATTCATACGATATATATTATGAATTATATTTTAGGTTATTACAAGTTTAGTTTCTTAAGGCATTTAAAGTTATACAAGGTTTAATCCATTCTTCCGTTGTGCTACGAACTCAGTTTCATCAACCTCTTTGATTGATTCCGCTCTTTTCAATCTTAAGTTAGGTTAAAACAAGGTATTTAATATCTTTTGTATTTAACCCGAAACCCGAATAACCCAACCCGAATCAACCCGCAATCCGAAACCCGAAACCCGAATAACCCGAGGGAAATTAGGGTCGGGTTGTGGGTTGGATTCCATCTACAGAAAACCCGAAAAACCCGACCCGTTTAACCCGAAACCCGAATACAAAACCCGATCAACACCCCTAGAGAGTAATATATATAGTAAAACGTATAATATACTTTAAATTATAATAATTCAAGGTATTTGTATATATGCAAAATATATACACACTAGATTGTAATTTTGTGATACAGCGATGAACACAACACACTAACATATATATTGATAAAACGCTTTAATAATTAATTAGTGAAATACTGCTAGAAACTCTAAATGCTCCATTAGTTGAAACAATTGGATGGTTAACCCCATCCTCTCCTTGTAATTCTTTGTTTGTTTGCTCCTTTGTGAGTTCCAAAAAAAAAAAAATTTGTGAAATATCATATAAATTTACACGTTAATTAAAGTTTATAAAACAAAGTAAACTAAAATCATATAAATAAAAATAGGTTGTTAAACATTCAATGTGAATTTTCCTAGAGTGATTTGGAAACTTCTATTCTTAAATAAATGGGCATACATGAGTGATTTGGCAACCTCTATTCTCAATATGGTTCTCATACGAATATTCACAACATGAAATTTTCTACAAGACAGAATTCTATTGAGACCGTTTGATGTCAGTTTTTCCGACAAGTTCCAATGATAAGCAACATATATGTGTATGTGATTATCACATATATGTGTGGAATATTTGTTATAGTAGAGGTGTGCGTGTGTGATGTCTCGATCATTATGTATACGATCAAGAAAATATGTATAAGTGTGTGTACGTGTATCATAATGGAGGGGTGCTTGTGACGCGTTAGATCATTTTCTACATATGATCAAGATGGTATGTATGATGTTATGGATTATTTATGTCGCATATAAATATGAAGAGAATACGTATGATAATCTGTGTGTGATGTAAATAAATATATAATATAATATATATATATATGGAAGAAGTTCAAATGAAAATTAAGTTTTTCGTGCCTAAGTTGAATAAATAAATATAGACACTAAATGATGAATTTGATAGATTTTTTGCCAAAGTTGTGTGAAATTTTTTTAAAACCCTATATATATCTATTAGTTTTTTACTACCACCCTTTCTATTATACTATCATCTTATTAATTTTCTCTCCAATGACGTGGCCACGAGACGATTACAGATTCAAGTATTCAACCATGCTCCACGATAACACCAAGTCGAATATATGTAGCATTTAAAAAGTGGATAAATATATATATGAAATTGTGGCATGACGTGACGATGAACGCAAATTCAATTTGTGTACTCATGAAGCCTCCAAAATGGTCAACGTTCAACGCCGGAACTACCGAGTCCTATGCAACTTCCATATTCCTATTTCAGTTGAATTTGCGGAAATTTCCATCATCTTCCCTGATTCGCTACCTTGGAATTTCTCGACTGCGACAGCGATTGCAATTCCGTGATTTTTCAAGCGTACGCGTACTTCCACTCGCTTATCATCTCACATAAATCTCAATTTCAATTTGCCGCTCTGATTACAGTAAAATCGCGGTGTTTTTGAGGTCCTAAAGTTTGTGTAAGATCTAAGATGAAGTCGTCGCTGGAGAAATTCGGGCGCAAATTCACGATGAATAAGAACGATGGCAAGGAAAAGAGGAATTATCAAAGTTCGACTCATGTCGATGAGCTTGTTCAGGCTTCTAAGGTAGGGATTTTTCGATTTTATTGGCTTCTATGTGCGGCATTTGATTTGATTCCTCGAATTTTATGTGCAAATCAAGTGACAGTCTGTTAGGGTTTCTCATACTTTCCATCAACTTCCTTGATTCGTAACCTTGGTTCTCCGTCCAACCACTAGAATTCGATTTGAGAAAGATGAACGATTAAGAGAAATTTATCCACTAGAATGACTCCATCGTTCAAGTTTACCGCTCATGAGAGACGAATCATGAAGTGTGAAATCTGATTGTGATAGAGGAGTATCCGATTTAGTCAATTTTGTTGAAAGTGTAAGGTCAATTGGTTAAACACTTGAATTTACTTGTTTTTTTTTTTTTTTTTTTTTTTGCAGGATGTGGAAGATATTAGAAACTGTTATGATGGATTAATATCTGCTGCTGCAGCAATGACAAATAGTATATATGGTAGGTCTTTTTTTTTTGGCCTTTAATGTTATTTAATGCCATGTTTTGTTGCACCTAAGTTATATTCTCACAAGTAAAACCAGTTGCGAGATCATACAAATGTCATCTGAGTTGTTGTTGCCATGCTATAGTCAATCTGAGGACACATTGGATGTTATATAACGATATGTATTAGTTCTTACAGAATGCTTTTTGTGTGAAAATAAAAACCTGTTAGGGGAAACTCACAGGGTTCCACCAATCTTATGATAATTTTGGACATGTGGCTTTCAAGGGGTCAAATAGAATGTGGATTAAATCCTAGACCTTTGCTAGATGGGAATCAGTTTTAGAATGCTTTATGTAACACCTTTTTGTTGGTTATTTTTTGTTGTTGTCTCAGATAGCATAATCAGTTGTGACTTTCACTTACTTGCTAATAGCTAGTGGTTGAAAATACAAAAGGGACATTTAGTTTAAAATCTAACTTGATATTTATTCTACCTTGACCGGTTATCTGAAACTCCCGCTAGTTTGTTTTTGGATATCTCAAGAGATATACAATCCATGCTTCATAAACGCAGAGCATGATCAAAGGATTCTTAGAGATTTAAAGTTGTAAATTTCTAATCTCAAGCTGAAATTCTGAATTGAATAGGCTAAGCCTAATTAATATACTAAACAAACACTTCAACACATAAAGTTATTGGTTAGATGCCACCTGTAACTGATCCTTACATCTGGGTATGTTAGAATATCAATTGTAATCTGTAATTGTGATTAATGAGAATCAAGGTACAAGTATAAATAGGAAATACAATTACACACAGCACCACTCTAGAATACATAAATAATTAAACCTAGACTAAACTTGTCTAATATCCCCCCGCAAGCTAAGGCCGGGGAGCGACCTTAAGCTTGGACCGAAGATTAGCAAACCGTTGACTTGAGAGAGGCTTTGTGAAGATATCTGCAATTTGATCATCTGTGTTTATAAACTGAACCCGAAGGTGGCCCCGATAGACTTGTTCCCTTACAAAGTGAAAATCGATTTCCACATGCTTGGTACGAGCATGGAAAACGGGATTAGCTGTTAAGTATGTAGCACCTAAGTTGTCACACCATAGTGTAGGTGCAGATGCAACAGAGACGTGTAACTCGCGCAGAAGTGATCGTATCCAGGTGATTTCAGCAACAGCATCAGCTAGAGCTTTGTACTCTGCTTCTGTAGATGACCGAGAGACAGTTTTCTGTTTCCGAGCAGACCAGGAGACAAGATTGGACCCAAGATAGATAGCATATCCCCCCGTGGAACGACGGTCATCTGGATCGCCAGCCCAATCAGCATCCGAGAAGGCCGAGACGCTAGTGTTAGCAGAGTCGGCATAGGCATGAAGAACGGAGGCGGAGTTGTGTTGAATGAGAAGCCCGTGAGACGTGGTGCCCCGTAAATAACGAAGGATGCGTTTGACAGCAGACCAATGATTCTCCGTAGGCGAGTGCATGAATTGGCACACCTTGTTGACAGCGTACGAAATGTCGGGTCGAGATAGTGTGACATACTGAAGAGCCCCCACAACTTGGCGATACCGAACTGGATTCTCACAGGGAGGGCTATCACCCAAAGCAAGATTCGCAGAAGTGGTCATAGGAGACGATACGGCTTTCGCATCAGAGAGACCAGCCTTCTGCAGAAGATCAAGAATGTATTTCTGCTGAGACAGGATAACGTCAGAACCACGATGCACAACTTCAATGCCCAAGAAATACGAAAGGCGACCCATATCCTGAACTGGAAAGTGTTGGCCGAGGCGGAAAACAACCTGATCAATGGCCTGCTGGTTGTTTCCCGTAAGAATTATGTCGTCAACATAGACCAACATGTATAGGATAGTACCCTTGTTGTTGTAGATAAATAACGAGGGATCGGTTTTGGACCCCCGAAAACCAAGTTGATGAAGAACCGTGGATAACCTGTAAAACCAGGCACGCGGAGCCTGTTTCAGACCATAGAGAGACTTATGAAGACGGCACACATGATTAGGCCGCTGAGGATCCACGAAACCAGGGGGTTGCTGTAAATAAACTGTTTCCTTAAGGTCGCCATGTAAAAAGGCATTTTGAATGTCAAGTTGCCGAAGATGCCACCGATGTGTAACTGCTATGGACATAACCAGCCGAATTGTTGTTGCTTTGACAACCGGGCTAAAAGTTTCTTGATAGTCAAGACCCGGTTGTTGTCTATACCCCTGTGCCACAAGACGCGCCTTGTACCGGCTAATGGCACCTGTGGCATCTCGCTTCAGCTTATACAGCCACTTGCACCCAACGATGTTAGCACCCGGAACCCTAGGAACCAACGACCATGTCCCATTCTTTAATAAAGCCGAATATTCTTCCGCCATGGCTTGTCGCCATTTTGGATCATTGTTGGCAGCGGTAAAGGAGGAAGGTGCAGTTTCGGAGGCAGATTTGGCAGTGGAGAAGGAGGATGCATTGTATGGAGTGGTTTGTTTGGGGTTGGGGCGGAGGTTGGCAGGTCGAGGACGGGGAGCGGGTGTTGCGGCCGGGGTAGGTGGACTGGATGTGGATTTAGGGCGACGACAGTATGTTTTGAGAGGGTTGGTTGGGGGCGGAGGTGGTGGTGGAGTAGGGTGGTTAGCCGGCTTTGGAGAAGGCGGCGGTGAGGGTGTGGCCGGAGGCGGGGAGTCGGAGTCTGGTGAAATGGGGTCGGGATATGAGGATATGTATGGGTCACGAGAGGGGATTGGAGGTGGGGGTGAAGGCTTGGGTTGGAAGGGGTAGCACTGTTCATTGAAACGAACATGCCGAGAAATATACATACGGTCGGTTAGGGGGTCGAAGCAGCGATACCCGTGGTGTGCAGGACTGTAGCCTAGAAATACACACGAAGTAGATCGGAAGTCAATTTTGTGTTGGTTGTAGGGTCGGAGATGCGGGAAGCACTGAGACCCGAATACCTGAAGGAAAGAGTAGTCAGGAGGGTGATTAAAAAGGTGTTGGAATGGTGATATGGAGGAGTTGGATCGCATGGGCATTCGATTGATGAGGTAGACAGCAGTGTCAAAGGCGAAATGCCAGAAACGGCGAGGAACATGAGAATGAGCAAGGAGAGTGAGACCGGTTTCGACAACGTGTCGGTGCCGGCGTTCCACGATACCGTTCTGCTCACTCGTGTGTGGACACGAGAGGCGATGACGAATGCCAAGGTCGAGAAAGAAGGGAGAAAGGTTTCGAAACTCACCTCCCCAATCGGTTTGAACAGATTTGATTTTAGTCTGAAATTGACGTTCTACCATTGTAATAAACTGTTTAAATGTAGAGTAGACATCAGATTTAGCTTTTAACGGGAAAAACCACATATATTTTGAATAATGATCAACACAAAGTAAGAAATACTTGTGACCTTCAAACGAGGGCTCAGGTGATGGACCCCAAACATCACAAAACAGAAGATCTAAAACATGAGTACTTTTAATATTAGAAGGAAACAAATGAAGTTTAGAGGATTTTCCAATAGAACAAGAATCACAAAATTCATTAAAACAATTGTTTTTCAATGGTAACTTATTCAAATGTAACATAGACTTTAAAAGTTGTGCATGTGGGTGGCCCAATCTTTGATGCCATGTGGAAGGAGAAGCACGGACGGCGGAGAAGGACACTTTGTTGAGCGGCTTGAAGCTTGGTGATCGGAAGGAGTAGAGGCCATCACTGGCGGGACCCATGAGGAGGGTAGTGTGTGTAGACGTGTCCTTCACAGAAAAATAAGTAGCATGAAATTCAAAGTAAACATCATTGTCATGGCAGAATTTTTGAACTGAAAGAAGGTTTTGTTTTATATTTGGAACATGAAGGATATTTAAGAGATTAAAGGTTTTGGTGGGAGAACGAATGTGGGATGAGCCAATATGGAGGATAGGGAGACCCTTACCATTGCCAACATGGAGGTTGTCACCGCCATAGTAGGATTCGGCTGAATCAAAGGTGGACATATCCGGAGCGACATGATGGCTGGAACCTGTGTCTGGGAGCCACGTGTTAGATGCCTGTGACCTGTACTCACTGAAGTTAGATGATGGAGGACGCTTCGGAAGCGTTGCAGGATCCCGTTGGGGGCATTGAGAGGGTACATGCCCTATTCCACACCTGTTGCAAGTACCTGAAACAAGATGGTGATGAGTAGCCCATGGAAATTTATTACCTCCGTGAGAAGAACGATTGTTGTTGAAGTTCCGGTTACGCGAGTTGGTTCGGGGCTGCTGCTGATTATTCCGACGATTAGAAGGCTGTTGGCCGGTATAAAAAGCCTGCGGAGAGGGCGAAAGCTGAATTTGCAGCCCTAGTTGGGAGGCAAGCTGCTGAACCGCAAGAAGAGCCTCAGAGTTAGGCTGCGACGAGGAACCAGTAGCGGTAGTAGCGGCTGTGGTAGCCTTAGTGACGAAGGCTTGGGCAGGTGGAACCGAGGGCGCATTCTTTTTGAGCATGTATTCATGATCAGCAATTAACGCATGAAGCTCGTTGAACGCAAGCTGTCTTGATAAAGCGGTGGTTTTTAGACCGTTGTACTCATCGCGCAACCCGGAGATAACAAGCATGACCACATCTTTTTCCTTCATGGGCTCTCCAATATTGGAGAGAGCCGTTGCATACTCTTGAGCACGTGTGAGGTAGTCCGCGGATGACTCGTCGGACTTCATCTCAAGACGAAGTAATTGTGTTTTGAGGGTGTATTCCCGAGACGCCGTGTGCGGGGCGTAAGCACGCTCCAGGGACAGCCATAAGTCACGAGAGGTTGTGCCTTGGACATGCTGAAACGAAGTTTCAGAGATGGTGGAGAGGATGAGCATACGAACATGGGCATCGTTTGCTACCCAGATGGCATGCTGGGGGTTGTTTGCAGTAACAGGGGCAGGGTTAGGGTTTTCAGTGGTGGCAGCCGGTGTAGATGTGGTGGTGGTAGTAGGGCAGGGGATCGACCCATCGACATAGCCAAAAAGGCTGTTCGTTACGAGGAAGGGGGTGATCATAGTCTTCCAATAACCATAGTTGGAAGAGGTGAGGGTGAAACCAAACTTATGGGAGTTGTGGTGAGTTTTAGTGCGTTGATCAAAGGCAACTAGAGTAGCCATGATGGACAGAATGGCGACAGAAGAGGGTGGATTGCGGCTGGAGGGTGGCAGACGGCAGCAGAAGGGTGGCTGGAGGGAGGCTGACGGCAGGATTAGGGTTTGTGTAGGCAGTTGTGGCCGATTTTTTTTTTGAGGAAATCACAAACCTAGCTGTGATACCATATCAATTGTAATCTGTAATTGTGATTAATGAGAATCAAGGTACAAGTATAAATAGGAAATACAATTACACACAGCACCCCTCTAGAATACATAAATAATTAAACCTAGACTAAACTTGTCTAATATAGAATAGCTACAACTTACATGATTGCCCCTCATAGAATAACTAAGAGAAAATGTTCTAGACTTCTAGCACCCCTTTGCAAATACTCTCTGGCCTAACTTGCAGCAGCATATAATTGGAAGATAATTGTGGTTCATCTATATTTGTTGAACCTGACCCTCTTCCAGTATCATACATGGTTAAACCCGTGTGAGTTGATCTTTTATTTAATCAACACTTCAACACATTAAGTTATTGGTTAGATGCCAAATTAATATACTAAACAAACACGTTAAGTTATCTGTCGAACCTGGCCCTCTTGCAGTATAATACATATTTGTTGAACCTGATCCTCTGGCCTCTTGCAGCTACAATTATTGTCTACTTATTGTCATCTTTAAGTTGATCTTCGTAAGATATTGACTAGCGATAACTTATACTTTTCTTTTGCTGTATGCAACTATAGAAGTCTCATGTGTCTTGTACTTTTCTTTTGCTCTATGCCAACTATAGAAGTCTCATGTGTTTTCATATCTCAGAATTTTCAGTGTCGCTACATGAAGTGGGGACCTGTTTGCTGAACCAAACCATAATTGATTCTGGCTGCGAAAGCGGTAATAAACTGTTTGGTTGTTTGTTACGTTATGTATGACATTTGATCTTAGTTATTTACTAGCAGATATTTAACTTTTGGATAAGCTTTCACTTGACACATTTACTCTCTGTTCAGGAAGAGTGCTATCAACTCTAGGAAATATACAATCAGAACTCCAAAAGATTGCTGATGTTTATGTAAGTATGTTGTTATTGTTATTGTTATATTTTAATAGTAGTGACATATTCCTCTTTATATGTTAGCGTTCATACGTGGCCGTGACAATTACAAATCCATCAATATCTCTTCTATCTGAGCTGCAAAAAGTGGAGGTTTGTATTTCTGCATCTTCATATAATTAACTATTTTTATTCATTAATTATTTTTATTTATTTAGTTACCATTTACATGGTCACTACCCAAACTCTCTCTGAGTATAATTAAAGATGTCCATATTTCTTTATATTTAAGGACAGTATGTCAGATTGTCAGTAGTCTATATCATTAATAGATCAGCAAAATGAGGCGCTTATCTTGTTTCTATATTACTGGTGCAGGAGATGAAACTTCAATGTGATGAAAAAAGGTATATATTGTTTTTTCCTATTAAAATTTAAGTAATTGAAGTGAACTTTATTGACTTGACTGCATACATTTTTATTAGAGAGGCATATCAATACATAATGTCACAACCGAAAGAGAAGGGAAAGCCAAGAAATGGAAAGGCTGAAACTCCAGTTGCACAACAATTACATGAAGCTCAAGAGGAGTATAATGAAATTGCTAGATTATGTGTATCTCGGGTCAAACCACTCAAGGAGGGACTATTGCGTATTCTTTTGACACAGGCTACCCACCATCATGCTGCACAGGTGTCATTTCTATTAATAGTTTTGAGGTGGCAACTACGACCCAATTACTTATAAATGGGTGGAGTCAGTTTATGTTTTAAGGGGTCAGGTGGGTAAAATTCTAAAAAAGAACTTAAAAGGAAATCGTCAAACATGACGCAGCTAAAGTGTATTTTTATTGAATGAAACTAGGGGTTCGTGCTGGGTTGTGAATCATAAGGGGTCTATATGTATAAAGTTAGAGTTAAGAAGACAAATAACACATAAACTTTGAGTTCAAGCTGCCAGCTCGTTTACGTGTCCATCTTGTTTACAACCCACTTAACTTGCCAACATGTTTAGATAGTCAGGTTACATGGATGGTGTTTGAGTACTTGGGTTAAGCATGTCAAGGTTGGCTCTGAGGGTTTTTTGATACTTAACTAAACATATTCGTGTAGTGTCGGGTGATACAGGCCTGCCAATCCAAATCTGACAGGAATTGGCACCCTACATAAAACCTTCTAAATCATTTTGTTCAAACAATTTGATTTTAATTGAAGTAATTTTCTTTTTCTAATTATATTTGACAGACCAATTGTTTATAAAATTTTATATTTTTTGGACAAAAACTATTTGCAAACAACCCTGACCCATTTCAAGCCATACCTAAAATCACACATTTTGACTTATGCTGACCCACCCATTTTTCCACCTCTATCCAATACGGTATTTAATATTTCACTTTCTTCTGTTGTTCTAATGAGTAGGATACTAATTATACTGTGGTTTTCCGCTCTACTGCGATGAACAGTTAGATTTCTTTCGTAAGGGTTTTAAGGCTCTTGAGGCAGTTGACCCTGTCATAAGAATTGTTGCCGAGAAGCACCGGATTGATTACCAACTCAGCGAACTTAATAATGGGAATTCGGGGGATGGTGAAGACACAAACAGCTATGAGAGCATAGATGATGGAGAACTGAGTTTTGACTATAGACAAAATAAGCAAGGCCTTGATAACCTTAGCACGTCATCATATCAAATAGAGGTAATCCGCTTGCAGCACAAACCAGACATGTCAATTATCAGTCACATCTAAATCTGATGATGTTCAAATGTGTATCATATAATGGAAACTTTTATAAATTGCGCACCCTTGTCATATTAGTTTTTATTTTACAGGTAGACAAGCCAGATATACCACATCTTCAAGTTCCAACATTAGCATATCGAGAGGTATGCTAGAGTGAACACTGATTTTCCGTTTTTCATGGAACAGTTAGAAACTCAGAAGTACTCCTTAGTCCTTACTATCACTTCACAAACAAATTGGCCATCTTTTCGCTATATGGGGAGGCGGATGATGGTGACGGTTGTGGTGTCGTGGACTGGTGTTCCGGATTTGTGGTGGTGGGGAAAAGAAGCATGGCGGTTGGAGTTAATAGGGAAATGGAGGGTGGGGGGTTAAAAAATTATTATTACTTTCTAAAAATTTAAGAGAGGGCATCCATCCACGGACCATCTCTGTTGCCTGTGAGTGAACAGTGGGGACTAACCGTGTAATTTCTGATACTTAGGAATCACATATGTAATATGAGTAAACCACAAAGGCACTCTACTATTATTAGGAAAAAAGAACAAATATTGAAAGTGACTAATTCTTATGTTTTTGACCTTGTTCCATGATTCTTGTGGTCTGCAGATGAGTCATTATAAACTTCAAGGAGAGCAAACCCGAGAATTCATCTGACAAATCAAAGGAATCACCAACCCCGAGGAAATCTCACTCCTATGTACTACCTTCACCCGTTGATCTCAAAAGTCCGAATTCAAAATCACCTACTTCAGTTCCTTACACCAACCCATTCAGCAAATCGCAAAAACCGTTGACCGTTAACCATGAGAAACACGAAAGAGATTTTGGTAGTGATAATCCATCAACATCTGTTTCTACCTCTATGCAGTTACCTGTTCCTTCACACAGTGGATTTGATAGTAATTTGGCTAAAAGACAAGCTCATTCTGGTCCATTACCATCTAAGCAATTCTCGGGTCAGACTGCATCAACTAGCGGACCCATTCCACGTACCGAACTCCCTCACAGCGTTTCGCCTTTGTCTTCACCTAAAATAAGCGAGCTTCATGAGCTTCCTAGGCCTCCTGGTGGCTTACAATTCTCCAAACCGACGGCTCTTTCTGGTGGCGTAATAAGAGGATATTCGGGCCCTATAGCGACTCCGACTCGTCTTCCACCACCACCGCTGGTTGTTCCGAGAAGTTTTTCCGTTCACTCTACCACCAACCGTAATCCACAAATAACAGTTAGCAGGCCTCAAGAAGTATTTTCTCCCCCACTCACTCCCATTTCGCTTTCGAACATGATGTCTACAACCCGCACCTAAGGTATTATCGATACCATCCATGCATTTTTTTTTGTAATCTATTTTAATGTTTTGATTGAATGGGTTGTTGCAGGGGGAAGCTGATTTGTGTTGAGCTTGTACATAGTTTTTCCCCTGATTTAATGGACATTTTGTGCGGTGTTTTCATCATATTGGCTGTTGGGGGCGACGTCTGTAATTCTGTAAATATAATGGAATCCTTGTGGTACCCTACTTGCCTTGGTTAATACATATTATAGAGATTTCTGGGTTTTACAATTCTTTTTTTTTTGTTGATTAGTTTTTATTTATTTAGTTTAATATTGTATGTGGTTATCAAACAATGTATATGGGTCGATCATAACTACTTCTAGTAATTGCTATGTTATATATGAAGAATCTGATTTCAATTTGAAGCTCAGCAATGTGTTATGAGAATATGAATGATATGTTTGGGTTTTTACTACCCTTTGACGTAATGCTATCTTGATGTTGAATAAGACTTTGTCTTTTCAAGTGTTTCAGTTCAACTGATGGACAAAAAAAAGCTATCTTTTGAAAAAAAATTCGGGTCTACCTCACGATGATACAATTTTAAACCAAGTAAATAAGGATTAATCAAAAGCAACTAGTGAGGTGTATGGTTCCTAACATTCTTTGCAATGTGATTCCTGCTTGACTATCTAACTTTGTAGACTATATTGTTGGGACATAGAAGGCGGCGTTAGGTTAAAAGTAATGGTTCCCTATTTCTCCACTCCATTTTTTGTGCCACCTCATCATTCCTCACTCCTTCCCATTTTTTCCCATTTTATGGATTATGGTTTTCCCACACCCCCATTTCCCCAAACACTTTTTTATAATAAAATATTTAAAATAAAATACTAATAAAAACAAATACATTTTATAACTAAAAATTAAATCCTAACATTACAAATAAAAATCCTCGTGACGAAGGAAATCATAGTCGGGCAAACCGGAGGGAGAATCCGCCATCGTCGGTACGTAACCGGAACTTCCAAATGGGTTTTGGTGAGAAGTGGGGGTTGGTGGCTCGGAATCGTTGCGGTTGGAAAAGAAATCGAACGGGTTCGACATGGTGTAGGTAAAATTTAGAGGGATTATAAAATTCAGAGAGAAGTATAAAATTTAGAGAGAAGTAGAAATTGGGTGTGAAAAGGGGTTGAATTGTGGGGTTTAAATAGGTAAAAATTTGTAAAAAGTAAAAAAAAAATGACCGTTGGGTGAGGGTGGGGTGGGGGGGGGGGGGGGGGGGGGCACACCAACGGCTCTCTCCCCAAATTTTGATTCTCGGCGTCGGGACCCCAACTCGCACCCCCGATCGGTGACCCCGAAATGTGGATCACGGTGTTCCCGATCCACCGAAACCCCCGAACCTCCCTGATTTGGGCTCTCCCGAACCCATTACAAATACCCTTATGATCTTCCCGTTGCATTGCTAGCGTGTCCCGCACGCCCAAAGATACATGCTTTGATTTGGTTATAACTTTGTTTAGGGCTCTAAACAAACTGAATCGAGTTGACATGATGATGATGGTGTGAGGCTTAGGATTTTTGAGTTCTCAAGTTTAAAACTTGACTCAAACTGGTTTTTTTAAATGATGAGTTTCTTTATTGATGATGTTCCTATGTAAGCTGGAGTGTCTGTCAAATGCCTTGACAAAAAATTAGAAAGTCTTACTTAGATATTAAGGTAATTTCAAACGTTGTTAAAAAATATATTTTATGGTAATGTTATAATTGGGACATGTTTCAATAATAAAAAAAATGATGATCACTCATATTTTAACCAGAGAAATAAATAAATTTAAATATAAATATGATTATGTGTTTGTAGAATTGGATTGAATATTGAAGAGAAGAGGATTGGACCAAAGGCAAAGCTGAAACTACTTCTGGGATATCAAATCCTTGAATCGGAGGTGGCAACAATGGCGATAATTCAAGCACCTGCCGGTTGCTGCAACCTTCTTTTCCAAAAACCCTTCAATTCTTACTCTCTAAGCATTCGCAACGGATTTTCGTCTCTCTCATCCGTCCCTCTGACCTCCATTAACACCACCCCTCTTTCTCTCAATAACCCTCGCAAACTCCTCACAGCCTCCTGCTCCCTTCTCGAAGATGGCGTCTCAGGTGAACCAACGCTCCTTCAATACTTTGTGTTTTCGTTTTGGTTTAATTATCTTTGCACACCAAGTGTTTGACAAAATTCCTTCATATGAGTTTTACTTCCTATCAACTGGAATTGTCTTTGATAAAGGTTACTGCTACTCACTGCTTTAATCACAGTTTATAACAACTATGGCTCTTTTACACACAACCTTACTGGGAAAAAATATCTGATATATTTGAATTGTCATCAAGCTGTTACATATATACACATGTGTTGCCAAATTCTCTAGTCTTGTGTCCATTTGTCCCAAGATTGATGCCTGAGGAGTTGTTGATTTTTATATTTGATATGAGCTATTAGGTTATTTTATATAAGCTTGGTTTAAAATAGCACAAGGAGTCCTAAAAGGCGAGCCATGGGACGCGACACATTGCATCATGGACAGCCAAATAAACTTTATTTACAACAGCAGGTGTCACTTGCCTGTTTTACATAATTGATAATACATATTAGCCTTTAAAACCTTCTATAGTTTTTTCATCCCTTTGGTTGTTTTACGTATCAACTTCCTATGGACCGCAATTTTGACTGAGAAGCACATGACATGACGGCATGACGTCTCAAGCTCTTGAGTCGCTTTCCGGGTCGTTATGCATGACTCACACTTTAGGCACGCCTTTTAAAAAACCAAGGATACAAGAGTTGTGTATAATTATGAACATTATCCATGTTTGATCTTTGCTTCTAACATCTTCTTGTACTAAAGGTCTTGCAGTTCAGGATCTGGAGATTGATCCCGTGTTGGCTGTCAAGGTGATTTCAAGCCCCTATATGATATGGATTTTTTTTCAAGATGAATTCACTGTATTCACATCTTTCAATCGTTTGATTGGAAATGACATATGACTGCAAGAAAAAAGCCACAAGATTAAGTGTCTTATTGTTTATAAGATATTATCGTAACTGTTAAGTTTCTCCGTTCAGAAGAAGGCAATGGAGATATCACCTGGATTGAAAGGAACTTCCATATACCTGGTTGGTAAGTTCTGTTTTCTCTTGCCATTTTGTGGAGATCTTTTTTATACTGAAAACAGTATCTTATGATCTTATCTCTGTTGAGAAACTGCCAGGCATGAACAGCACTATGAAAACAAGATTAGGGAAGCTTCTGGCAGATTCACTCCGCTATTACTTTTTTGACAGGTAGGTATGTTATATTTCATTTTTGAATTATACCAAAAAAGGTGATTGTTCTGAAGACATGGTAGCTTGAATGCAGTGATAATTTGGTTGTGGAAGCAGCTGGTGGTGAAGCTGCAGCAAAACAATTTCTAAATATGGATAAAGCTGGATTCCGTGAATCAGAGGTTATTTGTCATTCTCTTTGCAGTTTAAACTCTACCAACTTATCCAGTTCTCAGCGGTAAATGGATGGGTCAGGTGGGTTGGGTTGGGTTGTGTTAAAAGTAACGGGTTATCGGAATGGGTTGATACATGTTGGGTTGGGTTGACCTAAAACACCTCACTGAATTATTTTTATTATTGTATCTAATAAAGGGCGAACTTGGTGCACAAGACTCCCACATGCATGGGGTCGAGGGTGTCGGTGTCGGGTCACTTGGGCCTGATGTACACATCCTTATCCTGCATTTGTGCAAGATTAGTGTATCTAATATGATTAGAAAAGTTATGTTTTTTATTTTATAAAATCCAATATCGTGAATAGAATGATCTGTGAATTAAAAATACACTTGGGGTGACTTTCGGTTCATTTTACCCATCTCCCTTTTAGTTAACTTTTTTTTTTCAGCTTGACTTGTTAGAGATAAGACATAACGTTTCTAGATGTTGGACACATTTCATGAAGATATATTGCTCCCTCCGTCCAAAAAAGATTATCTGCTTTTCTATTTTAGTTTGTCCCAAAAAGAATGTCTACTTTCAAGATAATTATTAACTTTCCCATTCTACCCTTAACTACACTATCAAAAAATTACATCAATTGTGCATTGTTATATTTGTGTGCATTTCAGAAGGGTAAAACTCACATCTGACTATTAGATATGCACAATGTATACATTTGTGTCCTTTTGTCTTTTGTTGTGGGACCTTATTTTGGGGCGGACGGAGTACTATTGTTTCTTGTAAATTCTATCTTGCATAACTGATAGAAAAAACATGCAGACTGAAGTACTGAGGCAATTATCATCGATGGGGCGTTTGGTTGTTTCTGCCGGAGATGGTGCTGTTCAAAGCTCAACCAACTTGTATGTGTTTCGAGCCTTTAGTTCTTTCACTGCTATAAACAAAAGTTGTCCGAAATTATACCTGTTTTCTTCCATGATTTATTTTACTGAAAGTGACACATGCTCTAGGTCACTTCTGAGACATGGTATCTCAATCTGGGTAGATGTTCCTTTAGATATTGTAGCCAAGGAAATAGTAGAAAGTGGGGTTCAAATATTGGGAACAGAGATTTCACCATCTGCATCTCATTCTGAGGTATGCCTGAATTTCAATACATGCAAAAATGTGCAAGAAAGCCACTGAAGTTTGTAAATATTTTAAACAAGAACCACCTAACTTCCAGTATAGTGTCATTTATAGTTTTTATACTACCTTCAGGGTGAAATTATCATTCTTTTTAGTTTTAAATCTAATAAATCCTTAAATGAAATGTTTCAGAAAAGTTAGGGGTATTTTTGCAAATTTTTTAGAAATTAAGTAAAATTTATTACTTGTGCCACAATCACTGGCAGCCTTCAAAATTATTTTAGACTATTTTGACAGGTCTAAATCTGTATGTTTCGACCACAAAATAAATTTAAGTTAGGTATTTTTCATCTTTTTAGCCACTTTGGATGACAGATATTCAAAGTTGGATGCCCTTTCGTGTTATTGTTGAGTGCTCTGTTTGAAACTTTTAGTAAACTTTGTTGACTTCCTGTTTATTATCCAATAATAATAAAATGACAAAATCTCTACCTCCAAACAGGATTTTGAGCTTATAGTTTAACATTTGTATGGAAAATAACCAGGTGTTAAGTCAACTAACCATGATATATGAAGAACTGCAAGGAGGATATGCCATAGCAGATGCAACCATTTCACTTCAGAGTACATTCCAACAAGACTAGTTTTTTAGGGTTAATAACACCAAAATGCTTCATACTCTCACCTTCTTGTTAATACATACTTCCAATTTTTACCTTTCTATGCAAGTAAATTGATGATTTGACGAGTATTTATGCACATCATAGTTTTACCGGCTATAGAAGGTTACTTACATACATACATTCAAAAAATCGAAGTTCACATACAATGGAAGAAAGAGACTTGTTTTTAAATACAATGACAAAAACCGGAAGCAAGTTACATTTTGGTGCAATAAACCCTTTCCGTTATACCATGGTTTGTCGGTCTACGTGATTACAAAAGGTTAACTTTTTTCCTTTGTGTAAGCAGAAGTTGCTGGTTTATTGGGTTATGATGATATAGAAGCTGTTAGTGCTGAAAACATGGGCTTGGAGGTAAGTTTATTATTTATAGCTTTTGTTTGGGCAGAAAACTAATTAATTTAAGAATTTAATATAAAATTCTGAATGATTTTATTAGTTTCATAGTTTATAGATGTTTTTGATGTATTTTGTAGGTGCTGGCTGAGCTTGAAAAACTTATTAGAGTAAAGAAGATGATGGAAGAAGCTGCCAGGCCATTTTAGGGCTGTTGTCAATTGTCATTCAACAAAGCTTCTTGTGTTTGTGGTGATGAATACAATGTAACTTACATGTGCCAATGTGAAAAATGTCTGACTATCATAGCTTCCAAAAACTTAAATTATAAGAATTTTACAAATTTCTATGTAAAGCTGAGCCAGAAAATATGTGAATAAAATGGAATTTGGCAATTTTTTTAGACAAAGAACCAGACACCTGGGATTATCCTGATAAATAGATCACTCTTTCCTGAATATAAAAACACAGTCAACTCCATCCAGAAAAAAACCAACAACCGAGAAAACTTCATGGCTTAACCGATTATACTGGCTGGTCCGATCTGATTATCAAACACAGATCGGAATCGTCAATACCGATGGAAAACTTTTTTTACCATATACTCTTAAAGTGTGAAAAGAAATTTACAAAAGAAAAGGAAATATGTTTTGCAAAGACGTGCCACAGTGAACTTTCAAACAAATCATGAAGTGTGGGTCTGAATCCTTAGCTGTCCCCCTCGTGTCACTGCCACAGATCCTTGCACCAAACTAGGGTAATTCAAAAACAAGAGTTTCTTTTTATTCTTTTAACTCGCACATAATCTATATAGATCCTAACAAATACTTTTTTTTAAAAAAAAATATATATTAAAAATGTTATGAAAAATTAGGATGCAAAAGAAAATCCACATGATGAGTCCCCACGGTTTGGATTTTGCCATTTGAGTCAAAACAAACCGTCAGTGGCGGAATCGGAAGTTTTTAACCGGGGATCAAAATAAAATTTTATACTACCGTTCAAAATACATTGTATATCGTTCAGAAAAATAAAATTTGTATTGCATTCAAAAGTGTACATTCATTGTCTCTTATAATCTATGTATTACGAACACAATAACTCTCGGTTAGCCTTTTCTATCTACAAAATTTTATTAAAAATATATCTATAATGAATCATATATAATAAAAGAATCAATAACATAAATATGTAAAAAGGATCGCAAAACTTATAAAGAGCAGATATAAAAAACAAAAATATCCGATCATTTCTTTTAAACGGAATACAACAATCAAAAATTAATTATGTTTAGAAAACTATAGAAAATTAGATTCAATCTTTAGATAATTAAAAAAAAAAATATGTGGTCATTAACCATTATAGTCTTATAGGTACCGTAACAAATAAATAAATATGACATCAACTTTCTTCTTTTCCAATTTAGTATATTTAAATATCATTTTTATTGTCCATCTTCTACTTCAACTATTTTCTTCTTTTGCAGAATTCATCTCGTCACCGAAAAAAATTTCGTTTGAACTATTTTGACATATTTTTTTTCATCTAAACTACTCTAGATCCTTACCAGAACAATATATGAAAGGGTCAAACTACAAAAAAAACAGGAAAAAAGACATCAAAGTTATATAGACGTATCAAAGAATCTCCGATCGGCTGGAGGGTCAACAGACCCTCCTGAACCCCCCCCCCCCCCCTTAATTCCGCCCCTGCAAACCATTAAACCATTAAAATCAATTCATCGTGCCAGCTAGTTTGATTAATGACAAATTAGATTTTAATAATCCAAACTATGTCCTATCGGTCTATAATAATCCAAACTGTCAATTTGGTCGGTGACAGTCTCAACTTTTATTTTTGTTATTTAGGGGCAATCCCAGTAGCGTAATAATCATATATTTACAACTGATTTATACTTGTTTTTTGCTTTTATGCTTCTCTTTTTGTTTAGATTCATCATTACGAACCGAAAATCAAATATAAATGAATAATGATTATGCTACTGAGATTGCTCTTGAAAATAAAAAATAAAATTTATAACTGCCACTTGTCAATATACAGTTTGGATTATTACCGCCCAACAGGTGAGAGTCTAGATTATTAATATCCAATTTTATCGTAAAATTAGACTATGGGCAAACGGCAAACACGACATAATTCTAATTTTGCGGGTGTGTTTGGTGTGACAGTCGATGTTTCTTTGTTTGAAAATTATGAAGGTGATTTCTAGATATTATCTAGCTACCAACAAGATTTCTTACCGTTGTTAAAAACAAAAAACAAAAAATAAAAAACAAAAACAAAAGAAATTGGCCTGGATGTTTCGTTAAAAGCTGTCGAGGTGGACCCTTACTCTTACTCTATTGAACACGCACTTTCATTCGATATTAAGCTTTAAAAAATATTTAAAAAAAAAATTGGTACAAAAATAAAAAAGACCCCGATCAACAAAATTACATCTAAATAGCTCACCCATCTTATGCTGCCATTTCCGTTTTACCCCTTTCGTTTTGTGGTGGTTGCTTCATTTCCGTGGCGGTGCTGCTCCTCCAATACCACTAATTAGGAGCAGCCGGCGCCGGAGCCGGAGCCGGAGGAGGACGAGGATATTGAATATATACACCTAAAGTTTCGAAGATAGAGTCTCCATGGATTCCGATGAAGAAACAAGTGTATAAACTATAAAAATAAAATACAAAACCTACTGTTCACTTCATCTTTTGCTTGCTTTTTGACATTCTCATCTTTTGATTTCAACTTTTTCTTGTCAATCTATACATCATTGCATTGTACCTGTTGATGATTATCGATTGATACGCTACCGGATAATTATTCCTTACGCAGTTGTATTCACCGCCGGCCACCGATTTTTACGTCTTCTTCATCTCTGCTAATACTCTGCCTCACCAACTCATACCAGATCCTTGTTCTGTAAATTAACCTTTTCCGATCATCAATTTGACTAGATTTTGCTTCGAACTGGACTCCGATCTGAATTTGTATCGCCTTCCTTTGCAATCTGTTCAGTTTTATGGATGTTATGCGTGTAATAATCTCCTTTTTTTGTGTGGAATAGATTCCGATTGCTGCTAATTGTGTTTATATACATTGCTCATCTGTATTTGTGTTTAAACGTTCCTGCTTCATTCTGCATTGTCACTCTCATACGATTCTTACATGATCTGCGTACTTTGAAAGCGTTTGTTATACGATTTGAATCTGGTAGTCTGGAGAACTTATAGATTTTTTGTTATTTCAGGCATAAACATTCAACATCTTCAGTTTGGGGATTCAGTGATTGATTGCAGTTGTTAGGTTTTGCTTTAAGTTTGGTGTTTTGAACTTTTGATTGAACCATAATGAACTTGGTGGATGGTTGCTTAAGAGCAATGTGTTCATTATTTTGATTGAAGAGTAAGATTTGGGCGTTTGGAGTAAGAATATTTGTGTAATGGGATTACCACAAGATTCATACATTGGTAATTATGAGGTTGCAGGGTCATCAAGCACATTGGAGCACAGTTTGCCTCTAATTGATGAGGGTTCTTGTAACTTGAATGATAGAAACGAAGATATTGCAAGCGAAAGCGTTGGGTACTCGATTGATTCTTCATTTGATAATTGTGGTGGTAAATCCTCCTTGGACAGATTTGAATTTCCAGATTCAGTTATTAGAGAGTCCACTAATGTCAAGGTGAATGTTCATTCTCAAGGGTTAAAAGTTGGTTCAATAAATAAGTTTGATTCATCAACACCTAAATCTATACACAGTTTCAATACTTCATTTTCTAGAATTGTGGGATTTGAAACTGACAAGAAGGACATATCCTCAGATGCATCTACGGATAACTTCAACATGAATGAAAAGAAAATGAGTGTGTCAATGGCCAGGAAGAGAATGTTGTCACCATTGAAAAATATGCTTTCTTCCCAACCATTTGACGGCGATCAAATAGATATTGGCGGTTTACATGCCAAAACCAACTGCCAAAAGGTGAAGAGTTACAAGAAAGCAAACATAGGAATCAGTAATTATTCCTCTAATAACATATTACATAATTACAATTGTACGCCTGCTAGTCTGTCCATAGATGGACCTGTTCTTGATGAACATGAAGTGTTATCTTCATTCTTTCCACCTGGATTCAAGGATTTTGACAATTCAAGTAAGCTGAGAATGCAGACCAGCCTGATGCCAATACCCGCAGAGAAGGTGACCCTGACCCGTTCTTCATCTCCCCTAGATCCAAGATTTAGTAATGTAGAAAATTTAGATGGAGAAATGATGATGGATACCATGCTTGAATCCAATGAAGTGGAATATAGGATGTCAAGCAAGTCACTTGAAGATGTTGGTTGTTTATTTGATCAAACTGAGTCATGTTCTCCTAAATGTTACAACGGAAAGAGTTGGCCTTTTCACAAAGATTTGGAAATTAGCCCTAATATTAGGAAATTAAGGGGGACAAAAAGGGGTCTACCTGTTAGGAGGTCATTGGTTGGTTCTTTTGAAGAATCATTGCTATCCGGTCGGCTTTCATCAGGAGACAATAGCAAGGTTAGCACTAGGTTTTCTAGGAAAATTTCATATGTATGGTGTGTTGCATACAATTAGGGTATATCTTTAATAAACATTGCACATTTATGTGCAGAAAATTGATGGTTTTCTAGCTGTACTAAGTGTAAATGGGGGAAGCTTCTCGCCAAAAGCCCGGAAACTTCCTTTTGCAGTTACCAGTGTTGATGGTGATAATTACTTATTGTACCATGCTTCAATAGATCTTGCAGGTAATTCCTCATTAAGCAATTCAAGAAGCCAAAACAGGGAAAGTTGTGTTCAAAATGATGATTATCGGAGCAGCAAGAGTCGTTTGCGAATTCCTATGAAAGGGCGGATACAACTGGTAAATGAGATGCTTTTGTTTTCAAAAAAATTCAAGTATACACATAAATGAGATGCCTTTAACTTAGGAAACTGTTGACATAACTGGTTGTATGATTATATCATATTGTAATCAATATATTTGATTATTAGTTGGGGAAAATGTTGATTGTTATGTTTGAATTTTGATGTTGGCATGAATTATCATGTAGTTTAAGTTTGATCTTTCATCTCATAATGTCTTATATAAACTTTTGGATCTTATTTGATTTGATCACAGATTTTAAGCAATCCGGAGAAGACACCTCTTCATACCTTTTTCTGTAATTACGATTTGAGCGACATGCCAGTGGGCACAAAGGTAACTTATTATCACCGCCAACAAGTTTTTAAGATTCTTCACATGCCAAACCAACCTCCAAGTTACATTGTAAATTTGATTTTTTTTTTGCAAAGTGGCCATAATCGTCTGAACTGTACTTTCTTGCGAAATGATCAGCCATTAATTTTTTTTCCTTAAGTTTATTTAATTCTACATTATAAGCATCATTTTTCCTTCAATCACCTTACTTTCACAGGATGAATCAAAATAGAATATATTGAAGTTATCTTTTCATTTCATGATGTAGACTTTTCTACGGCATAAGGTCACTTTAAGTTCAGAAGGTGGTTGCTCTGGCCAACCCGTCACAAGAAATGAACGAGCTGGGTGCAACAACTATACCTGCCATGTGGATGCTGACCTGGCTTCCAGCTGGCCGGATACTTCCAATAAATCAAATATCAATGGAAATAGTGCCATTACTGGTGCTCTACGATATGCTCTTCACCTTCGTTTTATGTGTCCCCATAGAAAATGCTCCAAATTGGTTCAGAAGTTTGAATCTGAAAAACATAGTGTAGATAACAATGGCGAGCGCAAGTTTTTTCTATGTAGTGATTTGAAGGTGGTGTTCCCTCAACGCCATTTAGATGCCGATGAAGGAAAGGTATGCTCGTATTTTGTGGGTTGATATATGACTGCCTGTATGCTATAATATTTCTAGTATTAGTTGCTAACATAGATATAATGGTTGCGGATAGCAGTTGAATGTTGAATACCATTTCCCTGAAGATCCAAAGTACTTTAATATCTGAGGTTGAAGAGCATAACATAGCACTATGTTATGTATCATATGTTGTTAAAGAACAAGGATTTGATCATTTTCTTTTACCGTACAAATAGCCTTTAAAGAGGTTAAAAACAGAAACAAGAGAAAGTGGTTTATAATGTTGTGGTTTTTTTAGTTTGTCAGAAAGCAACCGAATGCAATTATAGGAATTTGGAAATAAATATGAAGACCCTGCTAGATGGTCTAATATATGATTGATTTATTTTTTTGGTTAGAGGTATATGATTTTGTAACACTAAATGCATTTGTTTCTCATGATTTGCCATTATGTTATGGTATGTTTGTCTATAGATTACAGTTCGCATATAATGTTTGTTTATATGCTTTTTGATGGTTTAGGTGTATATTATACACTAGGATATAACCCGTATGTTATACGGGTTGAATCATTAAAAATATATCTATAATTGTTAATTTATGCATATTCTTCTTATTACCAGAATAACGTATTACATTACATTAGATATAAAAAAATTAAAGTTATAATTCATAATATGATATTGGTGACTTTACTCTCTTTATTTTTAAATAATAAAGAGAGTTTAAAAAAACAATCAAACCCTCAATAGCGACTAACATACAAGATAAACGTGATCATGTTTAAAAAACAATCAAACCCTCAATAGCGACTAACATGAATTATGAATTGACAAACTTGACATCTTAAGTCTGTATAGAATGTTGATTAGTATAAAGTTTTATCAAAATTCTAATGAACACATTCTAAATGTTAAGTATAAAATCTAAATTATAATCATAAAAAATGTTATGTTGATATACATTAAAAAACTTACAATTATATTAGTCGCGATGTCCAAAATTTCCAAATTGGATAAACATGGCTCATTTGATATGGTAGAAAAAACTATTTAGTTTTGGATATTATGAACATGATTTTTATCGTTTATGAATTTCTCTATAAATAGTACCACTCACAACGCAACGCTGATTGAATTTGTAAAATAGTATTAGGTATTCTTTAATTAAAATATTAAATATGATTTGCTCAATTATATTTGAAACACACACTAAATAAGTGTTTATTGGTATTTATAAGTTTCTACATATTTTTTAAAATGAAAATAATAATAGTTTAAAAATTATTTTTAGATAAAAATAAGATGTAAATTAATATATGATTGTCATAATTCAATAAATATAAATATATAAAAATATGGTAGAAAAAACTATTTAATTTTGGATATTATGAAACATGATTTTTATCGTTTATGAATTTCTTTATAAATAGTACAACTCACAACGCAACGCTGATTGAATTTGTAAAATAGTATTAGGTATTCTTTAATTAAAATATTAAATATGATTTGCTCAATTATATTTGAAACACACACTAAATAAGTGTTTATTGGTATTTATAAGTTTCTACATATTTTTTAAAATGAAAATAATAATAGTTTAAAAATTATTTTTAGATAAAAATAAGATGTAAGTTAATATATGATTGTCATAATTCAATAAATATAAATATATAAAAATATATCATGATTATAAAATAGGATATAGTTTTCAATAAAAAATAAATAATTTGAGAGTAGATTTGGGAGAGAAAACTTTTGTGAGAAATGAATTTAGTGTTGACATGTGTCAATAATTGTAATTGTTTATTAGAGTAGGAAGATTATCATTAACCGATTTCAACTATGCACACTAACTTAGTTGCACAAAGTTTAGATTTAGCCATTTAGGTTGTGAAGTTTAAAAAGAAGAAAGATAAAATACTCGTATTATATATCGTTTCTTATGAAATGGGTATATATAAACTTTTAAGTTAGATATATTTAATATTATAATTCTTAGTGTAACATCCCAAAATTTGAGAAATACGTGATTAATGTGATTAATACACATGATATATGTGTTAGAAAGCTAAACGTGTTAAAACGTTTGAAAAATGCATGTTTACCCATTATCAGGTAATAAATCGATAAAAGATAGTATTTCATGAATAATACGCGAATTAAGGAAATGAAATAAAATGTGTTTTATATCAAAGATAATTGATATATATGATGTTAGCATGAAAAACGTAGCTAAACGTTTATATGATGGAAATAAATGATAACCGGGAGAAAATAAGTTTACACGATTACATGATATTGAAATCATGTATAGATATATGTCTAATTATATGAATGCATGTGAAATATTCATTTAATGGATATATACGTGGAAATGCGTGTTTGGATAGTTATATGTGTGGAAAAATGCATGCTTAATAAATAACAAGAAAGTAGAAGGGTAGAAAGTGTAAATTATGGAAATACACAAATATATATGTATATACATGATTATATATGACCCGAACCTTCAAGAATGTTAGAAATATGTTTAGGAAGGTTGTAAGATGTAAAATGATAATTACATCAAAAGATTAGGGTTTAATATGCAAAAGATAAAAGTTGGAGGGCTAAAAGTGTAATTTATGTAAAGTTATGAATACTTACGGATATTATACATGTTTATAACTTTTATAAGTATCCCAAGACTTATAATGTATTATAATAATATCCTAAAGTGATTCGGTACATAAAATAATAAGTATTATAAAGTTTGAGGGGCCAAATGTGTAAATAATGAAAAATATATATAAATATATATAAAAATATATACGTATGTATACGTATATCATCGAGGGTGTCCCGAGCCTTAGAAACTTTATTTAACATGTTTTATAATAGTTCGGTGCATAAAATGACAGTTTGGTAGAAGTTAGGGGCTTAAAATGTAATTAAAAAGTAGAGGGACCATTTCTGCCAAAACCTCAAAGTACCAGGCGGTACGCGCATCCCTCTCCCTCCCCTAGGCGGTACGCGAGCCGACCAGGTCGCGATTTTGGCCGTAGCTCGAACTTGCAGCCTACGTTTGGCCACCCTAACGTGTCATTTCGACCGGATTACTCACCTACGAACGTGGAGGGACCTTGGGCGACCTCGACTACTATAAAATGGACCTCAGATCAGCCATAACAACTCGCCAATTCACGATTTCTTCTCCTAAAAACCCTAAAACGAACCCAGACCTTCTTCTGTGAAATTCGAGCAAACGGTGAGGAATCAGAAGGCCATCTCCTGCAGTCCTACGTTCCTAGGTATGATCTACAATAGCCCTCAATCAATTTCAGTTAATATTGTTGTTATGATCGAGTTCTAAATCTAGGTTAAAATTAGGGTTCTTGGATATAAATCATCAAATTCGGGTGATCGGGTGGGAGTTAGGCTCTGAATTTTTGTAGGTACTCTTAAAATGATGTTATATAAGAAAGCCCTAAGTTTTTTTCAGACTTGGTAAAGGTTTGGTATGGGTTTTGTAAACGGGTCAAAAATTAGGGTTTTCATGTCGTTATTCTGCCCAAATCGAGCAAACGGTTTTGAATTAAGCTTTGCCATTTTAAAGGATATTATATAATGTTATAATGGATAATACCCTAAGACGGTTTTGAATAAAAATGAGTTTTGATCATAAAATGGGAATTTTATGAAATTAGGGTTTTGGAATAAGGTTATTTAATATAAAATAATCCGGAGGGTATGGGGACTTGAATTTTGGTATGGTAACATGTTTATATATATAATAAACATATATGGGTTTAATATGGAGAAATAATAAAATATTAAAGATACCGAGTTAATCGGATATTTAGAAGTTCGTGCGGACCGGAAGGGTAAACGCCTGTACTCTGGGGTTTCTGGCAAAAGCGGGGGTGTCGCCATCCCATCTGGGCAATGGCATCCCAACACTGGGCGATCCCGGAGTGAGCGTTTACTTATAGGAATGCGCGTCTTCATATTATCATTAAAAGAAAAGGATAAATGCCTAAAGGGCATTTTGGTCATTTTGACCTTTAAAGGTGTCACACCCCCAAGTAACCACTAACGGAGTTTACACCGTCAAGGGGCGCGACTAGACCAGGACCACAACCATTTGTTACAAATACTAAATGAATCAGAGTAAAATCCAAGGTTCATAAACAAAACAGTTATTCATACGCAGCGGAATTTAAAACATCAGTATCTTAGCACTAGCCACGTGCTTTACAAATCATTGTTCAACTTCAAATTCCCAAATTTAGTTTTATGAAAATGAAAGT
>JBCNJP010000019.1:13334077-13350697 GCA_039602395.1 Deinandra increscens subsp. villosa | reverse complement strand
GAAAATTTGTGGACGGTGAAGGTTTATATTGAATCCGTGATTAGCAATTTAAGCCCTTCCATGTTTCAGCCCAACAAAATCCGGGCCACATTTTTTGTTCGAGCTTAATTTTTAAAAGAAAAACCGCCCAAGCCCAAATACACCCTTTTCGAGTTTTCGGCTCTTTGGCCCGACACTCTTTTTTTATTCTTTCTATCAAGCGTTTTTTTTAACGGTTAAAATCACCACATGTGTATTTTACATGGTTTCAAAATCTAAACATTTTGATTGGAGAGTCACTACTTGACCACAAGTTGTCCGTTTAAAAACATCAAACGTATGAAATCAAATCATGTATTCATGTTTATAGATCGAGTTAGCCTACATGTAATCTAGAAAAGATACAATAGTACAAACAAAATCTAGCTTCGCTTAAAATTTACCATGAAATTATTGAAAAACATAACCAAACAAGAAATCTGTATTTGCAGCATTCAGCTCCAATTTCTCTTTCTGTTTGCTACATGTTTGATTAAAAAAGATGGTAATTGTTTGTGGGTGACAAACATTTTAATGATTAACAGTGATATATTAAAAATTTATTGAAAAGATGGTCAGATTTCAAGCCAGTCATGCAATACAAGTCTCATCTTTCTAAGAATTTTTGCTTTTGTCAAGAGAGGTCTTCTTCTCAGAGGGCTTTCAATCTATCATTTTATCTATATTTTAACAATGGGTTTACATTTTTTAATTTTTATCCTTTCAATTGTTATCCTTTTAAAAATTATAAGAACCGCATAAGACGTTTGTATATTATTTGCGCCAAAAAAAAAATTAAAAAACATATAGTTTATTTGTTACTTTTTACCATTCCTTTGATTTTATTTTAGACCATCAGGTCAGGTATGTTACGTTGTTTTATAATCATGTATGGACTAGTTATGAAGAAATAGAAAAGCAGCAAAGTCCATGAAGCAAAGCCCAATTTCATGGAGTCCAATCTTAGCAAGTCAATGAAAAGATGTCCCTTCTAGAGTTTAGGCCCAATTTCATGGAGTCTACTCTTAGCAAGTCCATGAAAAGATGTCCCTTCTAGAGTTTAGGCCCGGTAGTTTTCCTATTAATAGAACGCTTATCTCAAGTGTAAAAGGAATCTTCTTCTTCCTCATATAAATATATTTCATACATCATTTTAATAACCTACATGAATGAAGGATCATCAATACATGAACACAATCATTCTCTTGATAGCTCTTTGTACCGATCGTATCGTACTTTTAGTTGTCTTTAAGTTACTAAAGTTTGTCTCCAACTCCAACCCATCTCATTAGCCTGCCCGTAATAGCCTTCATCGGGGCGCCACCATGACCATCACCATCACGCCCATATAACGCCCGCACGCCACCCCTGCCGGCACCATCATCCCCTTCTCCTCCTCTAGCGCTACTACCATCATGTCTTCTCTCCTCCAAAAATTCCAAAAATCAGACGCTATGAACACCATAGGCGCTATGACTAAAGTCACCCTTAACAATTCATATGCATGTGTAACAATTCATATGCATGTGTAGCCATGTAGGCAAATAATTAAGCTTTTTAAAAACATATAGACAAATTAGTTTGATGGGTTTTTATGTCATGTAGCATGCATTTGTGTATATGTAAAAAAAAATAATATTTAAATAAAAATTGCATCATAAATTTTAGAATGTTGTTATCTTTAATTATGTAAAAAAAAAATTAAAGTTTATGATTTTTTTTATACCACACAGATGTAGTACTAATGATAATGCTACACATGCGTATTATAAATTTATAATTAATAGTTATACTATAAAATCGGTAATATTTTATTTTTAACGTGAGTATATTATTGGTATATAAAAATATAAATAAAGATGTTTTTAGACCCTGTTTATTTTTTGTTTTTGAATGTTAAGAGGTGGTATCAAATGTCTGAAATCTGAATCATTTTGTTGTTTGTTTTTTGTACCGAGTGAGAATTTTTATCATGTTGTTTACATTTGAACGTTGTGTCTTAATTTTTATCATGGTGTTTTTTTTTTGTACAAATATGTTAAATTTATTTTAATATGGTGTTTTAAGTGTTAAAGATGGTCGATTAAATCTAACACATCGTTTACACAAACTTAACGCACCGCCATAGTATATACTAACACCCAACACAATACGTACTAGCTCACTACATGTCCATATATACCACATATCATAACACTTTCACACTATTTCGAACACGTTATTTTACACGTACGTATACACTATACACTATTACATTAAAAATGATGTGCAAAATAAGGAGTGCCAAATATCTTGAATTAAAAAATGATTATATTATTGCTTATAGGAATGATACTTACCATTCAACATAAAAATATTCTACGATTAAAATGTTATTATCTCTAATTTAAAGATGTTATATGACGTTCTCCTATTGCTTTTTATACTTTTTACATGAAAATCTTTTTTACCCGAATCTAACCTATAATTATATGTACATGTATGAATTGTTGGTATTTTGAAAATTCTTGTATAATTTAGAAAACGTACGAACACTTTCAGATCGAATATTTTTGTGGTTCACCTAAGAAAATCGACCGGATACGATATAGACGAACGATTGGGTTCAGAATTTTTTAGAGTGATAGATTTTGAACCGTACCAGACAAATGACGATGATCGTGATTTTAGGGGAGGAGCGTCCCAGATAATTACAATACAGTTATCTGTAATTTCGAATTAAACTTTCAAAAATTACATAATTGGTCCCTGCGAAATTTATTAGTAAATTTGCGGACAAATAAGTTTCTAGTGCAATTTTAATGAAGTAAATTTCGAGTAAATTTTCGGACAAATAACTCAATTGGTCTCTTCCCCTTGGACTTCGCTCTCTCTAGGGCGCTGCTCCTGAACCCCCGTCAAGGGGACGTTACCCCCTTGGAACCTCCTTTTAGGCTTTCAACTTACAACTTTATCAATACGTGCGTGTACTACCCCGCACCATCAAACTCGACTGATATAAGTTATAAGTACGATAAATCAATAGTCAATCCTAACTACATTAAAATATTATGAACGTGTGTATTAAATATGCCGGAAGGTTTAAGACATAAATAGATTCAAAATTTTGTCAAGTTAGTAATTTCTAAAGATTATCAACTATGTAAAAACATCAATTTAGTCAAACTTTGGTTTGGTATTTTCTTGTATCTAAAATTTTTGGCTAGAGAGATGAAAATCAACCTAACTTATGTTTGTTTTATATAAATCTAAGATTTAATAAGAACCTTTGGAAAAATATAAGGGATGGAAAATGTTGAGTCGCGTGCGGCGTGCTACTTGGGAAAGATTTAGGTCGAATTAAAGAATACATTTTTTGTAAAGAAAATCAAACTTTAGCAATGAACTTTTTTGTTCTGTTGGCATTTTTATTAATATTTCAACTAACCAAGTTTCTCAACTGTTTGATTAAAATTATTTAAAAATCTTCGTCTCTTTAGAATCACTCGACTTATTTTATTAAATGTTTCAATTTTATACACTTTCTATAAATGTTAAATTTTATAAAATTAACTTAGACAAATAAAACATAAATGATTCTTAATTATTTAGTGATTATTCTTTTTTAAAAAAACTACGAATAGGAGATAATTGTAATAAAATAAAAATTATTAAATAATAACCAAGTTTAATAATTGTTTAACGTTTATATATATTTTATTTGTCTAAATTAATTTTATAAAATTTTAGGTATCGTCCAACAAATATATAAAATATAGGGAAAATCACATAAATAAGTTGTTGACCATAATTTTTATCAATATAACCACAAAAATATTGCCTTCTCACCATAGTCATTGACCTAAGTTGGGTCAATCACAACATGACACGTACGCACCTTCAGTTCAGAAGGCAAGACTAGATCCGGCCACGTGTCCACCCAATCATTGGATATTCATATGGTCTCACATGTCAACAAATCATCAACCACCACGTGTCCTAAAAGACTAAAAAGGCTAATAAGTCAAAGTTTACCAGCCTTGCCGTCTCGTGTTTGGTTCATGGTTATAGTGTTTAGGCAAGATTATCCCTAAAAATTAAGGTCAACATGGTCATTATTGTGATTTTCCAATATAAATAACCCATATACTTTATACACTTTGAATTTTATTTCTTCTCACGGCTTCATCAATGGTTATTTGGAACAAAAGAAATAAAATTATGAATACATAGATTCGATGCTTTTTAATACATACAACATTGGCCACAAAACTAATAGAAAATGTACAGAGATACCTAATCTTAATACGAATTATGTTTTCTAGTCAAATAAAATGAATAAAACTAGCTAAAATCATGAAAAATTAAATAATTAGAGAAGTAATATCTCGATCTTTTGTAATGTTATTAATCATGTTCATAATGATAAACATAGATCGAAATAGCATTACAAATAGAGGTGACCCTATTCACAAAACCACTATATATGGGTCCAATTAATCCAAACCACATTAACCATCTCTTCTAAATATTAACTAATGTTGTATCACTTGAGAAATCAAGTTCAGTAGAAACGACAACTCAATGCCACGGCCACTTTCACTCTTAACATCACCAACATCATTTCTTGTATTCATTTCATCAACCGTCCTTGTAATTTCTTCTACCAAATCAACAATCACTCCATCTATACCCATAAGATGTTGAACACGCACCGTTTCCTCAAAGTTACTGTTTCATACAAAAAAATTACAGCGAAAAAAGAGTAAGTTAAACTGTTAAATAACATGGTAAAAACTTGATACAAATAAATCAAATGAAAGAAAAACAAAAACTTACTTCAATTTGCCATATGTGAGAAGAGAGAGCTTTGACTCTTTGATATCTCTTACGGCCGATGGATTTCTAAAAATACCCTTGACTTCTGAAACTATTCCATCCAATCCGCCCCCTACTGCCAACTTTTTAGCTTCCTCCAATGAATTTCTTCGTACATCATCATAAAACTCCGTTCCACCGTTTGTCAAAAAGTAAACCTGTTTTTTCATTCTATTATTAGTAACAGACTAATAAATCCAGTAATATTTACTTATATAAAAATAAACCCATTTAAAAAAAAAAAGTTTTAAATATATGCTCACCGGGTATCTTTGTTGAAGTTTCTTCATAAGTAACGCGGCATCCGGTTGAAAACTTGAGAATATTATAGGTCTGTCTTCAGCATGCTCATAAACCACCTACAAATTAATCAAAAGCCATATTTATTAAAAGTTTAAAACCAAGAAAATATGTTTCAATTACTTATTCAGTTATTCATCAATTGATTAGTTAATAAACTATATATATACCTTTAAGATGACTTGAAGAGCATGAACAAGATGTTCTTCTTCATAATCCACATCATCATCAAACTTCAACTCTATGTTAAACCCGGTTTTAGGGTTTACTTTCACGAACGCTTCTTGTAAAGTACACGATTGATCATCGGATTCAACTTGCCACCCAACAACCTTGCCGTTAACTTTCCTAACTAACGTTTTCCCCTCCTTACCGGCTTCCCTTTGGGGCCCGTAGCTAAAGAATTCGTCAACTGTCAAATCAGTTACTCTCGTTTCAAATATGGCGCCCTAAAAAAAGATTAGATCAACAATTAATTAGCATGAAAAGATGTAACTAATTAGGACCACTAATTAATATAGTTAAGCTGTAGTTACTAATTAATTAAGCAGCAGCTTACATGTTCTTCATGGAGGATAAAGTTATCGTGAAAAATGATTGCCACATCATCTTTTGTAACCTGTAACATATTCAGATTTACAGAAATCAAATCACAGATCGCTGATGAGATCGACAGGCGTTCGAATTTCGGACGTGAAATTAAACAAGCGGTGGAATTAACGGCGTTAAAACGATACCTGAACGTCAAACTCGATGAAATCAACGGAAAGCTTCGCAGCCTGGTTGAATGAGAGAATAGAGTTCTCCTTGAAGGCCTTCATTCTCCGATCTGCCGACTGTAACATATTCATCCCGTGACCTCTGTGACCGATCACCACGAATTTGCGAGAATTATCGCCAATTTTACTCACATCCACACCTTGAGGGAATCGAGCGGCGTAGATGGAGAACGACGCGGCATTTTCCGGCACCTGATCGAGATTAGGTACGTCGGAGACATGAACGGCCTTGGTAGCCATTTGTACGAAGAAGATGATGAAATCGAATTGAAGAAAAAGGTGAGGGTGAAGTGGAAGATGTTAGGATACAGTTGGGGAAAAGAGGGTTTGGGGATGGTATTTAAGCAATGCTGGTAGAATCACCATTGCAAATTGCAAAGAGAGAGAGAGGAATACTACGAGAGATGGGATCTTCTCTCGGAATATTCCTCTCCTCTTCCGAAACTTCCCGCTTTTCCTTTTTTTGATAAATGAGTTTATGCTTTGTGCTTTGGATATTCCGTTTTCTAGTAAACTTGCCTGTTATATAAGATTATCCGTTTATTCCTCTAATCCATGCGCATATTCCGTTTATTTGTTTGAATTTTTTTTTGACGGATTTCTAGCGTCTAGAATTCTTATTCACTTCAATATGGAGACAATTTTCACTTTTGGTCTTCATCTTGTTTCTCGAAAAGAAAAAGTTACAAGAATAGTCCCTTTGTATGTTTAAAACTACGGATGAGTCCTTCAACTTTGTTTATATTACATTTCTCCAGTGACGAAGCTTAGCGAAAGACGGTTGGGGCCGAAAGTCTTGTGGCAAAAAAGGATGCGGTCGGACTAAGTATATAATTTTTTTTCGAACTAAACGGGTATAAATTTACACTACGAAACGAAAAATCGGATGGGACCCGAGCCCGGTCTAGCCTATGCTAAGCTTCCCCCAGCATTTCTCGTCTTCACTTTTGCTATTTCATTTCAACTTTGGTCTATGCTAGATTTTATTGTCACGTGTTACAGAGATAATGCGGGTATAAAAAACAGTTGTATTGATAACACACGTAAAGTAAAGAAAACCCAAATACAAACTGACTCCACAGTTACGTTAAACAAAAATAGTCATCAAAGGCTACCACATGACATCCAACCACCGGAGCCAAATAACCCGATCACATGGTCGTACTATTCATAAGGACTTGTATTTTGTTTATAGAGGTAATTTTGAAAGCTGAACTGTCAAACCGTAACTGATCGGAAATTCAAAAGTCAAGTATGAAAGAACCAATCTAGAGGAACCATGTAAGAGGTCGAGTTCGGAAGAACCAGTCCGAAGGAAGTACGCGAGTCCAAACAACCCAAAAATACTAAGGCCACTATTTTTCTTTTGATCAATTGTTTTTTTTTCTTTACGTATATATTATTATATTTGTTGTTTTTAACATATTTTGGCATAAATTATTCATTTTTTTTCTTTTAATTAATGTTTTAAAACATTACTGAATGTCAAACCAGTAATGTGTCGGTTCTTTCGGGCCATACTTAATAGATGATGTCATAAATAGTAAGGATAGTTATTCTCTACACTAGACCGACACTGGTTGAATATCATCAATACTTAAGTTTTATGTTTCGATGTCCCTTGGTTTTCGTATTTTTTCATGTATAGTATCAGTTTATACTTTTACTTTATTTTTAGTATCGGTACTTTTGAGTAGAATTCCGATTCCATACCGATAAAAGTTTGATAAAAAAATGTAAAATTCTCGTATGTGTTCATAGTAACCCATGTCAACAATAACATCCCATATGATTTTAGAAAGGGTCCACAAATAGTTTTTGTTGATCATATGATAATGTTAGACTACTATTTTTTTATAATCTTTGATACGAGTAGACCACACTACACATGTTTTATGTTTTTAATTTTCTATTAGTTACTCTAGAAACCCTGTTTCTATGGTTTCTAAAAACCGTGTTTTAAAGACGCTAATTAAAATTAGATAGGTTGAAATTTGGGTCTGGGTTTTGCAACTAATTTTTTGGAAGATTGAGTTTTCCTCAAATATATTATTCGATACTTATTGTAATTATACTTAACATTGACCCCGTAAGGGTCAAAGGTGGTTAATTGACAGTTTTCCCCACGTACTTTTAATCTGGACCGTGTAAAGTACCCAGTTTTTAATCTGAGCCATTGAGAGGAGGTGGTTTTAAAACCATATTATGGTTACTTTGACCAATTTTCGTCATCAATGATGTCATTGTTAACCGTATTGCAGTTCACCTCATTAATCTCCCCACGTCGCAGATAACTCCCCCTGAAATCCAGTTCGATTAATCGAATTACAAAGGTACGTATCTCAATTTCCGCCGCTTAATCGATCGTCTCCACCGCTCAATCCATTCTTCAATTGAAGCCCTACGCCGTTCTTCAATCGAGTATATTGAGCAGGTTCGTCCTTCGCCATAATCGATTGAAAATTGCTTCAATTTGTTTAATGTGAACATATTTTGGACGCATATCACATCTTCATTATGTTATCAGTGTTCGGTTAACCCTAAAATCGGATTTGCTTTTGGACAAGATAGGCGGGATATCGACGGATTCAATTTTGTGTTTTGCATTTATTTAGATCGAAGAAACAGAAAGAAGTTCAATCGTCTTCATCAGGTTTGTGTGTTCAGGTCGCCATGAATCCAATCTATGGTTCCTTTCGGTATGCCCTAACTTATTTTGTTCCCAAGTTGAAGATTTGATGTGGTTGATTGTTCACTGCTTTTTCTTGATCCCTAGAGCTGGCGTCTTTTGCAACCAGTTTATTCCGTGTCAAATACTCAAATCGAAGTAAGAAGATGGAAGAAGAAGAAGGAACCAAATGTTTAAGCCAAAACCCACTTGAATCAAAGTTGTAGTCTCACGTAACTGACTATGGATCTATCTGCACATATATTATAGAGTTAGTTTCCTTAAGCCAATGCGTACTCTATCTATGTGATTTTAGTAAGTTTGGTGGGATAGAGATGTGCTGTTTTTTATCTTATTTCACAAAAGCTTTAAGTTTAACTTCAACTGTTTTCATTATGATGTAATTGTATTGTATTTATCTAATTACTGGAACATAATACTTTCATCAGGAGATCCCATTGGATAGAATTCGAGATTTTGACATGACAAGGATTTCTGAAGAGAACATTTATGTAGATGTGTTGGAGATCCCATTGGATAGAATTCGAGATTTTGACATGACAAGGATTTCTGAAGAGAACCTTTATGTAGATGTGTTGCTCTGGAGGCTGTTCTTAGAGTTATGAAGGTAATTGTTTTACCTTAGATATTGAGTGTCATGATACTTTTACTTCTACCATTACTTCTCACTTCTAAACTTATGGGTTCTTTTGAAAATTTATATATGTAAAATGAATATTTTGTTTACATCAGTGGATTCACTATGCCATCATTTGGCCTGATGTATTGCTACCATGGCACTCATGTTCAATTTCTGTCACAAATCCAGCTTACTACAAGTTATTTTCAGGTTTTTATGAATTCTCTTTTACTCTACTTTCACTGAAATTATTTACTTTCAGTTTTCTGGTACCAATGATTTAGATTCTCACATTCTTTGACCACCCAACTATTCAATAATACCTGATGGTAATAATATTACCTCACAATTTGATCTACACTAATTTGTATGGAGATAAAAGCTTTTGGATTTCGTTTCACTAGATATAATTTCAGCTTAACAGTTTCATTAAAGTATTTGCATTTCAATCTTCATTATTTACTTTGTTGTGAATGACATTGTTGTTTTAATGATAGTTTTCTTTTGTGTGTGTGTAATGGTTTTGTTGCTGCAGCCTGCAAGGATTTTCTTTTCAGGTATACCTTGGCTTTACTCTTATTTCTTTCTACACACATTCGAATAGTTATTAAAGAAATGCAGTTTAAATATTCTATAATGGGTAATGCCATTTAAATGAAATAATCATTAACTTGGGTGTTTACTGCCATGGGAATTGGGCAAGATAGCAATAATGCCATTGAGTATATAACAAAAAGGAAATCTCTAAAAAGGTAACATGTCCAAAGTTTGTTATTACTCAAACACATCTTACTTTGAAGTTTGCCTTCCATCTTTTATTACTGCATCCCAAGCACATTGTTGCTATATAAAACTGAACACTTTTTATAAATATATTTTAGAAAACTGATTATGAGAGAATATACTAATATTTATTGAGAGGTCAATTTAATAATCATAGAACTATGATTACTTTAGGTAAAGCATTGTAATTTAGGTAAGACCAGAGTGAAACAACCAAAACCAGATAAAGAATATACAGATTTGTTTGTGTACATTAGAAAAATAATACTATGAGTCATGATTGATAAAAACGTTATGTTATCCACTCTAACGTGCCCGAACAGTTATTCAAAAAATCCAGTTCAAACTGTATCATATCATATAAAAAAGTAATAATGTTTCAGAACAAATAAAGAATTAAATATTTTTCAGTTATGTCTTTGCAAGTTGACGTTGTGAAAGTGGCTTTTAGATTTTCGCAAGCCGTGTTTTACAACATACGTTTCAATTTTACTATGGTGGTTTCAACTGCTCACCGTTCCCTTATGTTGCAGGTTCATTATTATACCAGACATGCTCAAGTGGAAGCAATCAATGATCAATTCAGACCAGAAGGAGCTTATTTGTAAAAACCTTTGACATTAACTCTCTATTTTTACTATATTGAATATGACTTTGTCTTTGGCATTGAAACAAGCTAGTAGTTGGTGTTAAGTGCAATATTTGACTTTGAACAAAATCAAATATTTTGGACTTTGTGAAATTAGGCTGGCCCTCTTGCTTTTGTGAAGGCACACAAGATGGATCATACTTCTACTTTACGTGTTGTCAGTCAAATCAAAACCAACGTGGGGGCGCCAACTTGAAAGGTACATACGATAAGTGTTATTTATTCCTTTTATGTTCGATCGATTCAGTTAAATAGTTTTATGTTAAACTGTAATTTATTAGTCCTACCAGTTTTCTTAGCAGTGTACCTGATGCTTTTTTAAATTTATACCCATTAGCAAAAATAACATGTCTAGAAAAATGGACTTTAAGCGAATGTCTTCAAAACATAATTACAGAATAATACCCATTTGTCCATTCAATCTATTATTGATACCTTAAAAAAAGTAACAAGTAAATCACTACATCTACTTTTTGCAGATTCAAACCCATAAACTTTTGGTTGGGGAGCCACCACTTTACCACCAAATTATCCCCTTTAACTAATCCTGCAACATCCATATAATCACTTAATTATCATTGCCTTCCATCCTAATATTATTATATAATACTTATGATTAGTTGTATGGAATATACATAACATCCGTTAGATTAGAAACCAAGTGGATTCAATCAAATTAATTGGTCAAAATTGCATCATGTAAGTTGTACTTAACTACACAGCAGTGCCCATATTCAAGCTATGCTTATATTTTTCTTATTTTGCATGTTAGAGTGAGATTGTAACCCAATTTGATTCAATCAAGTTAATTGGTCATGATTGCCTACTGTGATTTTTAAAGTCATATTAAATAATGTCGTATTGGAATGTAGCTAAATTTGTATAATGCTTAATGACATTGATTAAATGATAAATTAGGATTTTCAAAAGAATTACTTCGAATTCTGAAGTCTCTTTTTGATCTTTATAATAATTCACACATAAGTATCCTGGAATGGGCATGAACACTAAACTGGTCAAGTAAATTTTTTTTTTTTGATGAATTTCAACTAAATATTTATTTAGTAAACTGTTCTAATTTCAACCTTTTCTAATTTCAAGATATGTATAATTTGGTGAAGTTCATCAAGCTAATTAAGTAAGCTGGACTGTGCAAATCTCAGAATTGTTCCATATGCCTGTGCTAAATGGAACTTTGGGTAAATATTTATTAAAGCATATTAATAATAATAATAGTGGTAATAATAATAACAATATTAATAAAAATAGTAATAATAATGATAATAATAATAATAATAATAAAATTATCATTAAGACAGGTGTAACATGCGTGTGATTATGTTGATGCAGGCTAAGACAATGCAGGACCTGAAATTCAGGTGATACCTACAGATCAGGTAATGTCATTATGCCACAGGCATTGTATGATTTACAAGAGAACTCAAAGTGGTGTCAAGTGCTTTTTTAATTCTTTCTTTCTTTCATATTTTCGTTTTGTGTTAAAAAAAACACAAAGTGTCGTGTTTGATTCATTTAGTATGATTAAATTACAGATATCTTTTATATGTTAGCATATACTGATATGGATGTTCCAATACCATTCACTTGGACAAGGAGTGATCCAAAACTTATAGCAAACCCCAAGACATACAATAGTCCATTGATTCACCAATCTCAATTCATAAAGATGTTCCACATACCAGTAATGATTTAGGAACAAGTCTGGCATTACGATCCCATGGTTCCAAAGCTGAAGGTATGTACATGCATTTGTTGCTATATCTTACCTAGAGATATCATGATTTTACACTCAAACCATAATAAGTTTTGGATTATATTATGTTCAAGAGATAACGAGTCGATTTTGGTTATGATTTATTGCTAACGGGTCAAATAAAAAAGATTGGGTAAAGAGGAAACAACCAAAAAGGTCGAATTCTTTAAAGTCACCAAAAGTGCATTTTTAGCCCTTACAACTACTTAATCCATTTATCTAAAAGTAGATTTTTATTTATTGTAATACCATAGTTTTCTTAATCATATTGAACACATTCACTATTTAGTAGAGTTTGTGGGTTAATCCGAGCAAATCATCTTTGTACCGACTGGCTTTTCTATTTGCAGAAGTGAGCTGGTAGTTCTTGATGGATTTGATTAAGGGAACGTAGAACCAACAAAGAATGTAGGTTCTGGAGAATGCTTGACAAGCTTCCAGTGGGTCGAAGACAAGCAGATGCCGAAGACTAGAAGTTGAGACCAAACAGTTGACTTGTCAAATGTGATTGAACTAAGTGCCGATGAAGAGGAAACACATGAGCAAGAGGGTGAATAAAAAGCACACGAGCAAGAATACGAGTATGGTTCTACCTGGACCCTAAGGACAAATGCAAGAGCCCGTTTCAAGAAATGACATGCAAAGATGGAGTGATGCAGGTTATTTCTCACCAGATTTGAAGGTTAGGAAAGATGGTTAGACACCCGATCATTGATGTTATTGACGGACATGCTTTCTAGAAGTCGATTGTAGCAAATGGTAGTAGTTGTTAATTTCAGTTAGTTATAGTTGTTTTTAGTTATGCATCGGAGGACATGTTTCATCATCTTTTTTGGCGGATCAGATTGTCTTTTTTTGCTAGACATTTGAAGCGGTTTGAAAAATGAAAAATTAATGCATTAGTTACCCTTTTTCCATCTTTTATAACCAAATTAGAGATCAAAGAAAAAAGTGTTTCATGTTAGCCCCACCGATGTGGTTTTAAAACATTGTGGAAATCTCGGTTCTTATCTTGGGATTCTTATTTTTGATAGGTTTAATTTAAGAGTAACTTACACTGGAGTCTATGTGGTCTGTCTAAATCACACTTTTAGTTTTTGAACTATTGAAATTAGAGGAGTCCTCCAATTTTTATTTTCGTCTCACCTGAGGTCTCTGGGTTGGATACCCGTTAAAATTTTGTGTTATATTTTTTGAAATGACCATTATATCCCTACCCTATTTAATAGAAAATAAATTAAACTTTATTAAACAAATCATGGGACCCACCTTCATCAACCACCCAACCACTGCCAACAAACACCATCATCACCACTCAACAGTTTTGCTGAACCTCACCACCACTTAAATGGAACAAACTTTAGTTTCATCATCACCCTCGGTTTCAGATCAGGTAACGAAGATGATGGATGAAAATGATCATAAGGGTGAGTGGTATGGTTGTAGAAAAAAAATCTACAAACTTTACAACCAATAGAGTGTTGACACTAGGAAAGAGAAAAATTTTGTAGAAATTGGTTTGTGGATGGTATGGTTTGTAGAAAATGTTTTAGGCAAACTATAGTATTTGAGTGGGTTAAAAAAATAAAAATAAAAATAAAAGGTGCTAACGGTCAAAAGACCGTTGGTAAAGGTTTAATTTTCCTCGGCAACCTTCGGCAAAAGTTTACCGAAAAAAAGAGTTGGGAAGAATGCCGAAATTGGTTTGCCGAAATGGGAGGAATGGGATGCCGAGAGAATGCCGAAATCTTGGAGGTTGCCGAGTGGGTTTACCGCACCCACACCGCCCACCCTAAAAATGTTTGTCAACAAAAAGAGCAGCAAAGATAGTAACACATTAGCATATGGAATTGATAAGAAACCAGATAAAAGAAGCACACTTCATTACTTTCAATTAACTGTGCCTACAAATTTTCTCCACAACTCAATTGATCGTGCCTACAAATTTGCTTGGCAGGTAAATTTCTATTCTGTATACTAATGGGCTAAAGATTAGCGTAATTAAGATTCTTATGATAATTATCTTGAATAGAACACTTTTAGCAATTTATAGCCATGGTTTTAATTACTCCTTGCTACTGCTTTGTTAATTATCTTATCATGTTTTGGTATATCTTTGTATTATATCAGTTGCTCTATTCCATGGCAGGCAATTTGATGAAGCCATCTTCTGAGTTAGACGTATAATCTAGGTGAGGGTTCATACAAAGACAACAAGTTGATTGTATAAAAGGTTTTTTTTACTTTTAGAAATTTGATTGATTTGCAACATTCACTCTTGGATTAACTTGCTTTGTTTTGGGTGTTCATCATTGAAACAGTTCTGAAATTTCCTCTAATTTAAGGTATTTGAATAAAACACACGGACTTTAGACTTATCGCCATGTTGAGAGACTCAAGATGAGGCTTCTCAAAGCTACGAACATGATTCAACCATAAAAGGTACAATTGTCCATTTCTTACTAAAACTTTATACTTTGTATGTTCAACTCTGTAAACATCAATTCTAAAAATGCTCAAACTGGTTGAACTTTTATATTCAATGATGGTTGTCATGTCTTATAAAAAAAATTGGATTACGTCTTTGGTAGTGGGCCAATTCCAGTTATGTTTAGGTTGTGAATAACTTGGCATTTTTATATTTTTCACTAATGTTTAACTTGCTTTAGGTTCTGTGTCTGCACTTTATATGCAACTTGATTTTCTGTATACTATTTGGTTATTTATAGAACAATGTTGCTAAACCAATCCATGCTTAATGGTTATGTCGGTTTAGAGGCCCATGGTTTAGTGGTTCATAGGCAGGGCTGCTATGTGAGACATGATCATAGAACTCACAAAATCAATATCCTATTTTATATTTTTCTTATAGTATCTAATGGCTTCTTTTTTTCTCTTCTTTCATTGCACGAGAATTGTGTTCTCGAGTGCAGGTACTATTTATTTGTTAAGGATTTCTTAAGCAATGAACTCTTTTTAACCACATACACAAAGGAATTATGTTTTCTAACACATACACAGAATTTATTTATGTCATAATCCTTTCTATTTGTGTTGTATATGCCTTGGAATATATACACAAAGGATAGTTGTTGAAATGTTAAATATGATTTAAGAGTTTGGTTTTTTCAACTCTTCTAACTGTACGTGTCTTATATCTTTTGCGTATGTGTTGTATGGGCCTTAGAATGTGTTTGTAATGTCTTTGTTTGTATTGATTTGTTTGGGATTGCATAGCATATCAATGGTTTAAGTATTTTATGTAGGACACGTTGATACAAAAACTGCAATGAAGGTATGCAGGTGTTGATGAGCTGATGCAGGAAATAAGAAAACTTAATACTGTCGTCGCATCGCGTAGCTGGTAACGATCTATTCTCTTTATTTTAGAAAATTGAAGTCAACGTCAGGGGACATGATAGAGCATTTAAAATGTAAATCTTTATATTCTTTTATATGTAATTTTAGCATTCTCTTTATTTTAAAAAAAAATGCCACGCCATACCAAAAACACAATTATTATTACGTTATCTAACAAATGATGACATATATTAAGAATGCATCACCACATATTATTCCAGATATCGTTTTATATTCAAGCCAAATAAACATACACAAACCAAAACTGAACTTTGTAAGATAACTTCATATCACACCACATAAATTTTACATACGTTACCCGGACTGGGACGGGTATGACACTAGTTCAACATTTGTGGACGATTGTAACTCCACATTCAACACGTTGAGTTCGAATATTTTAAGGCGTCATTGGTATCATAGATCCATCTTTTCTGCCGGTGCATCCCCTACGTACCTTCTTTTCCTGACTATAAAATTAAAATGTGACGGTGGATTTATGTTTAAGTAAATCATATAAATAAAAAACCAATTTATATGTGATTTATGTTTCTTAGAAGTTTGGGCTAAGATATATTATTCATGAATAAAGTATATTTATTTAAATGTTTCATTATTATATTTTATCATCTCTTTCAAATTGCTCGTTATTAAAAAAAACTAAAATAGTTGGTTTGATGTAAATTAATTAAATTTTATCAAACTAAAAATATACTTGATAAAATTTGAGTTTTACAAACTATTTTTTCCTTCCCAAAATTGGTCAGTTCGGTTTGGTTCTAATCAACGAAA
>JBCNJP010000019.1:13290933-13333577 GCA_039602395.1 Deinandra increscens subsp. villosa | reverse complement strand
TTTACTGCAACAACCGACGATTCCCGAGTGGAAATGGGAAGAAATCTCAATGGACTTCATCACGGGATTACCCCGTACTCCCCGTGGAAACGACATGATTTGGGTGATCGTGGATAGGTTAACCAAATCCGCCCATTTCTTAGCCCTCAAAGAAAATGACAAGACTGATAAGCTGGCACAAATCTACATCAATGAAATCGTCAAGCTCCACGGAGTGCCCTTATCAATTATCTCTGATCGAGACCCCAGATTCGCTTCACACTTTTGGAGATCTTTACAATCAGCCCTAGGTACTCGTTTGGATATGAGTACCGCATACCATCCTCAGACAGACGGCCAAACAGAGCGCACAATCCAAACACTTGAAGACATGCTTCGAGCTTGTGTAATGGATTTCGGAAAGAACTGGGAAACCCACTTACCACTGGTCGAATTTTCCTACAACAACAGTTACCACTCTAGTATTGGAGCCGCTCCCTTTGAAGCTCTCTATGGACGAAAGTGTAGATCACCGGTCTGCTGGGCCGAGGTCGGTGACAGTCAACTCACTGGACCGGAACTAGTGTATGAAACGACAGAAAGGATTGTGCAAATCAGAAACCGTATGAAAGCAGCAAGAGATCGTCAAAAGAGTTATGCCGATAAACGTAGAAGGCCCTTAGAATTTGAGGTCGGCGACCGTGTACTGTTGAAAGTCTCACCTTGGAAAGGTGTCGTGCGCTTTGGAAAGCACGGGAAGTTGAATCCCCGCTATATAGGACCCTTCCTGATAACAGAAAAGATTGGAACGGTGGCATATCGTTTGGACTTGCCACCTGAACTAGATGGGGTACATAACGTGTTTCATGTGTCAAACTTGAAGAAGTGTCTGGCTGACGACACTCTAATAGTTCCACTGGAGGAACTCCACATTGACGAACAACTTCGGTTTATAAAACAACCCGTTGAGATAATGGGACGCGAGCAGAAAGCATTGAAAAGAAGTAAGATTCCAATCGTCAAAGTCAGATGGCATTCAAAGCGTGGACCGGAGTTCACGTGGGAACGGGAAGACCAGATGAGAAAGAAGTATCCACACCTGTTCGATCAAGCCTCCGCTTCAAACCAAGGTACTAGCTAATTTTCGGGACGAAAATTCCTTAACTTGGGGAGGCTGTGACAACTGCAACTTCCCAAGTTAACTCCGTTAACTTTTTTCCGTTAGTCCCGTTAGTTCCGTTAGCGAACCCGAGACTCGTTACTTGAATGATTTCGTGTTTACTTATGTTTACTTGTTATTTGACTTTAGTAACATGGTTTGTAAATTCGTTTCGTGACTTTATGTGTTAATTATGAAAAATTGTATTTTTAGGCGAAACCGGGCTTTGTGTGAAAATTTGGATTTTTATGTATAAATGATAAATTTATATAACTCGACTAAATCTTACATGTTAAATGATTTAAAAACACTTGAAAACATTTTTAGAATTTTCACTTTACAACTTTTTAGCAAAAACCCATTTAAATGAGTTTTATGCCTTATATGTTTAAAAATAAAGTAGAGGGGCCAAACATGTAACTTCTCATAAGAGAAAATCTGCCATATCCTCCCCCATCCTCATTCACGCATCACCATCTTCTCCATCTCTCCCTCTCTTCACGGTTCACACACACACACACACCTACGCTTAAATTTTTCGTGAAATCGAGCTCTAGAAGGTGGATCCAAGCTTCTACAAGCTCCAGGAACATCAAGGAAGCTTCATCCTCTTCATTCCCTCTCCCACTCGCGATTTCTTCTTCCAATTTGTAAGCCCTAACTTTTTGAATCCGAGATTTGTTGGTTGCATGTGTGTTTTTGTGTGTCTATATGCTAGATGGAGTGTTGTTATGCTCACATTTCATGTTTTAGGTTGAGATATGTTATATGTTTATTTGGGACAGATTTGAACTCGGGTTTAGGGCTGGGTTTTGAGCTCAAATTCTGCTATATGTGTTCTTTTATGTATGTTGGGTGTTTGGACATGAGATTTGGGTGTTATGCTCTTGTATGCTACTCACATGTTCATATTTTGCTATGATTTTGATATGATCTTGTTCACGACAGAAATTACATGTTATGTTGATATTAAACTTGTTAGTAGGTGTTTAATTGATCTAATGTTAGCTTAGAATTGATTTCCCAAAAGTTTACAAACTTAAAAATTTTGACAGCTTTGACCAGAATTTTTGGTCAACTTGCAGCTGTCATAACTTGCTCAATTTTCATCGAAATCAGTTGATTCTTTTTTCCCTAGTAAAGTATTATGTCTTAGCTTCAAATGGGCTACTCGCACGTTTTCTAAAACCCCCGTTTGGTCATCCAAAACACAGCTGCAAGTTAGGTATACAAAGCTGTCATTTTCTGTGAAAAGTGAACTTTTCAATTTGGTTGAGCATGATAATCTTGTTTTAATGGGGTGTTTGAAATTTGTAAATGATGTTTATATATTAAAAATAAGATCTGGAAGGTTTGGTTAATAAATTCAAAGTCTTGAGTGAGATATGCAAGTTTTCATTTTTCTTTAACTAGTTTACTAAATGCTGAAAATGCTAACTTCCGACGTGCATAACTTTCTCATTTCTTGACCTTTTTAGCTGATTCTTTTTGCTACAAGTCCTATTTCATATGTAGTATATGCCTGTAAAATTTAAAGAATTAATTCCAAGTATTGTGGATTTTAGCTATGCCGCTAGATAGGTACTTGATGTTTGACTTTTTGGGTCAGCTTTGACTTAAGTTGCAATTGCATGATTTTCTCCCAAGTTGGGACTTCTAGGTGTATTGTATGACTTTTATGAATGCATGAAACGTGTTTAGGTGCTTAAGTGTTACTATTAGTCTTGGTGACAACTTCTAATCCGATTAGGCCATATTTACCAAACTAGGTCGATCTTGACCAACTCGTAGAACCAAGTGCCGCGTACCAGTGCACCCTAAGGTGAGTTTCACTTACTATTGTAGTTGCATCCGGTAAAGGATGGCAACAACACGGTAAAGGTATTTCTTTACTTAAGTAGTTATCCACCATATATCACATGTTTCACTGAATTGCTTTTAATATCAAAAGTCCTTACTTTATCGGGCCATTAATATAGGATAGCGAGGTAATGTTGAGTAGTACTACTGGGGATTGACACCCCCGCTCAGCGGTGCACAGGATGCACCCTCCCGACTGGCGGTCGGACTGAGACCAATATTAGCCTAGGACTACCGTGATCGGGAAAGACACGGGGAAGGCAAATTACATAGGTAAATACCTATCAAATACATTGTCAGCTTTGGTTTCGAACGTTCAGGTGAGCATAAGCATAGGCTAGCTACCTATTGATACGGATAATACTTGCAACTTGTATAACTAGAGTATGAATTGTTTCCTTACTATTCATATGCATTTTTGGTCTACGTGGTGTAGTGTAGACTGTTTTAGTGAACTCACCAGCCTTTTAGCTGACACTTGATTGTTGATTACTTTTCAGGTCGTTAGGTGGATTCATGGATGGCACGGATGGCGGCAGTACTCAAGTAAATTTAATAATTAGTTTGACCTCAGATTTCAGGACTGTTATAATAAAAACAAACTTTCATTAAATAAATATATATATGTATATATATATATATATGTACATAGGGTATGGAACTATTGATCACACCTTGCTTGGAGGAATAACCAAATAACCCATTTGAACCACCAAAATTATGACAAGTGTCTCTCTCCCTCCTTTCCAGAAAGGGTATTTTAGTCATTTAACTCAACCAATAATCCCCCTCCAGTTTAAAACGGCTATAACTTTTTTATCCGATGTCGGTTTTTTATAAAAAAAATACCGTTGGACTCGTCGCATTTTTATTCTTAATTCAAATGTGGTCCCGACATTTTTTGACACTTTTTTTCAAACGTCCGTATTGACATGTAATGTTACAAAAAGTAGCACTGATGCCTTTTTTGGGTAGCGCCGGTGCCTTTTTTCTGTAGCATTGATGTCAGTGCGACGATTTAAAAAAACCTTCGAAAAATCGGCCACATTCCGAATTAAAGATAAAAAAACGACGATCCAATGGTATAATTTTTATAAAAAAACGACTTCGGAATAAAAAAGTTATAAGCGTTTTAAAAATGAGGGGGGTGTTTTTTCTTTTGGGTAAAATACCCTTATACCCTTTCTGTTAAAAAAAAAAGAAAAAAAAAGGAGTGCCACATGTCACTAATCCATAGCATCTGTTTTTCATCGGAACCTTAGGATGTGGTTATTTGGTTATTGCTCAAGGAAAGGTTATTAATTGTTCTCATTCCTAATATATATATATGTACATATACATATATATATATATGAATAAATTAGAATAAAATAAAAGAAATTTTAATATTAGAAGTTTTATATTTTTAATATATGCTTTGCATTTGGAAGATGATAATATTTTAACTTTATCTTAGTTTATTAAGATTGTACTCACTACTTTATTTTTCATTTGAAGTTACTTTTTTTTAAATTGGTATTTCTAAAATACTTCAACGATAAATAAATAAAGATTAACTAAAATAATTTATTTTTAATCCAAATTAAAAGCAAGTAAAGTTTTATGTTTCCTTTATAAAGTTGATATTTTATGGTATTATTAATGAACCTAAAGAAGAATATGTATATATTTTTTACCGTATCCCCTTAAATAAATTAAAGTATTTTATTAAAACTTCATACAACTTTAAATACGAACCAAAAAAATATTTTAAATTCCTTTACCTTAATCAATTTGATCTCCCTTTTTAAAATCTCTATAATTTTATTTAATAATTTTATTATTTTGGGGCCTCAACTATAAATAAAATAAGAATTAAATATTTTTAGATGAACTCATTTTAGGCATGAAGTGTTTTGCCAGAGTTGATATTATGTAATATTTTAATGAAATTAAAGAGAAATATAAAAGAAATATAATATTCTTTAAAATAATGTATTAAAACGGGTGCGTACCCCCAGCTCTAGCTAACAAAAGCTGTGTTTCGTTGATAGTTGTAGATCACAATGGATATGTATGCCTTCTTTCGTACCTGCAATGCAAAACACAAACTATTGAGTATTTGCAAACTAGCTATCATATATAATTTTGTGTTCTAAGTTGTTGCTCATGTTCTATGAAGTGTTTTTATGTTTGTTTCTATTGTAGGAATATGAAGACACCAGACATACAAGTGACTATTGCACTAATATTATATCACGCATAGATGGTTTCTTTTAGTTTGGCTGTGTTATGCTAGGTGTACAAACCTTAAAAGAATGCTTGAAAATGATGTTTGAAGGTCCATTATTAATTTAGTATTTACCGCAATACCGCATGCTTAGCAAAAAAAATTAAAATCTTGGGTATGCGAGGATAGAAATATACTGAACAGATGAACAGATCTGATCAACACATTATATTATGAAGCAAATATGAAAAGACATGCATAGCTAAATCAAACAAAATATTAGAACATGAAATCCTTAACAGATTGAGTAAAAGCATGATAGAATCAAACACGACGATTAAAGAAAATCGAGACAAAGGCAGAATCTACAAAGATGCACTTATTTATCTATACTTGATGATCGGGTGCTAAGTTAACATTTTCCAATTACATGAATTTATCATTATATTGTAGATCAAAATCAATAATAGCAAGAAATGACATTTTATTAAAATCTGACGAAATAGGACACTATTAGAAACTCATAGCTTAAAAAAAATCAAAAAAAATCATACTCATAGCTTATAAAAAAGTTTAAAAAAGGGACAATAAGTGTTTGAGGTGTATCATACCTTGAGAGTATGATCTATGACGACACTAGCTTCTTGACCTTTGGTTGCAGCAGCCTGCATAAAAACCAAGCAATAACAAATAATCTGAGGTTTTGGTCATAAGATACCTAGACGATAAGTAACCAAGTATACATAATAACTAATAAAGAAAAGTTTTTTTTTATTTACGCACTACTATTTCAAATATGTATTGCAATATTAGGTAGACTATATATCCCATGGCATCCCATGCTAAATTTAATAGTATAGGAGGGTTGCTCAAATTATAAAATAACGATTACTAAAAAGTGTCAAACAAAAAGTATAAACATGGGAAATAATAGACTTACATATTTATCCAATATTAACCATCAACATAAAATGCTTATCCAGTAGTTTCGGTTTTCTTCACACCAAATCAGGATAAAGAAAAGTGCAAGTATTGACAAATTACAAAATGATGATATATATTTCAAAGAATAAACTGGTAAAGAGTTAACCAGATCTATCAAAATATTAAATTGAAACATAGACAATTATTTATAGGTATAGATAAAAATGTTCAACTGACATAGCAATTAATTCTAAAAACAATATCAAAGTGTCAGCAACATTAAAATTCAACAGTATCAAAGTGTCAATTAAAGTACCTCATTCAGAAAAAAAGCAAATGGAGAAAACAAATTACCAGCAACGATCTAATTTAAATCAATGAAACCCGTATGTATAGTACACCTTAAAGGTAACATTACTAATAATGAATAACATGATAACCTAAGAGTGAATTTCCAAATGAACTTCGATTATTAACTGCAATTATGCTAATAGAATGAAACTCAATCTCCTGTAACACAGACCTGATAAGGAATACAGTGTTGTGACCTAAAAGATGAAAAGTAACCCTCAAGATTGAGACGATTACCTTCAAAATTTGATGATGCTTGATGCTAACTTTTGTATATTTAGTGTCCTAGCAATGTTCCAAACCTGCATTAAGTTTGAAGTCAGGTTAACAGTTGAAGAAATATACAATCTGGGAAGAAAAATTATACTTCAAATCTATATTTTTATAACGTGTTCAAAAACTACCTTTCTTATAATTTACCATTTTTATATTATTTACTTTAATAACCACTAATAGAATAAGTTTAACTGAAGGTCGAATCTAACTACATTAAATTCTGTAGACCTAAATTGAGGGCCAACTCATAAACCTAAAGTTTTCGTTCGTTAGAAACCCTAAACACGTAGAACACCAAAATAACAGAGTTTCAATGCATAATCATAATAGATATTCAATTAAGAAGACTCGATAACCAGATTATAAATCAAACTATGCTTAAAAAATCATAACATGAACAGATCTAAGTAAATCGTACCTTGGAAAGATATTTTCGCAAATGAATATCCTAGATCTCGAACAAACACTCCGATTCGATAACCGATCCATCAATATCCAGACGAAAAACAAGCTCAGTTTTCGATCGTCACAAACCCTAAATACCTTAAATTCAATCATGCAACATAATCAGCTAAGAAAAGGGAAGAGATATGCGATTTAGAAGACTTGAAAACCAAATATCAACCAAAATAAACTAGAAAAATCAAAAGATGAATAGGTCAAGATTCAAGAACACCGTATCTGAAATTTCACCAAATAACAGTCGTGATTCGGAGATGATGATGAAATAGATGGCTGATCAATGAATCGTGTTCATCGTGATTGAAAACCGGATCGATTCCATCGATTTGCTCAAGTGAAACCCTAGGTTGCCGTTGAAAGAGAATAGAGAGAACCAGATAGGAGATTTTCGGTCAAATCAAGGGCTGGGTAAGGTTTGGGGGTCTTAGCCGGTATAACCGGAATGGGTCGGGTCGATGGGTTTTTTGACCCGAGTGTCAAAAAGAAACCCGATCAGATGAAGCCCCGTTCTTTATTGTTTCCAACATCTATAATTTGTTTGCTTATATTTAGAAGATTAACTAATATTTTTTAAAACAAATGTTATACGTTAGCTGATTTATTAACAAGAATTAGATTTTTATTAATAATTTTATTAAGTTTATTAATTTGTTTAATTGTTTAACAACTTATTACATTTAACATATGCATATATGAGCTCTTAATAAAGTATTAGTTATTCCTATAAAATACTTCTTGCGTTTGGAATGGAAAATCATAGCTTATTTGTCATCAACAGCTAAAAGCACTCACAGCACATTCTTTATCCTTATCCTTATAATTTATATATTTATCATTATTTTTTTTCTCTCTCTTCCAATCACAACCACAATTAAATAATATTTTTAATACCTTTATCATTACTTTTTCTCTTTTTTCAAACCTTAAATTTTACAAATTTACTAAACTTTTTCCTCAAATATAAGTATTTATCAAATTTTTCCTCAAATATATCTCTCTCCTCTACTCACAAGTCACAACCACTCATAACTACACCTCAACTTTTACAGTTTACACTCACATCCATGATAGAGAATGGACCGTGAATGCTCTAACATTCACATTGAGCTAACCTTTGGTTTCACTTATACCAACTTCAACCCTTAAGGTTATGAAATCTTTCATTGGATAACTGATTGAAGATATTTTCTTTTATTCACATTTTTTATTTAAATTAACATACTTTTCTTAGGAAGCATGTTATTAAACATAAACCTACAAATAGATACGTGATACCTTAACAAAAAAGTTTCAATATTATCATAAGGTCTCAAAAGTATTAAGGTACCTTCGGGGGCGGATTCAGAAAAAATTTCAGGGGTAGCGTTTAAAAAAAAAAGTGTCGGGACTAATGGTGGTTTGGAGGCAGCGCCCCCGAGAAAAGCGGGGTCCACGGGGCGGCAGCCCTCAAAGTCCTTCATTAAAAATGCATCAGAATTTTCTATCCGAAAATGTATTAAGTTAGATTTGAGGCACCAAAATGTGTCAGTGTCCAAAGGTCGATGTAGTCATGTTATCCACTCCATTTGTTTCATTTCACTCCCTGAACTTATAACTTGTATTTTTAAATTGCACAAACCTGTTAGTTGTTTGGTTTCATTTAATTAACGGCCTTTTGGTCTTATTTTCATGTCGGGATTTAAATAAAAACCATAAAAATTTGAGAGGTAGCGAAATACCGAAAACATAAAATATTTAAAAAAATTGCACATCGAAGTAAAGGTTCAGGGGTACCGGATGCTAACCCTACCCTCTTAGTAAGTCTACCCCTAGGTACCTCAATATATTTGAAGAATTACAACCTAATGCGTATCATAAGGTGTCAAGCTCAGGATTCATGTATTAACTCTCAAGTTTGTTTGATATGTTTTAAGTGATCGACTACTTTAATAAATTTTAAACGGTTTGTTTTGATCCGTTTTACCTAACCCATTTGTGTTACCACTCATAGAAGATCTTAGATGCGTCACGGTTTACGAAATTAACATTTGTAAAAGGGCCCGATTTTTCATTTTCGTCTTAGGCTCTTACTATGATTGAGTTGTCTCTGATCATGCCCCATTATAAATATCCTTAATTAAAGTTAAGGGTTTAAACCATATGGTTTGAGTAGTATTATATTAGGAATAACATTTCTATAACATTTTTTCTATAAACTTTTTGTCCAAAGATCTATGTAACTTGAATATTACTTCTTCTTCTTCTTCTTGAGTACATGATGTTCTACATTTTGTCTGAATCAAGAAAAGCCAAAGCTGACCCTGTCATCATATGGCTAGCAGGAGGACGAGGGTTTGGTACTGAATTGCCTTTGTTTTATGAACGAGATGCTTACCACCCGCACGTTGCTGCGGAGTTGAATATGTATACTGAAAGAAAGTCAAAAAGTTAAATAGTATGAAACGTAAAAGTTTAAAAGTCTCGCGGTGAAAGTATAAAACTATAGAAGTATACTAAAAGCGAAAATATAAAAAAGTTAAAAGTTTCGTGGTAAAAGTAGAAGAAAAAAAAACTTAAAACAAAAATAAAAACTTTAAAAGTTAGAAGGTTAAAAAGTTAAGGAGTACAAAATGTAAAAGTTTAAAAGTCTGTTGGTGAAAGTATAAAACTATAAAAATATACTAAGTTAAGGGGTATAAAACGTAAAAGTCTCAAAGTCTCGTGATGAAAATATAAAACTATAAAAGTATACTAAAAGCGAAAGTAGAAAAGTTAAAAGTTTCATGGCCAAAGTAGAAGACGATAAAACTTAAAACAAAAAAAAAATTAAAAGTTTGAGGGTTACAAAGTTAAGGGGTTTAAAACGTTAACGTCTAAAAGTGTTGTAATGAAAGTATAAAACTATAAAAATATACTAAAAACGAAAATTATAAAGTTAAAAGTTTCGTGGTTAAAGTAAAAGATAACAAAACTTAAAACAAAAAAAACTTTAAAAGTTAAAGCGTACAAAACGTAAAAGTATGAAACATATATGATTAAACTATGAAACCAAAAGTTTACTATTTCATTAAATAAAAAAAAAATCAAAAGTTTAAAGGGTAGAAACTGTCAAAACCCCAAAGTTTTGTGGCCAAACTTTAAAAAACAAAAAGTCTCCTATTCACCAACTAAATTTCATTGTATATATAACAATATGTTTACCACCCCGCGCGTTGCTGCGGGGTTGGATTTGTATGTTGAACGAAAGTTAAAAAGTTAAGGGGTAAAAAATGTAAAAGTCTAAAAGTCTCGTGGTGAAAGTATAAAACTATAAAAGTATACTAAAAATGAAAGTAAAAAAGGTAAGAGTTTCGTGGCCAAAGTAGAAGACAACAAAACTTAAAACGAAAAAAAAGGTTTAAAAGTTAGATCATTAAAAAGTTAAGGAGTATAAAACGTAAAAGTCTAAAAGTCTCGTGGTGAAATTATAAAACTATAGAAGTATACCAAAAACAGAAGTAGAAAAGTTAAAAGTTTTGTGGCCAAAGTAGAAAACAACAAAATTTAAAACAAAAAAAAAATAAAAGTCAGAGGGTAGAAAACGTAAAAGTATGAAATATATTACTATTTCGTTAAAAAAGTAGTGTAAAAGTTTAAGGGGTAGAATTTGTCAAACATTCAAACTACCGAAACGTAAAAGTCTAAAAGTCTCGTGGTGAAAGTATAAAACTATAAAAATATACTAAAAACAAAAGTAGAAAAGTTAAACGTTTTGTGGCGAAAGTAGAATACAACAAAACTTATAACAAAAAAAACGTTAAAAGTAAGAGGGTTAAAAAGTTAAGAGGTGTAAAGCGTAAAAGTCTAATAGTCTCGTGGTGAAAGTATAAAACTATAAAGTATACTAAAAACGAAAGTAGAAAAGTTAAAAGTTTCGAGGTGAAAGTAGAAGACAACAAAACTTAGAACAAAAACAAAACTTTAAAAGTTAAAGGGTAGAAAACGTAAAAAGTATGAAACATATGTGACTAAACTCTTAAAACTAAAAGTTTACTATTTCGTTAAAGAAAAAATAGTGTAAAAGTTTAATTGGTAGAAACTGTCAAACATTCAAACTATCGTGGCCAAACAATAAAATATAAAAAGTTTACTACTCATGTTAATTTTCATTGTATATATATATAATATGGTCCTTTTAAAATATGCAACAACTTGTCTCTTATCTGGAATGATTATTGCTGGAATAAGACATTTCTTTTCTTCAAGGCATCAAGGCATCAAAACATGCATTTTAATGGGTTGATTTTATTATACTAGGTTTCTAACATCATTTTTGTTCACCAACCTAATGGGAGACAACGCAGGTATAGTTTTATGTTTTGAGGTTAGTATTTCAGACTATCAAAAGTAATTTAACTGTATGATAGTTACTGCTATTGGATTATACAATCTGGATTATACAATTTGTCTATGATAGTTATTGTTGTTGTATTATATAACAAATTGTAATATCTTTGTGCAAGGTGTAACAAGTTGTACGGAACATGCTCCATCAGTTGAACATGAAGGTGATCGAAATGTCATTCCGGTTTCTTGATCTGACCCTGAGGCTGGAAAAATGGGTGGGTCTAATCAACTACACATGTGACCGTTATGCATTTCAAAGGCAATCCAAGACAAGCCAAATCAATCATGTGATACCAAGTGGACCTGACCGGTTTTGCTCACCCCTAGCTCGAAGATTATGCGCCAAGAATGCCTCACCGCATGTTCTTTCGGATATCGTTTTAGATTCCGGCCAAATAAACATACACAAACCAAAACTCAACTTTGTAAGATAACTTACCACATAAATAAAGAATACGTTACCCGGACTGGGACGGGTATGACACTAGTTATATTGATTGAGATAGAAAACCTACCATAAATGCTGTTAAAACAAGTTTTATTTGAAAACTCAAAACCATTTGCATATGTACACTACCAGTAATATCATATATGCATTACTAGGATTGCATATATGAAATACTATAATTCGTATGATAAGAATTTTTTTATTAAAAATATATATTTTAATAAAAATACAATAAAATCAAACTTGTAAATATATAAACACTACCAAAGTCAAACTTGTAAAATTAATAATTAATAATCCACTTTTAAACCATCGAGCTCAGAACGAGCCATGAGTTATTTTAATTTAAAGAGCTTAGCTCAAGATCATTTTACCTAGTGGGTGCTTGTAAATATATAAACACTAATAAAGTCAAACTTGTAAAATTAATAATCCACTTTTAAACCATCGAGCTCAAAACGGGCCATGAGTTCTTTTAATTTAAAGAGCTTAGCTCAAGATCATTTTACCTAGAGGGTGGTTGGTTTACAATATTGGCTTTTTAGTTAAATTACATAGATGGGGATAAAGAACCGGTGTGAATGCTCTTAATGTTCAATTTCTTATGAGCAAGATTTAAATTAGAAAACAAAATCCAAAGAAAAGCCAACATCACACATTGACTCTGAGCCAACTGTCGCCTTCACAATGAATATATCCATCACCTAATTTGGGATTGAGCTGGCTCTTGGGAGAGAAATTTCGTGCACCAGATAGATAGATAGATAGATGTGAAAATTAAAGAAAATAAATATATTGATAAGAATTAAAATAGAAATTAAGATTTTGTAAGCATTTGTAAAAATATAATGTGGCACCTCGAAGGGCGGCTGGGCGTTCAAGGGCTGCAGATAGTCTGACCGGTTATGTGCAAATGACTACTAATAAAGATGAAGATATTGTTCACTCAAAGTAAAATAAAGACTTCACCATAGATATTAACATTGTTAGGGACATGAAAAGGGATCAGATTGAAGATGAAGATGGTGAAATCAGTTGGATTGATAAGATTTTGACCATGCCAACCTGTGCTTTTTGCATTTCAATCTAGGAACATTCTAAGCCACGAGTTTATTTTGTACAAATGTACAATAATCAGCCACTACTACCCATCTAGTTTCTTTTTATATTGAAAAACCCAATATCAGAAAACTCACATGAAACAAGATCCATATGGCATATTTTCATAGAAACAATCATAAAATCATCGATAACAGCTAATTCATTTAGATATCACATCATAATCAAACCCATAGACAATGATCAGGTCACATTAATGTGTTCCAGAGTATCAGCAGCATCGTTTCTAAAACCCTAATTCGGCAGAAAAAAAATTAATAAAAAAGGCGAATTCTGGAAGCAACAACTAAGCTAACCTCCATGAAAATCAAGCATCGTTCTCCTTATCGTTGGCTACTTCATCACCGGAAATACGCACTCCTTTAGGAGCCGCACCACGGCGCGTCCTCGACGGAAGAATGTTATCCAAATCCACCTCCGCCAACGGATCATCGGAAAAGTCATCATCACCGTCAGATTCTCCACCGCCACCGTCTTCATCATCAGAAGAATCATCATCATCGTCTTCAGACTCTTCGATCATTTTTCCTTTACCTTTATCGTCCTTCATTATCCCCTTCCCCTTTCGATCAATTTCACCTCCGCCGTTGGAGTGTTCAACTTCATCTTCATCTTCGTCTTCATCTCCATCAACATCATCTTCATCGTCCGAATCGACTTCGTCTTCTCCCTCGTAGTCTTCCTCTTCTTCTTCGTCTTCGATTTCACCTTTTTCCACATTTTCGTTATTAAGCGCTTTCTCTTCGACGGCGGCGGGAGGTTCGTTATCTGGCCGGAGTTTCTTAGTGGACTCTTCGTCGCCTAGGGTTTGGGGCGTCTGCTTTCGCTTGGGAGGGAGTACATGTGATTCCTCATTGCTGTTGAGCTCTGCCATGGCTTCCGTCAAAACCCCAAACCCCTCTTCTTCTCTATTTAGGGCTTTTCGGTAGCGACGATTGCAGTACTCTTCCACTCTTTTGTTTTGGTAGGGCTTTCCTACATAAACTGGACCGGTCCACTATCTCTTGGGCCCGGTCCAGCCCACAAACTCATTCCATTTTTGTTATCATGAGTTTTAAATGGTTTGAGGACCCGTTGGTCAAAGGAAATAGGGGTCCAGATTTCGGGAAAGAGCCGTATAGAGTCGATAGAGTCTCATGTACGGTTCCTTTGAGAAGGGTGTGTTCTAGTTGTTGCTCTGTTTTCATGTTGGGACAGAGGGTCGCCCATGGGTATGAGTGAGATGGATGACCTCCCAGAACTCAGCCTTCCGAATGCCCATTTTTTTTAGGAAAGTTATATTTATAATTTTTTAAAGTTGCGAAGTTTGCTATAACTTTGAAATAAATAAAAAGAGGATTAAATGTTCATAACCAAAGGGTTTAAGACATTTAAATAAAAAAAAAACATAAACTAGATTTGGGAAGGGAATGACAAATAGATCAGGAGACAGAGAGAGAAACAAGATTTAAAAATTACAAAGGATAAACAAAAAACACAAAGGAGAGACCAAAATCACGACTTGGGTGCATGAAAGTGCAAGCTAATCATCTTCCTTGCCTACTCATTAATAATTGAAGGTCGGAGTTCGAACTAGGGGTTTGAAATCGTAAAGTTAGTGGTAATTATGTAGTTTTTTGTTGTAAATCTTTAGGGTTTGTTTGATATGAGACAATGAAATGAACGAGAGAATAGAATGGTTGAGGGAATGAAATGAATCATTTTCATTCCATTTAACTGCTTGTGTGGCATCTCATTTCCCATTACATACTCAAACCACTATGGATAGCGTAATGTAGACGAAGATCATGTTAATGCTAATGGCAACCAAGATGATGTTGATGCTAATGTGAATGAAGATGTTGTTGATGCTAATGTGGATGCCAATATTGATATTTTTGATCCTAGAATTTAGGATGAGCTTAATCTTGACATTATATATGTTTTGGTAGAGAAATGTCCAAAGCAAGCTTTCACTATTAAGAAAGATTTTGAGGATTAATTTGGAAGACAATTTTCTTCAGTAATATATACGAGAACTTTATCAAACAAGGAGAATTGTGATAGAGAATGGCCTATCTTGATAAACTATATTGTTTTGTTGTAAACTATTTAAACATAGACATCCAAAGGTCAGTTGGATAATGAAGGTCATGCGGATTCGAAACATGCCACTACTAGACTTAAAGAACATGAAGTTGGTTATGAACATCTGAATAATATGAAACAATGATTTGAAATACGTTAAATGTTAGAAATTAACGAAATAATTAATAAAGTAGCATACGAGCAATATGGTTTTGCGTTTCACGATAAAAAGTTGCATAAATTGAGTGAACTTGAAAGAAAAAGATCATAAGTCAGTTTTAAGAATGATGAAATATTGATGGCAATGAACATTAATGGGAAATGAAGTTGTTTATGACATTTTTACAAAGTGATATTATTAGCCCTTTTAATGATTTACAACATCTCAAACATGTGGTTTTTTTTTTCAAATACATTAATTGTATACGGAGTCTTGTTGGCTGTTTCATTTACGGTAACATTAATAGAAATAAAATTTTTGTAATTAAAATTGTTGAAGTACGGTTTAAGATTCCATCTGTAAAAAAAAGTAAAAAAAAGCAAGTTAGTTGAATTCGAGGCGAAAAACCGGAAAAGTATGCCTTTTAATTTTCTTTATTTTTATTTATTTATTTTTATTTATATTTTTTTAAACGGCAATTTTCTTTATTAAACATCTAACTTTTAAACATCGGTACAAAAATCACAATCCACAAAAATAAACAACATTAAATTCCAAATCGAGTCATTGACCTGGACAAAAGAAAAGAAAAAAAAAGAGAAAGGACATAAACGGTGCCAAGTAATATACCCGAGAGACGTTGACGTGGCAAAAGCTGGATATCACTGGTGGGCCCTCTCTGACGTCTCCGGTGGAATATAGCATTTCTGGCGCGCACCCAAAAGTGAATTAAAACCCTCACCGCCATCGCACCTCCGTACTCCGCCGCCGCCGGGATTTCTTTCCGGCCTACTCTCCGTTTGTAATGAATGACAAAATTGGTTTTATAAACATAAATCCAAACCCCCCAACCACCATTTCTCCCCTCCCCTTTCGTCATCCTCTCCATTTCTCATTTTCCTCCAATCCGATTTATTCAGACCAATACAAACTCGCGAAACACCATGGATGCACCATGTACAATCCTCACCGTCTCCCGTCAGCAAATCGTTACTAAATTTAGATATAGAGATTGCTTTAATTGCTTCTGCAACCAACTCACACCGCTACTACTCACAGCTCCGTAACAATTGAGAGTGATATGGAGCGTGATTCCGAATCTGAAATGCGATTGCCGATGAACTTTGCTGGATCTCTGGCGGACGAGCGTATCGCCATGACGAGGAAAGTTCGGAGCTCGATTGCTGCGGCGGAGGCTAGGCGGAGGCGAATGCCGTTGGTGAAGAGGAATGGGGGATTGATGAAAAGGAAACGAACTACGATTGATCGTGATTCTGGATTTGTTCCTCCTCCTCTTCCGCCTTACGTATGCTTCTTCTTTCTTCTTCTTCTACTATCAATTTGTTGTTTTAATCTTATTTGCAGGAAGTTCGATTGCTAATATGATTAGATTGTTTTTGCTTAATTTGATCACATTTTTTTTCATGTTGGAGAGGTGATAAACAATCTATGCAGCTTAATATTATCGTAATTAGAAGTTAATTCTTCACAATTAACTTGATATTGACGAAGAAATAAAGAGATTATTGAACATGTATTTAAACATTTCCAGAGAGAACCAACTGATTACTTTTAAGGAAGGACAATCAAGCTGATCATCTATTCATATTTCTCAAATGCTAACTACTAAATCTGCAAAAGGTAATAAACCTAAATGAATTTGGGAGTTTGATTATCAATATATGGAAAAGAAAAACAAGTCATTAGTCCAGAATCAATAAGCCATGTAAAGGTCATTTCAGTATCATATCTTTTAAGACTGTATCTTAGTTTAATAAAGATATCAGCTGGTTTTCTCGAATCTGAGTATCATAATGATAAACCATCTTACATTCACAACACACAATCCTTGTTGAACAAGGGGAAAAGGTTGGGACATGTGCTAATTGCTTAAATAGGGTTTTTTCAATCAATTCAGCTTCTTGACATTGTTAGCATAGCATTAGATATGCATAGAGGTTCATGGTTTTCTATTTGAATGTAACGATCAAGCTTATTCATGCAAAAAACTGGCAGTTATTGTTAAATGGTTGCATGTCCTTAAAAGAAACGAAAGTTGATACGCTTTCCATTTGTGACTTATATATATAACTCCCCAATTGTGGGCGAGTAGGATTCAAATTGGTATTGTTTTGTCGCATGTCGTCACTCGTTTAATTTAGAAAATATTTTGCCACTCGGCGTAAAAGCTTAGTGAGTAGTGTGTCATCACTTGAATCGGTGTTGTTTTGTTCTAACAACTTACAAATATGTCTAAATTTTTGTCGGATTGCTCACACTTAGGGGTGTTGGGATTGCTTATCAAAATCGTTTATCTGCTTGTTGTGTTTGAATTTTTGATACAATAGAAAGTTGTTTTTAGGGTGTTTGGATTGCTAGCCCAAACTGATTATTTACGAGCGAAATAACTAGTTTGAAGTTGTTTACTCCAAACAACTTATTTCAAAATGTAAGAAGCGGAGCTTTAGAAGCAAGACCAAACACTCCTTCATACATTTATAAGCGCAGAGATATAGTAATGTTATAAGACTTTTTCTTCTTGTAATAATAGAAAACTGTATTGCAAAACATCAAGGTGAACCCTGGAGCAGCGGTAATGTTGCTGCCATGTATGTGGCCTGGAGGTCACGGGTTCAAGTCGTGGAAACAACCTCTTGCAGACATGTAGGGTAAGGATGCATACGTCAGACACTCAGACCAAAGTGGCCTGACACTCCCATGCCCTATGCATGTGGAAGCCTCATGCACCAGGTTTTGCTAAACATAGCCCTCGTATTACGGTTAACAACAACCTTGCTGTTAGTTTTTCTAAATGAATGTTTTATATATTGATGTATGGGTTAGTCAACTACATATTTACATAAATAACAAAATTTAATGTGTGGTAACCTTAACCCTTTGGGCTATGTTTAACGTTTTACCTATAAAAAAAAAATGTTCACATTTATGAATTCTTACAACTTGTTTATTTATCTGTATTTATAAATGTAAAATATTTGTACATGTTTATAAATGCAAATCGTCTAGTCGTTGTAGTGAAAGACTTTCTTCCCACATCATGTTCTTGCTTTCCCTCAGTCTAGCTAAATATAAATGTTCTTTTTGTTGATATTAGATCATTAATCAGGGGAGATTGGTGTTTCTATTCTACAAAAAGCTGCAAAACAGTGACGTCAACAATATTGGCAGAACCGTATTGCCGAAGGTTGATTTTATTTGATTTGTTTACCATTCAAATGTATGATTATATGGTAATTAGTGAGTTTGATTGGTTAGATATTAAAATATATAAATTTACTAATACTAAAAACATGTATTCATTTCAGCGCTCTGCAGAGACTCATCTACCTAGGCTCTTTGAGAATGAAAGTATCATTTTACCTGTGATTGACATGGATGGTCAGGGTGCATGGTCATTTAAGTTCAGGTTGGCCTAACTATATGGGTGGGTTGGGTGATGGGTCTTTTTTAGTACATGCTGAAATGACCGTGCGTAATCATGACTATAAAAACAATATAATTGTGATTATAATCTAAATCTTGTGACAATAGAATATGACTGATTTTCAACTCGTATGGCCCCTCCCCATTTTATCTACAATTTTTTGTTTGACCCGTTACACAACCCAAATTGTCCCATTCCTAAATAAACGGGTGGAAATCTACAACCCTGCAGAAATGGTATGTTATGAGGCGCAAATAGACTTTACACTCTAATGCATTATATCGGTATTGTTTTTATATGCGTTCTTTCAACAGGTACTGGCCAAACAATGAGAGCCGAATGTATGTGTTTGAGGGCACAGGTGAGTCTTTCATACACCTTTTATAACCCTGTTTGATCATTAACCTTTTATCTTTTCTAAATCATGAATCTTTTTTCAGGGAATTTTACCCGGAAGTATAGACTTCAAACGGGTGACTATATGCTGTTATACAGGGATATGGTGAACTGGAACTATGTATGCTTGTTAAGTTGTTATATACTCGATACTAAAATACATTTTCCCCTTAATTAATTGAACAAAAGTCATGTTTTGCTTCATAAACAGTTGATCCGGGCTGTGAAAGCTAGTGAAGTTGAAGCATGTGCAAATGAAGAAGTGACTGATATTGAAGGAAATAAGACAGATAATGCGGTTCTGAATGACGCAGATTTTGGGGCGCTTGATATCCCAGACGACTCTGTCATACTTCCTGAAATGGAAAGTGCTGGAGGTACGAGTTCCATGAATGACGACGGTTATTTCAGTGACATTTTGAACTCGTTCAGTTCGTGGGATGAAATCGAGGACTATTACGGCCCATCAACTCAGCCAAGTGATGATTTGTCCGGTGAGGATCTCTCTCGTGTGTAAATGAGAAAGCAATGTTTTCAATATTTCTTGTTGTAGCTTTTGTATGTGTGTTGTCTCAACTTTTACTGTTATATATCCGCAACCTGAGTATTTTAAGATAAGCATGTACAATGAAGAAGAAACATTTGCTTTGAGAATTTGGGTGTCGGAGCGGTTGTTTCTTAAACTTGTTTTAGACAAACAATAATTTTAAATGGTTTAAAGAAGGGTTTGAAGCAAGCATAAAGAATATATAGTTCCATGTTGTTACGACGATACAGAAATGCACATCGACCATTCGTGAACTTGCAATCAGTAATGTTCCTGGTGAATAGTTATGTCTGCTAAAACTTCACGTGAATACCTACATTATTTTAGCTCCCGATTCGACCTAAAACCCATCAAAACCGTACTACGAACACCGTACCCCGCATTTTGGTGAATTGATGTTTGAAAAAAGCACCGAGAGGGCGGTATTGGTTTCATTACACAACTTCTCCAACTTCTCTAAACTCTCTAAAAACACAAAAACACGCTCAAATTGCATAATACGCGGATCGAACCTTGGTGAGGAATGCACCAACCGTCGTGAGGATCGTACCGATAACGAGGGGCCCGAGTTTTGGTTTAACTATGAATATATGTGAACTGTCGAATGGTATCCATAGAGCTTGATGCAAAAAATGTGGTGTGATATTCAAACTAAACTCCAACAACACTTTGCATCGTCATTGCATGAAACGAAGCTTTAGGTATGAGGCGATAAAAGAAGTGAGAGGTGTCATTGAAGATTTGGTCAAACATCGGAAGGACGAGCACTAACTTGTTAAGGCGAACACATTAGGTTAAACCGAAAGATTTGGGTATAATCAATTACTTTGCTTGTCACGATGCTCTCTTTAAACAGAAGTTGAACACAAGATTGTTTTCTTTACCGAATGTGCAAAAGACAATGTTGTGTTCAAGTTCCAATTAAAAAGAATACCACGACAACTTATTCTTTCTGTTTTAACAAATATGTACGTCACAATAATCTTAGAGTCCGTCATCCCTGTATTTGACTGAAAAAGCTCAGTAGATTTTTTCACGTTATGTTTTGTTATACCCGAGTGCTTGTTATTATTATAATTGTTTTTTTAATGAGTTGTAACCAATCTTATTATTTATTATTGATATAAATTTTCTACATTTTTATATATCAGATAACTTGTCCATCGGCATGTTATGTCTAAATCACTCCCTTAATTATATAATTATAGGTGCTAGTATTTTGCTAGTTTTTTAATAAAATTTCTTGCCGTTAAAAAAAAACGATAAAACATTAAATATACCAGGGGTTTTTAGATCTAGAACTTAAAAGAGGAAGAAGTTAGATACATAAATTAATTTGAGTTGAAAACTCAAACTGAAGTGCATACGTCGACACGACGATAAAAATAACGTAAGTTGAAAACATATAGCTTGTACAAAAAACATAAAGATAAACATAAAAACCGGACCGTAAACTTAGATAGATGTTAAGACAAACCCAAACATTAAACATTAAAATGTTATCATTCAAAAACACCTTGCTATATAACTAAAATATATTTTTTCGGTGGTTTATAGAACAAACAAACAAAATATATAATAACAAATATTATAATCATTTAATGAAATAAAAAATGTAAAAAAAAGGAAATTTGGATTTTAATAATCCAAGTTATTACCAATTGGCCAATATTAATCCCAATTTCAAAATTAGTGCCACGTCAGCAAAACCAATTGGCAACCACGTGGCTTTTATTAATTAGTGCCGCGTCAGCAAAAAACTAACGGAGTTAAGGAAAACTTAACGGGGGTCCAATGGAATCCAACACCTTAATAATTGGGATTAATGTAGGCCAATTTTGAAATTGGGATTAATATTGGCCAATTGGTAATAACTTGGATTATTAAAATCCAATTTTCCTAAAAAAAACTATTAAAAGCCAAAATAAAATTAAAATGAATAAAGAATAAAGTAGTATAAATTAACCATATGAGAATGAACGATGATTAAAAATATGAGGGACCACTTAGTGAAAAGTATGATCCTATATAAAACTTTATATGCATTGTTTCCCCGTCCTTCATTTTTCAATAGGATCAGAACAATAAAACTAGATCATGACTGCTAAAATAATGTATGAAGCACACGGTTGATAGAGACCCTTAGAGGGGTCAAGCTCCAAGAACTATCAGAGAAGAAGAGAATCACAAATACTAAAAATTTTCATTCATTTTTTACTTTATTTCATAAATATGAGATTACATATTTAAAGAGAAACAACAACTAGCTTGAACTTGGAAAGATCATGCAAAGTAAAACTAAAAGTAAATTGAAAATATCAAATAGAAACATCACTTTGAACATTTAAAAAAATTAATAATAATTATTATTTCGTTTTAAACTCTTTATAAATATTCCATTTCAACTAAATCTCTACACCATTTTCTTGCTTTTTATTGGGTTCGGTTAACCGGTTTTAGTTCGGTTAATTCGGTTTTTTCTCACCCTCTTTCTTCTTTCACTACTACACCAATCTTTTTACAAGAAAATGAGAATCATCCGGTAGCTCCGATTCACCAGAATCTATCGGTAGGTTTGCACATTTTAACACTATTAATCCAATTTCTGAAATTATAACGGTTTGATTATTTTCTTAATTTTGGTCACTTTTTAAATTTACATCCATATTAACGGTTGAAATCAGTCAAATAGGATATTAATGAGGGGTATTTTCATAATTTAACTATCATCTTTTATTTATCTAATACAAAACGCGGTAATTGACTTCCCCCAAATAACACTATGTAACTCAGCCATTTTTCAAATAAATAAAAGGGGAAGTTAATTACTGCGTTTTGTATCAAATAAATAAAAGGGGATGTTTAAATTAAGAAAATATCCCTCACTAATATCCTATTTGACTGATTTCAACCGTTAATTTGGAAGGAACTTTAAAAAGTGACCAAAATTGATAAAATAATCAAACCTCAGGCCTAAAATGTTATAATTTCATAAATTGAATTAAATGTGTTAAAATGTGCAAACCTTAATGACCAAAAGGGAAGTTTACTCTATCAAATAATAAAATGACAATATGCAGCAAGTGGGAAAGGACTTCGTGGGATTTAAAGACTAAGTCAAGAGTATACGTGGCTTGAATATGTCGAGTTCGTATCATACCTGATAAAAGTATATACATAAAAAGAAATAAAAAGTCAAAATTCAAAACCTTAATGTTGACACAAGTCAACTAATAAATGGCCAAAAACTTGTTAATAGTTTGGTCATCTACTGCTACTGCTCCCATGTACATTTCTTTTGATCCCTAAATCTTTCTTTTTGATTCCTCCTCCCGCTGTTGCTGCATAATGTAATAGAAATTGACAAATGTTAGGAATTTGCAAGAGTAATCAATTAATTCAATCAAAGTTGTTTAATTGTCTCCATGTTTTAAATTTATTAAAAAAGAGACTAATATATTATACCGCAGATGTTGATGTGGCAAATCAATTATGTAAATAGATTATGAGTCGTGTAGATAGCGTGTTCTCCACCCTCATCCTTATAACTTAACTAAAAAACACTACTTTCTAAATTTCAATATCATTTTCTAAAAAATCACTCACATCTCATTCTCCATATCTATCTCTATTCAATTAAATAATATTTCCTTATTCCATCTCTTATTATTCTTTCTCTTTTTCCATTCACAAAAAGTATAAAATAATAAATATGGAGAATGTATAGTCTAACATCAAATTTGAAGAATGAGTTTGGTTTTCTCTAAATATATGGAGATGGGGTATAGAGATAGAGAACAGGTTGGAATATGTTTTCAAGTGATTTCTTTAAAATTAAGGATGGAATTAGATATGGAGAATGGGATGTAAATGTTCTTAGTTGGGGTAAAACTGAGAACATGATATGTCAACAAGTATAGTATACAAGTTATATTATATTACTAGTTTTACACAACTAAAAGCCAGATCATCATATGTAAAGTAGTACATATGATGATGTATGTGTGGTGTCAATGTGAGACTAGCCTACTTGAGTTGAGGTTTTGTCCTCTTATTTGGAGATTTTGAGTTTAAGCTCGAATAATAGTTTAATTTAATTTGTAGAATAATTTAAGAGTAAGAATAGAAGAGATTTGTAGTATGAAAAAGAAAGAGATAATAGTGTGGCGTTAGCGTGTGGATTAATAACATGGCACGCCAACAATAGCCATGTCCCCACAACTATATCACTCTTGATGATGTCACCACCAACTCCACTGCCACCTTCAATTTTCATAAATTCCTTTAAACACACTCTATTCATTAAAAAATCCAATGAATCAAACACCTCTTTAGATTACTATAAAATAACATTGTGAAGAACATAGGGAATGGTTGGTTGGCAGTAATTTATAGGATTCAAGTGGAATTGGGATTTAAATTTCATTCTTCGTGTGTTTGGTTGGCTATGAGAAAGTATTAAAATTAGAATTAATTTCAACCAAATCCATCATTTAAGAAAATTCAAAATCCCTCAAAGAAACATTTGGTTCATGGAATGTAATGAAATTGGAATTGCAAAGTTTTCCTTTTAAAGTTGTGTTTATTTAGGTAATGAACGAATTTAAAATGCAAAGAAATCCTTTAATCAATGGAATTTAGTACTATTTCAACATTCCTTAGAAATCATCCACTTTAATGAATGAAAGTTACATGGCCTCAAATTCCATTGATTAAAGGAATTCATTACAATTTAAATTTGTCCCCAACTAAGCACAATTTTAAAAAAAACACTTTGCAATTCCAATTCCAATTCCATTACATTCCACGAACCAAACGCCACCCAAAGTTTCAATGAAATTCACAACCCCTTCCCATTTTAAGAAGGCATTTCCAATTCTAACGAATTTTGCAAACTAGACGCCGCAATAGCGTTTTACCAACCTTTTCTTTTTTCATCTCGACAGTATGAACTTCCACAATGACATTCGAATGCTTTGATGGGGTGGTCAACATCCGCAAAATCAATCCCATAATCCTGAGATGTTTAAACATCATTAAATAGGTTAAAAAGTAAATCACGTGATCAAACAACAATAATAAGAGAGTTGTAGCTACCCATGTTAGTTCTTCATATGGATCAATATCCCTTTTAGTGAAAAAAGCAATCTGCAATAAAAAAAGAAAGAAAGAATCAATAGATATGTCTGAATATAATTATCTGTTCTCTACATAATTGAGCAAATCAAAGTTCAGATTTATGTACACAAAATATAGAAATTCAATACATACATGATAATAGTGATGATCAGGCGTCTCCACTTCAACAGGGATCTCGATCAAATTTGAATCGTGGCATCTGATTTTATAAAAAGTTCATACTCTCAAATTGCTCCCACATTTCATGCTCATACATAAATAAACGAGTAGAACAAATATGTGACGTGCACAATTTATTTCAGCATGGGTTAGGAAAATAAGGGAGCATCCATTCCAGAACCAATACTATGCTGAGAACCGCCATAAGCACATGTATATAATGCTTCAATGAAAAGGGTAAAATATAAAATGGTCCATTTATCTCTTGTCACAAATTCTGTGATTTTATCACCTCTCTTGATTAATTTTTACAAGTAGTATCACAATGTCTACATATGCATGTAGAAAAAAAGTTATTAATACAATACTTTTTAAAAATAAACCTAAAACATTTTAAAATTTTACTTGCATGCTAGACAATCTACTAAATAAATAGTTCAGGAGATTTAGCCGGTTCCCACATTTGTTAACATATTATTGGTCCTAAAATAAGCGTCCCTCTAGTAAAAATATATAAACATCTTTTATATGTTTATAAGTGCAAATAAACTGTAAAACGTTTACATATTTTCTGAAGCAGTGTAGGAAAAAGTGTGTGCAAATCACATATTTGTTGCAGTGTTTGTACAATACCTGTGGTTTATAAATCTTGCAACATTTCCAAAATAGGTTCCATCCAAACACAAAGCTTCTTCATCTTTGAGTACCTGCTCGGACCCCCAATCAGAATCTAGATATACCGGATACGTATGCCTCTCGTTTTTTCGACTCTGCTTGTTTCTTTCGTATAATTCTGTATTTGTTAATATTTCTCCAACATATTCACATATAAAGGAACCTTTTGGCAAATATTCAACTGATCTAACTGCCCAACCTTTACCCTCTGTAGAAAACACCTGAAATTTTCATTTTGTACAGCATCAATTTTCAATAGAGAAAGTAGATGTTTATCACACAACAGAAGCTTAAAAAGGAAAACTAGGACATATATAACTTATAAATGATAAGTAATTAAGAACACTATGTTCTCTCAGAGAAATATGAAGTCATATACATTTTTCTTTTATATGATACACATAGGTTTTGTCAAAATATAAAGAGTTAAATGCATAGGTGGCTCCTATGGTTTGATCAAATCGCATGTTTGGCTCCTAGAATTTAAAAATTGCAAAGTTAGCCAAAACGTTTATGGTAGGATTGCATGTCTAGCCCCTAAAGTTAACACCCGTTAGTTTAAAAAAAAAATCCCATGTGCCATCCATGTGAGGGTAAATCAAACATTTCAAATGTTTAACCCTAATAGAAGACTATCATTTCTATTAGGGTTAAACATATGAAATGTCTGATTCACCCTCACATGGATGGCGCATGTGGTATAGTATTCTGTTAAAAACTAAATGATGTTAACGTCAAGGGCTAAACGAGCAATCTTAACATAAACTTTTAGCAAGGTTTGTAATTTTTACATTTTAGGGGTCAAACATGCAATTTGATCAAACCACAAGAGGTCATTTATGCAATTAACTCAAATATATATGTTGGAACTAACTTTTATAAACGAAGCAATTTCGACCCATATACTTATAGATGGGTTGACTTGGGTTTGTATTGTTTCTCAAATGAGTCAATTTGGCCAAATAAAAAACTAGCTAAAATAAAAATGGGTCCAATGGGTTGACTGGGTCAGGGAGTTAATGTCTTAAATTATTGGAAGAACAACTATCCCAATGTCCCACACTGGTTACTAAACTTCAGAAAGTGTTCCAGCTTTTCCTTTTTGATGAATTGAGCGATAATCAATCTGGAACATTTCAAGAATTACACTCCCATTTTACAATAATCAACCCCTCTAGTCTTTTGCAATGATGTTGCACACTTTGGGTATCAACATTAACAAATTAACTTACCTGCAACTTGCGGGTAGGGCCTCTTTGTACCACACGGTTCCCACAATCCATTGTGCAACCACATTTTCTCCAACATTCTTTTATAAACTTTCTCAACACATGACCCTTGCATGGTTCAGGATTATGCACATTCTTGGCCTTCTCCAATGGGCAATCTTGGCAATAAAAAAAATGGTGGCTTTGTGGTTCGCAGTTCATGGATATACAAGCACTTAAAAAATCATATCTTAACAGGCCTTCTGATGTGTAGGCAAACTCTCCCCCAGTTTCACGAGAACAAGCACATGGGACTCGAGCAGAAAGACAATCACCAGAACATTTTAAACAGCAACCTTCATCACCAATACGTGCTAACGAAAAGGGAACATATGCATCCTGATATGGTATATTTTGTGGTATGTAGCGAAACTTAGGTGGTTCTAAGCCAATTTCATCTATTAATGGAATCTTGATTTTTTCTGTACCTCTGGTTATGTCATCAACGTTGTAAAATTTTATTTTTCTCTGCACTAACGAATTAGAAGTATCTGATCGTGCGCCTGGGCGTATCAAATTGGCTATAGGCTCATTGTCTTCATCTGCCCGGACATTTTGACGCCTCTTTTTATGTATATTAGTGTTCATGCTAGAGGATGTAGGGCCTTTCGCAATGCTTTTCTGCAATAAAAGAAGAAAGTTATACTCTTATGTCATAGAATATCAAATGAAGTAAGAAAATATAGATTCATATGATGAAAAACAAATACCAAAGTACAATAAAGTATGAGATGAATAACAACACGAAGCTTTAATGAAAGATACCTTGTCATCTGATGAGTCAAAAATAGCATCTATAAGTGTTTGATAATTATCTTCCTCAATTAGTTCCCAGTTCCATTCATATAATTTTAGAAGATTTTTAAGGACGGGTTTAAAAACTTCTGGAGAAATCCCTAAGTCCTTCATGGCACGAAAGGCCTTTCCTACTCTTGGATCATTTGAGTTTGGAGGTCTCGGATCCGGTGCTTTTGAATCTCTTTGATGAGTTGTCATTTACCAAACTGATTTTATATGTAATGTTCTTTCAAGCTGTAAAAAGGACAAATTACATCATGTATCTCATTACATAAATCGGAGAACAAATGAGAATACAAATCTGCTGCATTCTACATAGTAAACAGTGGCTTAAGGAAATAATCGATCACATGAGTTCTTTGTTGATAAAATTAAAGCAACCAGAAAAAACAAAGTTCTTTTGTAACTAAAATATAACTTTAAATTGTTAGTTTATATTTCAATATTGTTATTGTAACATCCGACTTCTCATACTAACTAATATTGTTTGTTTTGCCCATTATCAGGGGCGAAATTGGCTTATAGCCGCTTAAACTCGTACACTTAGTGGAAAATTTGTTGGATATTTGGGTTTTTATGTACGTGTGTTATCCCTTAAAAACCATTAGACAATTACCTAACATAAATACCCCTTAAGCTCGACCCTAGCCTGGCCCCTAGGAGCCCGCTCTCTCGGGGGCGTTGCACCCGAACCCCTGTCAAAAAAATTTGTGCTACCCCTTAAAAAAAAAATCCTAGTTCCGCCCATGCCCACTACACGGGATGAAATTACTCCTATCAAAACACGTTTAATTGCGGGGTTCTACTCTCATCCACAATCAGTACACAATAACATGTTTATGGTATGTAAGGTGTGACATTCAATATAAACCCAACAACTATCATTCTATCTATTCTACACATTATTCAGTAGGGAGATGATCATTTGAGAACCAATCTGGTTTGAGAACTTTTGAGAACCATTCTAAGCTACTAGTTTATATATATGGATACCCTCCCATAAATTTGAATGCTCCCCCCCCCCCCTGAAAATTAGTGGCTCAGAATGGTTCTCAAAAGTTCTCAAAAGAAAAAGTTCTCATTTGAACCTAACCCTTATTCAGTATCATGCTTTCTGTTTGAGTTTTTCAGTTTTTCTAACAGAGCAATTAGGTCCATAAAAACATAGTGAGACACCTGAAACAAAGTGAACAAAATAACCAAGGTGTATGGCATTTCTAGCTCTTTATCCTTTGGTGCACAGCAACAAAAGGTCTAGAAATTGTTGAATATCTTACATCCCATTCTATCATAAATTGTAAGCACATGAAAGCAGATTTTAACAAAACAGTTTTGAGATTTTCTAACATAAATACATACACATTGATTCTACTCTAACTCCATATAACATAACATTCATAGAACAAATTTGAGTCAGAAACGATAGAATCTACAAAAATCGACAGGGTTTAGGGTTTGGAAAGCGATCGTAATCTAGATACACATAAATGCATAAAGACATCAGAATCATTGCGGCAGAAATGCGTAAGATTACAATCATTATGGCATAAATGTATCAAATTAAATGTGTGAGATACTTAGAAGGAAATACCTTAATTGTAGCACTGATCGATGATCAAAGGGGTCGATTATCGAACTCCTTCTGCGACCGGCGACGAGATCTAACGAAATGCAACTGAAATCGGAGGGTTTTTGAAGGAGGGTTTACGGATGGCGTGTGAAGCAAGGAACAGAGTGACGACAAAAGAATGAGGGGGGACGATCATATATGGTGCGTTTTATTTTGTTGATTTTGTGAGAGAGAGAGAGAGAGAGAGAGCACCAATCAGCCGATCCTAGCACGGCAAAGTGCGGCTCGTTTCTGCTCGCTAGACGCCAGCAATGCACGTTAGCTCGTACGGCATGCAGGGTAAAGAGCCAAAACAGGGAGCAGAAGATCGGGGTATTTTGGCTCCAAACTTTGTTTTATTTAATGGTGAGTATAATTCATTCGATTTGAATGTGGAATGAAGGTTAGGGTTTGAGGCCTCTTAAGTAGGGATGGCAATGGGGCGGGTTTGGGGCGGGTTTGAGTAATCCCAACCTCGTACCTGGTTATAAAAGTATGTCACATACCCGGCCCAAAACCCGTTGGGTTTCTAGCGAGTATTTACCCATCGGGTATCGGGCATACTCGCGAGTTTCGGGCATACCCACGGGTTTCGGGCATACCCGTCGGGTATACATCGGCTAACTATTAATTTATATTTATCACAATTATAATAAAATATCTCAAATAACTAAACATATATAAGTTAAAAATTATGTAGATTAATGTTTTTTACAAATAACTTAGTATTATAGATAAAAATAAAAAAATAGATAAATAAAATCATACAACATATACTTAAAATAAAGAAATAAAATGAAGAAAAATATAGCGGGTATATTTTATCGGGTAATCGGGGCGGGTAAGCGGGTATATCATCAAATCCCATACCCGCCCCATACCCATGAAAAATTTCAAAAGTAATCTCATACCCGGACCCATACCCGATTACCCGACCCCATACCCGCCCCATATGTGTCGGGTTTCGGGTTTTCCCGTCGGGTTCGGGTTTCATTGCCATCCCTACTCTTAAGGGTAATTGTAATGGTCATCCCACAATCTCATGATTCTAAGCTATTTTGAGTGTCACCTAATTTTTTCCACTTTCGCACATATTGCTTGTAATATCTTTCCCACAATTCCATGATCTCAAGCCTTATTTTTTAATAAAATATTAAATTAAAAATTATAAATTATAAATTCCTAAAAATAAAAATTACCAACTCTTAAAAAAATTACTAATTCCTAAAAAAAATTACCAATTCCTAAAATTACTTTATTTATATTGTTCGAAGAGTTTCGCCTTAATTTTTTCAACCAAGGTACGAGACGCGTCGTCCAAATCTTTTACCGGTTTAACAACCATCTCGATCTCACGACACATTTGTTCGCGTTCCAAAATGTCGAGTTATCGACTTGGTGTGGGAAAAAGTTGTGAGACATGTTGAAGTTGGAGAAATGAAAAGTTAAGAGTTTGGAGAAGAAAGTTGAAGATTTGAGTTGGTGTGGGTGAAATGGGTGAAAAAAAGGGTTTAAATAGGTAAAAAAAAATTAAAAAGGTGAAAAGGACCGTTGGGTGGGGGGCCCACTCCAACGGTCATCTCTCCCACGCCCCCCCCCCCCTCGGCAGCCAGTCCCACGGGGTCATCTCGCGTCCCATTCCCGAGCCAATTTTCCTGGTGTTCCCGAGGGTCCCGAGCTCGGGGAACCCCCCTCTCCCGAACCATTACAATCACCCTTAATATAATATACAGTTTTATTTTGACTCATGAGGGTTTTTTTTATAGTCGTGGTTTCCTCTTGGACCGGTGAAAAAATGGTGGTATGGCTGATGTACACGCTTCCATTGATCAAGGGTGTGTCAATCAATTGATTTTAGCAGAAATAGGTTAACATTTTAAAAAAAAAAATAATATCTAATAATAATAATGATACTCTCGTTATTTAATGGAAATACGTAGCACAATACCAAGTTCAAAACAAATAAAATCAACGTTACTTACGTGTAAATTAATTTGAACGAAAGTCTTTAAATAACTGAGTCCACAACTTTCTTGTCGTGTTTTCTATTTCTTGATCACAACAAAGAGCAAACAAAAGTGTTGATCTACGATTGATTGAGTTAAGGTACGTATACAATGTGATTTCTTTAAAACAGATTTCGGGTCTCCACGTGAAACCGAAATAGTATGTTTATTGCCGAGGAAGGTCACGCCCGAAGTTTTACCAGGTTAAGCGTGAATTATCTTTCATGGAAGGCAAATATCATGAATTTTAAAGAATTACATGTAAACAGAATTTTAGAAAGTTTAGTAAGTCTTCCTAACGAGTAGAGAGAATGGGTGTTTAGAGACTTTACAAAATCTGTCTAAAAGAATGATTTGATATCCTTATAATCAATGATGACTTTGGAGATGATCGGGTGGGTGGGTAATGCCCCCGTCAGTGATCCAAATTTACCGTTAAAAAAAATGATGACTTTGGTATTTATTCGTGAGGTTAAGTTTGAAACACCCTTACACCATAAACCAAGAGTTATAACACCTTCATAATAATAATGAGATGAACCACCCTACATTAAACTCATTCAGCATTCATAAAAGAGTTGGACATCCATCTCATAACTCATTCTCCTTTCATTTTCTAGTTTATTAAAACTTAAATTTCAATGAAAATTTCAACGGCTCAGATTTTTTTTTTTTAAATTTCGAGTGACATTGTAGTAGCCACAAGTAACGGGCAATATTCTTTTTAGTCAATTTAGGCTATGTGTAATCGAGCGTTATAGCACCAAACTCACCAACATAACGCCCCTTATAGCGCCCTTGGCACCCCCCGGGGCGCTATGTTGGCTTTTTTTGTCAACCGGCATTACCCTCATGGCGCCTCATGCCCTCCAATAAGTCAAAGTAGCCTTCAATTATTGGTTGATTTTTAACCCCCTTTGTCATGTGAGCAACACGTGTCATGTAAGGGGCTTTATGACTACACACCCAAATTGATATAACCCGCTTTTGCCATGTCAGCGACACGTGTCGCGTAATGCCTCATGGTGGGCTTTATGATTACACATAGCCTTATAATGATGGTTTAGCTAACTAGTAACGTAGATGGATCTGTGTTAGTCATTAAAAAAAATTGAGTAAATTACTAGTTTGGTTTTTATGATCTAGATCATTTAACGTTTTTAGCTTAACAAAAACCTTCTGCCGTTTTAGTTTTTTAAACGTTCTGGCTCATGGCTTTTTTTATTATCTTTGACAATTTTGGTCTCAGAGAAAAAAAAAAGGTTAAATAAGTTTCTTAAACTATTGTTACATTGTAGTATAATATATTATAACAATATTTTGTTATCCACTCTATGGCTCTCCTCTTTTTGTTATATAAAGTTAAAACCTAAAATCTTGTTACAAGAAAATCCACATATTCTTATTATCTTATTAAAGGGCATGTCTTTAACCGAAAGTAACTTAAGTTGTTGGTTACAAAGTTTTAATAACCTAAACATCGGTTTTGGTTGTTGACCCACTTCCTCCATCATCCCCTCATGATGAGGTATCGTGTATATATACAAATAAGAGCTTATTATACTAAACATTGACACCGTAAGGGTCAAATTCGGTTTTTTTACGGTTTAGCCCATGTACTTTTGATCACAGCCGTTGAGAGGAAGTTACTTTTAATCTCAGCCGTTGAAAGGAGGTGGTTTTAAAACCATATTACGGTTACTTTTGGCATTGTGACGTCATAATTTACATCATCAAAAACCACCTATAACCGCTGTTTGACTTTAAATACAACTCTATATCAATATGTTTTAAGCAAAAAGAACCCACGTAAATAAACTGCACTAACCACGTTTCATAAACTGCCCAAAGAGATAGTCAATATTTGGGCTGTTGAACCCACGTCTTCTTAATCCTGACCACTCAAATTATCTTACATTTAATCACAGCCGTTCATAATGAGGAGTTAAAAAACTGAATTACAGTTTTATTCAGCTTGTGACATCGGCTATGACGTAATTTTTTTCTTTAACTCCCACACCCACGTCTCCTCTCAAGTGAAGTCTCAAGTCTCAAGTCTCAACTCCTTCCCCGGTGAGAACCGCAAGTCTCTCGTATACAAATAGAGAAAAGTTCGATAGAGAAGATATCAGGTTCTGCCATCTCTCTTCCTCGCCCATCTCTTCATGAAGCCGCTCGATTGATTGTCACCGAGCTCAATCGGTCCTCGCCGCCACTCAATCAGTGTCTCCACCGCTCGATCCATTCTTCAATTGAAGCCTAAAACTGAAGCCCTACACCTTTCTTCAATCGAGATATTGAGCAGGTTCGTCCTTCGTCATAATCAATTGAAAATTGCTTCAGTTTGTTTAATGTGAACATATTTTGGACATATATCACATCTTCATTATGTTATCAGTATTCGGTTAATCCTAAAGTCGGATTTGCTTTTGGACCAGATAGGAGGAATAACGACTGATTCAATTTTGTGTTTTGCATTTTTCAGATCGAAAAACCAGAAAGAAAGAAGAACAATCGGCTTCATCAGGTTTGTATGTTCAGGTCGCCGTGAATCCAATCTATGATTCCTTTCGGTATGCCCTAGCTTATTTTTATGTTATGATATAATATATGTTTAACTTTTACGTTTTTGATTAATGTTTTGCAATTTCTTTAGGATTTGACATGATAATGGCGGATGTTATCTTTAAGCTTCATGTCCCATCCTCAATCTTAAATTATGTTCATTCTGAAGAGAGTAGAAAAAAAATGTCTCAACTAAAAGTATCAGAGTTTGGAGTAATCAATTGTAGTTGTGATTTATGTTAATTTAATTAAATATGATGCACATGATGCAATTGGTTCGACTATGTTTTTATTTATTTTCATATTTCAAATTCTCACAGGTACTATCATACACACTCTGTTTTGATTACTCACCGATAGACATCAATAACAAGCTGTTGGGATTTTAGCGTGCTACCCCATTCATTCTGAATTTGAAGCACACTTAGTTGACCAAGAAGAAGAATTTACCTTTTGATTTTTAAGCTTCAGGTTTGTCACCATTTCACTTGAATTTAACCATTATTCAGCTTTTCATTACTGAGTTTTAAGCGTAAGGTTTTATATATGAAAGTGACTTTGGGTGTACAAGGTTATCACTTTGAGGTTCAAAAGATGCTTATGTGATTTTAGATTTGTGAATGAAGTGGGGAAGGCTCTTTTATATGTGCAATTGTTTCATTTATTGCTTTTTTTTGGTCTTTTGGGTTTCATTTCTATCCTCTGTGTAGTATGTGGTTTCATTTTTGTCCTGGCTTACCCCTCCAGTTTGCAGTCTTGAGCTTTTTACTATCTCACTCATGATTTGCTACTGCTTTTCTTATTATGGCTAATGATAATTAGCATATTTCATTTAAATCAACAATTCTTGTAATCGCTCTTGGGTTTTAAATTTTCATGTCCCATGTTTGTGTTTTTTGCTAAGTTGATAAAAGCTGAGATATGAATGCTAATTTATAGTGTAAAAGTAAGGGTTTTTTTTTGTTTTTTACCCTAGCCAGTTGTGATGGTATACTCACAACTATATGTCTATATGCAACTGGACTTGAGAGTTTTGGGATCTGATATAGGGTGGTAATGATGGTGTCTGTCCACTGGAATCTTTGAAAATGGTTAGGAAGAAATTAGAAGTTTTAAATGCTTTGCATGTCACTGAAAACGGTGACCATTCATTCCAAATTGCAAAAAAATGAATCTTGAATTAAGTGGAATGACTCATGAAGAAGCCGAAGAACGTGTTGTTGAAGCTGTTGCAATGTTTGTTTCACAAATTACAAGTGAAAAGGTGATCGGTGTGCCAGTAGTAAGTTTACATGAGTGATATCTTCTGTATATTCTAACTTATATCATGTTATTGTCATAGCTATAATTCTTTAGCAAAGAATATAACTCGTCTTAGTTATTGTACCTTTCTATCTTGCGTAACCTTTCTATCTTGCGTAAGACTCTTAATCCTGTATGAATGTGATATATGTTCTTGATTTCTAGCTTATATGACCACAGTAGTTTTCCTGGGGGTGCAAAATTTGATTGATGATAACACGTTTCTTATGTTTGATCACTCAGTTTATTGGCTTGCCTAGAGTTCCTTAAGGTTAGACACATATATTCCTTGTAAGGTATGTTTTATTGGAGTTTGTAAGATGATCATGATTGTGTGCACTTTTTGTTATGTTAATTATATATTATATCTGTAGGAGTTTGATATTTTGAGTGGAATTTTACTGGGTACTTTGTTAGTTTACTTCAAATATCTTGATATACCCCAAGTCTTGTGATTTAATCCGTGGTCATCTTTCTTTTTCTATTTTTATTTTACATTTTAGGTTTTGTTATTGTTTTATCATGCTCCTTGTATATCATCTTCGACACCTTTTGACATGGGAAGTGGTTTTGTAAATGCCACTGCATCATTAGACCCGAGTCTGATTCTTGGTTGAGTGCTGGCAGAGAATATCATGTTTCTTTTACTCCCATGTCGAGAACCATATGAACAGAAATATCATACATAATGTTGGGAAGACGTTTTCCAACTCATCTTAATTTCAGTTATTGAGAACATTTGCTTTTGCATTTTAAGTGTTTAATTTGTGTGAAAATGATCTGTTCATCCGGTCTAGCCTCAGATTGTGCTATTAGGGGAGTTGAATGCTTTTAGACTTTTTTATTCTTAGAAAACAAACTCATTTGGAAAAGAGCAGAGAGAGATTGCATCGGATGGACTTCAGGTAATTTAGTTATCTTCTCTCAATATCTCAATGGGATCGTTACATCAATCTGAATAACGGCCTACTATAAACCTACTGGAAAGAGCATGCTACTCATTTGGCCATTCTACTTATAACTACTAAGCTTTTAATTTGCTACTCATTTGGCCATTCTACTTATAACTAATAAGCTTTTAATCACTAAACAGTAAACACCATTCTTAATTTTTACTAAACAACAAATATCAGACTAAAATTCTTAGATATATTTGTTGATTGGCACACTGATATGAAGGAGATGACTGTATGGTTCATAAGCATAAATTCTAATGTTTGGTGTTTGCTTCTCCATGATGATGGATCACCTGTATCAATATTTTTATTATAGGAGGCAATGCCATTGATTGGACATTTAGCTGATGCACGTAATGGTCACAATGGTGTCAAACGCCTTTAAAAAGGAAGTTACTCGTCAAGAAGTTCACAACATCAGCCGCTAAGTGCATATAGTTGAATTGTCACAAGGTATTTATTGCTAGATTATGTTGTGTTTTAGAAGCTCACATTTGTTAAATTCTTATCTATGTTTTGACATTTTAGCCACATGATATTACACAAACCTGTTACTTCTTTCAATTGAGTTTAATAAGCTTTGGAATAGATCTTTCATTCATACTACAGTTTATGGCTTGGTGTGTTAATAACATTCTATATTCAGTTTAATCTTCAAATGGCTAATTTTAGTAGGGTTTTCCTTGAAGGAATCTTTTTTTAAAAATAAGTTGTGACGTATGAGGGGATTGGTCATAATTGAAGACGGAAAAGTATTCCCTCTAATTTGAGTCAAGTCTAATCTTGATCAAATAGTTTGTTAATGCCACATCTAAATTTGTAAAATTTGTAAAATGATTCGATCATTGTTTCAGTTTAAACGCACATGCGCATAGGCAAACACTCTACTTAAGTTTATATCAAATCGGAAGATTATATAAGTTTGTTATTGTTTAATCTCTTTTTAATTTCTTTCTGATTTACTTAAGGTAATCTTATTTTTTAATCTCTTTTCTTTTAAGTTCTTTAATTGTGAACGTGAACCAGACTCGACCTATAAAAAAAAACCAATAATGGTGGGGACCCGTATAGTGTGAGTTCGAGTCAACATGGTTTGGGTATAAGTCAACCTTTTTTTTTTAGAATCCTTAACAATTAGCATTAAAAAGCTGTAATTTCTTATATTTACCGAAAACGGTCCTTTAAAGCGTTACCCGTACTGGTACGGGTATAATACTAGTTTATTTGGTTAAGTCACTAGACAATAACTAGACCACAACATATAAAATTGTATTTAAGACCATTCGTATCTCAAAAATCATTTGTTGACGTGGAAGCAAAGGGCATGACTGCAAAGGATGGAGGAAGTCTTTGCAACACATGTGAACTTGACCGCGAATTTGGAGGTTTTGTGGGCCTAAATAAAAATATAATCTTTGGTGGTTTTGTGGGCCTAAATAAAAATATAATGCTGTGTGGTGGGTAGATGATAAAAATAATATTTTTTGTAAGACTAGATGTGAATTCGAGGTTGTGTAAACATTTACAAAAGTAGGATCTGGTTCATGTCCCTAAAGACTTTCGAGAGTTGTGGGTGGTCTAACAAATTGTTTTTTTAAAAGACTAAAATCATCAAATATCTATATATATATATAAAAGTTGAGCAATGGCACTTTTTTGCACCTACATAATAAATACTATGTACAAGTAACAAAGCCCGATGTATTACATGTTTAAGCATGCGTCATAAATACGTCTTTAATAGAGATACACCATCATCATACACCATCATCATACATCATTATCATCATATTAGGCCATAATAATGTTAGCTTTAAAATCCCGTAATCAATAAGGAGAATTCGATCGGGTGCACGTTGAATTAGGGAAATCGATGGGCTTTTTGGAACCTGCATAATGAATATTGTTAACATCTTCATAAATTTGATCATAAATCTCAAACCGGTCACCTTCTTTAAACTCCTTATCAATAGATGCTACATTAATCATGATAAATTCGCAATCCTATATCGGGTTCTTTGAACTCCAAGATAATAAATGTTATATTAATAATGATCCTGATTTCGTAATCCTATATAAACTCATGTTACCCTCGCTTCCTTACCTCTCCTCTCCGCATGTTCGTCTTACCCGCCATCTTCTTAGTCCTGTAAGTATTTTTTCCCCATTCAAAGTTTGCTGTTATGTTATTTCTGTTTTACTATGGACCATATACCTACTTCCGGTGGGAAGAAAATGTACCACCGGAAGGTACTAATCGATCATGACAACATTGCCGGAAAAGTCATGTATAACCCTTTTGGCTTATCCTCCCTTCCGGTGGGAAAAAAATGTACCACCGGAAGGTAACAATCGATTTTGATGACAATGACTCCGGCGGGAATAAAATGTTCCGTCGGGCAGCTCATCTATGACCCTTTTTCTTTTACGTTTTGTTTGAGAGTTTGTTGTAGTAATTGTTTCACATTGTTTTTTATAGGTGCCTAATTTAATTTGTACCTGTTATCAATGGGGTTGACTATGGTTTATTTGAGTGTGTGCCGGGCAGATTGTTCTGTGCTCTCCTTTGTGAACGGGTCGGCTGCATGCGGAGCAGGAGCATTGATTGTAACTGTCGTTGTGATCTCCGGCGGGGCAACTGCACCTCTCTCAAGAGTTGGAGTCTGTGTGCTTCCATGGTCCATTCTGTTGGATTGTCATGCCATGTAAAGTGGAAAAACATTAAAAAAAAACACATATGGGTTTAACCCAATTATTATCTCAAGTTAAGCCACACGCGTATCCTACCCGTATTCATAACGCTATTTGCATAGACAAACATTCATTAACATAAATTTAACGCGGATCCTACCCGGCTCCTGTTTGTAATAACCCGTTCATGACTTTTAAATTTTACAACGGAACCCATACGAGACAACAACAAAACGATTTTAATTTTATGAACAAATGAAATCAAAAGAGAGGACGACGAATCACCTACAAGAATTAAGCGAAAACGCGGATCATATCCGGCCCATCTTGGTAATAACCCGTGATCAAGTGGTTGTTAAATTGGAAGTTCAAACCTACGTGTTTCACGCGGGTCCTGTTTTGCCCGGAATTGTTTATAACCCGTCTTTTATAACCCGTAATCCAATTGTTCTGCTTCGGCCCATCTTCGTAATAACCCATGATCCATGGGTATTAATTTGCAAAGGGAAACCTATGTGTTTGACGCGGATCGTATTTGACCCGGGATTATTTATAACCCGTCTTTTATAACCCGTGGGGTAAACGCGGATCATATCTGGCCCATTTGGGTATTAACCCGTAATTCGCCAGGTATTAGGTAATAAATGCAACGATATGATTTCCACGCGGACCCTATTTTCACACGGACCCTATAACCCGTCTCTTACAACCCGTAATCCAGTGGGTCTTACTTTCCTAATTCGTGTTCGTTATGTCTTTAACTGGAAAAGGGTTACTGATGGAGGCCCTTAATCGCCCTGTAACAAAAGGTCGATGATATGCATTTATCTATTTACAGGTTATCAACATGTACATAATACTGCCCTGGTTACCTATATTGGCCCGTTTTAGAAATGGTTGTTTGTGTCTGTGTTGATAGCTTTTAGGGTTTTGAATCTAAAGTTATGTGTCCTACTGAGAAAAGGTTGGTTATGAAGGTCGTCGATTGGACCGTAACGGGAGATAGAAATTATGCATTTAATTTGCCCAACTACATGTTACCGAAGTGTTCTAAGGAATGACCTAATTACCTTGATTGATCCGATTAGGAGATGGTTCTTTGTGCCTGTGTTGAAACGCTTTAGGGTTTGGAAGTCAAACTTGACGCGCGCTGCAGTTGGGTATTCGTGTTCGTGGATGGTTTTTTTTTCCCCCGTAGATGCCATCGCCTTTTAAATCGTGGGAGTAGTGGTCTTGATTCGGCGTCTTTCGTGTCTGCTGGAAGCACGCCGTTAGTGTGAATGGAGAACATGGGGATAGGGTTTCGTGAATGGGAACTCTTTGTGAATTACAAGTTGGATGTTAGGGTGTTATGTTTCGCCACCGTTGTTCAAATGGTATAATTTGGTTTTGTAATTTGAACTATTCTGGCCCTCTGATGATTATTATGTGCCCCGTTTCGACCCTTTAGGTTTTTAAAATATTCGATTTTTACCCACATTTAATAAATGTAAGTAAAGTCATTCCGTCTAACCGTTTTTAGGGCTGAGCCGTTTTCTCTTCTAACCCAGAGTATTAGAACTCTTAACGGGGCCAAGCCTTATGCGTCGTATCCGTAGTACCCTGCTTTGTCCCTGCCTCCGACAGCTCCAATTGGAGCCCGTTTCTTCAACCAACCCCTGTAATTAGATGTGATGGGAGACAAATTTAGTTTCATCGGTTCTGATCGTTTATTAGTGTATTATCTCAAGGATCAGTGTTATGGACTTAATTTGTTGTCACCTGTGTCTTAATTGTTTAGAGCAGTTGGGCTCCGAATCAAAATGGTTCTTAATGCAGTAACTGTTATCCATTTAGTGAGTTATTGATGTTGTCATTTACTATTGCGCTTCTTATTTATTAGATTGTTAACCGTTTTATACACGTTGTTTTGTTAATGATTAATAATGGAGGCATATGTATCGATTCATTGTGTCATCTATATATACCTTACATTATTTTTGTGCTGTATATATCTACTTACTGGAACGGGTTAGCTTTTACAAGTTAAGAATCTTAACCAGGTTAAGAACCTTCTAACGATGTCCAAGGCTGTGGTGGGTGGTGTTATGGAAACAGGTTTGGATGATGGTTTATGTTTTGACCAGCTTGAAGTAGGATCTTCGATGTCTATCGTTGTTATGGTTTGTCGTTCATGGGATTCTGATAATGTGCATGGGCGCTATATCACAACCGATTATATCTTTTCTGATAGGAATGTTAGTAGATTCCTAACTCTTTGTGTTGTTTATGTTTACTGTTTTGACTGTTGCTTATCTGTTGTAGATCGTCTTGACGAAAATGTTGTCTTTGATAGGGGGACTCTATTCATGCCACTGCTCGGAGCAACGTTGCTCACTATTTTGTTGATAAGTTGAAGGAAGGTTGTTTGTATCAGTTGAAGAATTTTACTGTTGTGAAGAATCGGCCTGCGTACAGGATCCTAAAGGATAGTCAATATATGATTGAGTTGCAGGGATCTACAGTGTTTAAAAAAGTTTCTGTAGATCATGGAGGGTTTGAGCGTTATCCTTTTCAAATAGTTCAGTTTGAGGATCTGGAAGTTACTAATAACAAGTATTTTGTTGGTATGTTCCCACCTTATAACTTATTTTCTTGATTGTCTACTTATAATGTGGCTTTCTCCATGTTCTGCCACTGGTTTTACAGATTTGGTATGTTATTCTTTTGTATGTTTGTCATGCATACTTATACAATAGATGTTTATGGGGTCTCCGTGTGATTATTTTGGTCGATGATATGATCGTCATGTTTATAGTTAATGATACTTATTATGTAAGATGTGCCAATGTTTAAAGGAATTATTAAATCAGTTGTTATTACAATTGGTATTATGATTGTTACTTTCATTTCTTATTACAACCCTTTGTAATATTGGTGTTAGGATATGCATGTAATGTTGAAAACTTAGAATGCTTTGTACCTGTACAATGTTTCCTTTAGAAAGGCCTTAAGGAATTCCCATGTTTGTACAGATGTCATTGGTTATGTTACTACAGCTGATAATGTATCTACCACGTCCACGGGCAGACGGATGCTGGAGTTCAACCTGCGCAATGAACGGTATAGCATATACATAAGTTATGTATCTACTTTACACGCCATGTATGTTGAGAATTAAATTACTTTTGCAGCGGTGGTCACATGGCAGTGACTTTGTGGGGTAAACTCAGCGAGTCTTTTATAGCGCAGAAATCAAAGAAAGCTGGTGTCTACACAGTTATACTGTCTTCAATGACTGTGAAGAATTATCTTGGTATTTTATTTAACCTTTATACCTGTCTGTCCGTTATACACGTTCCCTGTACATAATTTTTACCTCTTTCAGGCTCACTTGGTCTTTCGAGCTCCTCCGCGACTCTTATCATCGATAACAACAATATACCATTGTTGGAGTCATTCAATGCTTCACTTAGGTAGTCTCTAGGGCAGAACCTTATGCTGAAGTTTTCGTTTGTGTTAGTGTTGTAACCTGACAATATGTTCATAAATGTAGGGGGTTGATCTGCGAGCTGAGACACAGCCAGCTAGGGATGGCCCGCATGCTGTCACAACAATTGCTGAGCTCTTACAGTCGGCTCGGCAGGACAAGAAGAAGGTTTCGATGCTTTTCTATATTTGAGGTAATCTCATTCATCATTTTTATGCTATCCTGACCTCTTGCCTTTCT
>JBCNJP010000019.1:13172708-13290433 GCA_039602395.1 Deinandra increscens subsp. villosa | reverse complement strand
AGGGATAAACTTAATAATTGAATATTATTAAGATAATAAGATGTTAAAATAAACATAGGAAGTGTTTATTGTATAAAACCTTGCGTTAACGCCATACGATACGCAAATTAGGTTAAATCGGGAATCGTTGCGGAAGTTCCGTTCGTATAACGAGTTAAAGACATAAGGTGAGTTCTATGAGCCCACTCTTAAATATTTTAAAATGTTTTAAATGTTTTAAATGTTTTCGGGCTGATATACATACAAATGTTATAAAATGCATCTAAATGATTTATAACTGAAATGTTGCGTATCTGAACTATTGAATTACCTTTGAGTAAATATATATCAGATTGCTAAGGTGCTAATTGATAAATGGATATATTGAACTATTAAATTATTGTTGGATTGATATATATATGTGAACTGTTATGGAAATGCATATACGTGAAATATCTTGAATTGATAAACTGTTTAAGGCTTTTGGGATAATATATATAGAAATATATATATGATATGTTATGAAAATGATATCAAATCATTGTACGTGTTATAACATAATTATAATGACTGTGATATGATATGTGTTATATTTGCTTTGAAATTAAATAGTCAAGTGATAAAGGAATTATTAGTAAACGTTATAGTGAATATGTATGATTATATGAGAACAGGTGATGCATTTGCTTTATTATTATGTGGTGGATACGCCGCTGGTACTTCCTATATATATACATAATAATATTAGTTACCCAGTATATCAGAAGTGTGGAGGATACACCCTGTATTCATACACTAACGATAAATTGGGAGATGTCCACTTGTTGCAGTATATGAAGACCTTATCACTGTTTACTAATAATCTTAAGTCTCTTGGGTATTTAACTAAGGGGCGGGTAGTAGTACAGAGGGAGATAGGAGGTAGTGTTGCTCAATGGGATTAGAGACCACTACAAATAGAAAAGGGAAAAAGCTACTGTCCGTTATAGGGAATGCCCTAGAAGGGTAAACTCGGCAGCTAGCAAATAGGGGAAGGTGGTGCAACTGTCCGTTACAGGGAATGCCCTAGAAGGGTAAACTCGGCAGTTAGCAAATAGGGGAAAGAGGGGCGACTGACTGTTATAGGGAATACCCTAGAAGGGTAAACTCGGCAGTCAGCAATGATGATATCTCTGCCTATTATTAGCAGGGTATACACTAGTAATAGATGTTAGGGTTGTAGAAAGGGATAATGGGATAAATGGTTTTATAGGGGGTGTTTCCTGTTAAGGAACATTACGTGTTGTATAATTATGATATTATACTTGATAAATGTTTGTGAAAAAGGGATCTTGCAGGTCCAAGGGTTTTAAACCTCACGCCGAGGTAAAGCTTTTAAAATATAGAACTCACCAGCGTAAGCTGACCTTTTCCAAAAATGTATGTATGTCAGGTCAGGGTGAGGCTTCGACTAGTTATGTGAAGGCCCTGGTGATAAGGGATTAGACGGGCAAGCTATCGGACGGAAGGAGGGTGTTGGCAAGCTGGCATAGTTATAACAATAAAACGTAGTGACAGATAGTATTTCCTTATGTAAATTATCTCTTACTTTGTAGTACTTGTCAATTAAATAAAAGTTTTAAATTTCCGCTGCTTAGTAATCTCTGTTATTACCTTGTGTTCATGAGTAAATCCGATTAGTGACCCCTTCTGGAGCCAAGTCTGGAAGTGGGCCTTCTCAAACCGGTTTAGATGAAATGGAACCGCGTTCAACGTGAACCGGTTTAGATGAAATGCAACCGGGCTCAACCTAAAGAGCTGGTTTCGAACCAGTGTAAACTTATCCAAATCTGTGGGAAACCGTTTCACTAAACTCAATCATTTCTCCTGTAAAAACCGAATCTATTTACAACCAAATTGATATTGAAAAAAAATTTGGTTTGGTGTTTGGACAACCCAAGTCCCCAACAACGTAAAGGCTAAAAAAAGAGAGCCTACATCGCTGTCACGTTAATTAACATGGCACCACATCTGATGATATGAGCTTAACCAAAAATCTAATTTACATGTAATATATTTTATTTAATTAATATGGATTGAGTTTATTATTTTTTTTAAGAAACATATGTGAGTGTAAACCTTAAAATTTAAGGTTTAGTTGTGATTACAAGAGATAGAAAAAATAATATTCATCTGTATATTAACAACAACAAAAATTGATTCCTTAAAATTTAATATTTGATAAAAAGAAAATATTGATTCCAAAAAATTTAAGGTTTGACTGTGATGAAAGAGAGAAAAGATAATTGTGAAGATATAAAAAAAACATTATTTAATTATGGTTTGAGTGAAAGAGAAAGAAAAATAATGATAAATGTGAGGTCCTGCTATTTACACTCAAACCTTTTTTTTTCTTTACACCACCCCAACTGCCCCATATAGCCCATTAACTGCAATTAATGCAGTTAAAATTCACATCTCATTTTTTTAAACCTTCGTACTCTTAGATACAATATTTAAAAAAAAAAACTACACCGTAAAAACGAGCATTTTTTTATCTTTAAAATGCATTTTTTTAAAAGGCTTTTTTTTAAATACTAACAATATACAATCGAAAAAGTAAATTTTTTTTAATTTTTATATGGCAACACTATACGTGTTTTAAATATAAAAAGACGCTTGTTTTTATGGTGAAATCTAAAAAAAATTTCGTATGTGAAAGTTATTAATGTATGAAAAAATAAGGGATGAATTTTTACTGCATTAATTACAGTTGCTAGGTTAAATGCCCCCATATGTGGATATGCCTATATGAAGGGCGTTTGAGAAGGGTGTATGAAGAAAAAGAAAAAAAAGGTGTCGATAAAATAAATTATATTGATTGAGATAGAAAACCTGCATTAAAACCACTTATATTTGAAAACTCAAAAACCCTTTGCATATGATGCACTACTAGGATTGCATATATGAAATACTAAAATCCGTATGATAAGAATTTTTAAATTTTTTTTTTTTTGAAATCAAACAAAAGTCTTCATTGAACCACAAAGGAAACCTACAAAATTCAAGTAACCACGCAGGAAAGGCGGGCAACAAGCTGCGCCGCCATCCCTTTTTGAATGGCAAACCCTAGACGTATAAATACAACATTTTTCAATCTAGAGGCCGCGATATTTCCATACATGACCTTTTGGATCCGTTTCAACATGGCAGTTGCCTCCGACTCAAGGTGACCAAAAGTATCAAAAGCGAAGGGAACAAACACGTGTTGATTTTCAATGCACGCTTTCTCGTGTTTGTTCACCTTCCCAGCAGCTGCCCTGGACACCGCCTGGCCCGTCGTGAAAGTACTGGCCCTTAGCCCCACAAGGGGGAAACCCCCGTTAAATCAACACATGCATGCTTTCCATTCAGCCACCCAAACACAAGTATGTCGGTTGGTCTGAGGGTCGAGCGTCCATCCAAGGGGTCAAATGGAAAGTTAACCGGAGCTTCCTTCCTGGCCGATATCCCCGCCCGCCTGAAAATATCAAACAGGACGTCCCGAACCATATCGTGTCGATATTTAAACCCAGGATGTTCCTTGCAGTGCGTGGCGTGCTCCCCAAACGAATCCATACACACCTTGTTGCAAACGGGGCATTTTTCATCCACGGAGAACAGGGAGACCATGAGTCGATACTTGAGGATTGTCCGGTACTCAACAGGCGACATGTGTTGCCCCAACCCGTCAATGGGGAGAGCATGGAGGAAGTCTTGCGCATGTGGTTGTCGGAGGCACCCCTAAACGGCTTTTTGTCTGACTGTCATCTCGTAAGTGACTTCCATCTCGAGCATGTGTTTACCAAAAAGGACATTCGCCAAAACGTGTTGGGCTTTTGGTGGGACGGTGTCCTTATTAGTGAAACCGCTCAGATCAAAGCCTAGAACTATATCATGGAGACCAGCCAGAGCCAACTCATAGTCGGCGCCCATACCACAAGCACCGCACTCCCAAAGAATATGGTTTTGTAGTGCCCAAGTTTGGCCACGCGAGGCCACAAAGGCGTATGAGTCGATATATATTTTGATTTACAAGTTTGATTTTATTAAATCTTTATTAAAATATATATTTTTAATATATATTATTTAATTAAAAATATATATTTTAATAAAGATTTAATAAAATCAAACTTGTAAATATATAAACACTACCAAAGTCAAACTTGTAAAATTAATAATCCACTTTTAAACCATCGAGCTCAAAACGAGCCATGAGTTTTTTTAATTTAAAGAGCTTAGCTCAAGATCATTTTACATAGAGGGTGCTTGTAAATATATAAACACTACCAAAGTCATACTTGTAAAATTAATAATCCACTTTTAAACCATCGAGCTCAAAACGGGCCATGAGTTCTTTTAATTTAAAGAGCTTAGCTCAAGATCATTTTACCTAGAGGGTGGTTGGTTTACAATATTGGCTTTTTAGTTAAATTACATAGATGGGATAAAGAACCCCGTGTGAATGCTCTTAATGTTCAATTTCTTATGAGCAAGATTTAAATTAGAAAACAAAATCCAAAGAAAAGCCAACATCACACATTGACTCTGAGCCAACTGTCGCCTTCACAATGAATATATCCATAACCTAATTTGGGATTGAGCTGGTGGCTCTTGGGAGAGAAATTTCGTGCAACAGATAGATAGATAGATAGATGATGTGAACATTAAACAAAATAAATATATTTATAAGAATTGAAATAAAATTGAGATTTTGTAAGCATTTGTAAAAATATAATGTAGCACCTCGAAGGGCGGCTGGGCGTTCAAGGGCTGCAGATAGTCTGACCGGTTATGTGCAAAAAGATGAAGATATTGTTCACTCAAAGTAAAATAAAGACTTCACCATAGATATTAACATTGTTAGGGACATGAAAAGGGATCAGATTGAAGATGAAGATGGTGGAATCAGTTGGATTGATAAGATTTTGACCATGCCAACCTGTGTTTTTTGCATTTTAATCTAGTAGCATCAAAACTTGTAATGATTTCATTGTTCTTGTTACATTCTAAGCCACGAGTTTATTTTGTACAAATGTACAATAATCAGCCACTACTACCCATCTAGTACTCTTCTTTTTATATTGAAAAACCCAATATCAGAAAACTCACATGAAACAATATCCATATGGCATATTTTCTTAGAAATAATCATAAAATCATCGATAACAGCTCATTCATTTAGATATCACATCATAATCAAACCCATAGACAATGATCAGGTCACATAAATGTGTTCCAGAGTATCAGCAGCATCGTTTCTAAAACCCTAATTCGGCAGAAAAAAATTAATAAAAAAGGTGAATTCTGGAAGCAACAACTAAGCTAACCTCCATGAAAATCAAGCATCGTTCTCCTTATCATTGGCTACTTCATCACCGGAAATACGCACTCCTTTAGGAGCCGCACCACGGCGCGTCCTCGACGGAAGAATGTTATCCAAATCCACCTCCGCCAACGGATCATCGGAGAAATCATCATCACCGTCAGATTCTCCACCGCCACCGTCTTCATCATCAGAAGAATCATCATCATCGTCTTCAGACTCTTCGATCAATTTTCCTTTACCTTTATCGTCCTTCATTATCCCCTTCCCCTTTCGATCAATTTCACCTCCGCCGTTGGAGTGTTCAACTTCATCTTCATCTTCATCTTCATCAACATCAACATCAACATCATCCTCATCGTCCGAATCGACTTCGTCTTCTCCCTCGTAGTCTTCCTCTTCTTCTTCGTCTTCGATTTCGCCTTTTTCCACATTTTCGTTAGACGCTTTCTCTTCGACGGCGGCGGGAGGTTCGTTATCTGGCCGGAGTTTCTTAGTGGACTCTTCGTCGCCTAGGGTTTGGAGCGTCTGCTTTCGCTTGGGAGGGAGTACATGTGATTCCTCATTGCTGTTGAGCTCTGCCATGGCTTCCGTCAAAACCCCAAACCCCTCTTCTTCTCTATTTAGGGCTTTTCGGTAGCGACGATTGCAGTACTCTTCCACTCTTTTGTTTTGGTAGGGCTTTCCTACATAAACTTGACCGGTCCAGTATCTCTTGGGCCCGGTCCAGCCCACAAACTCATTCCATTTTTGTTATCATGAGTTTTAAATGGTTTGAGGACCCGTTGGTCAAAGGAAATAGGGGTCCAGATTTCGGGACGGAGCCGTATAGAGTCGATAGAGTCTCATGTACGGTTCCTTCTCAGATGAACGACCTTCAGAACTCAGCCTTCCGAAGGCCTATTTTTTTTTTAGAAAAGTTATATTTATAATTTTTTAAAGTTGCGAAGCTTACTATAACTTTTAAATAAATAAAAAAGAGGATTAAATGTTCATAAGCAAAGGGTTTAACACATTTAAATTAAAAAAAAACATAAACTAGATTTGGGAAGGGAATGACAAATAGATCAGGAGACAGAGAGCGAAACAAGATTTAAAAATTACAAAGGATAAACAAAAAACACAAAGGAGAGACCAAAATCACGACTTGGGTGCATGAAAGTGCAAGCTAATCATCTTCCTTGCCTACTCATTAATAATTGAAGGTCGGCGTTCGAACTAGGGGTTTGAAATCGTAAAGTTGGTGGTAATTATGTAGTTTTTTTTTGTAAATCTTTAGGGTTTGTTTGGTATGAGACAATGAAATGAACGAGAGAATAGAATGGTTGAGGAAATGAAATGAATCATTATCATTCCATTTAACTGCTTGTGTGCCACCTCATTTCCCATTACATACTCAAACCACTATGGATAGCGTAATGTAGATGAAGATCATGTTAATTCTAATGGCAACCAAGATGACGTTGATGCTAATGTGGATGAAGATGTTGTTGATGCTAGTGTGGATGCAAATATTGATATTTTTGATCCTAAAACTTAGGATGAGCTTAATCTTGACATGATTAATGTGTAAGGTAGAGAAATGTCCAAAGCAAGCTTTCACTATTAAGAAAGATTTTGAGGTTAAATTTGGAAGATAATTTTCTTCAATAATATATACGAGAACTTTATCAAACAAGGAGAATTGTGATAGAGAATGGCCAGTGGATGCAAAATATCTTGATAAACTATATTGTTTTGTTGTAAACTATTTAAACATGGCATCCAAAAGGTTAGTTGGATAATGAAGGTCAAGCGGATTCGAAACATGCCACTACTGAATAATATGAAACTGTGTGATAGAGAATGACCAGTGGATGCAAAATATCTTGATAAACTATATTGTTTTGTTGTAAATATTTTAAACATGGGCATCCAAAAGGTCACTTGGATAATGAAGGTCAAGCGGATTCGAAACATGCCATTACTAGACTTAAAGAACATGAAGTTGGCTTTGAACATCTGAATAATATGAAACAATGGTTTGAAATGCGTTAAATGTTAGAAATTAACAAAATAATTAACAAAGTAGCATACAAGCAATAATATGGTTTAGCGTTTCACGGATCAGATGAAAAGTTGCATAAATTAAGAAAACTTGAAAGAAAAAGATCATAAGTTGTTTTAAGAATGATGAAATATTGATGGCAATGAACATTAATGGGAAATGAAGTTGTTTATGACATTAATGGGAATGATCAAACATGTGGTCTTTCTTTTTCTTTTTCAAATGCATTAATTACATACAGAGTCTTGTTGACTGTTTTATTTACGGTGGTATTAGTAGAAATAAATTTTTTATAATTGAAATTGTTGAAGTACTGTTTAAGATTCCATCTGTAAAAAATAAAGTTAAAAAAAGTAAGTTAGTTGAATTTGAGACGAAAAACTCGAAAAGTACGCTTTTACTTTTCTTTATTTTTATTTATTTATTTTTATTTATTATTATTATTTTTAAACGGCAATTTTCTTTATGAAAAAATGGATTTTAATAATACAAGTTTTACCTTATTGGCGGATAATAATACAAGTTTTGAAATTTCCTTACAATAATACGAGTTTTGTGGGTATTGGATTATAATGATACACTAATTTTTTTTTACTAACGGTGTTAGTCTGTTTCCTACGTGCTAAGTGCCACATCAGGTGCCACGTAGAAGAGAAACAGTCCACGTCAGGTGCCACGTAGGCAACAGACTAACACCGTTAGTAAAAAACTAACGGTGTATCATTAAAATACAATACCCACAAAACTCGTATTATTATGAGGAAATTTAAAAACTCGTATTATTATCCGTCAATAAGGTAAAACTTGTATTATTAAAATCAATTTTTTTTTCTTTATTAAACATCTAACTTTTAAACATCGCTACAAAAATCACAATCCACAAAAATAAACAACATTAAATTCCAAATTAAATCCAAATTGAGTCATTGACCTGGATAAAAGAAAAGAAAAGAAAAAAGAGAAAGGAAATAAACGGTGCCAAGTAATATACCCGAGAGACGTTGACGTGGCAAAAGCTGGATATCACTGGTGGGCCCTCTCTGACGTCTCCGGTGGAATAAAGCATTTCTGGCGCGCACCCAAAAGTGAATTAAAACCCTCACCGCCATCGCACCTCCGTCCTCCGCCGCCGCCGGGATTTCTTTCCGGCCTACTCTCCGTTTGTAATGAATGATAAAATTGGTTTTATAAACATAAATCCAAACCCCCCAACCACCATTTCTCCCCTCCCCTTTCGTCATCCTCTCCATTTCTCATTTTCCTCCAATCCGATTTATTCAGACCAATACAAACTCGCGAAACACCATGGATGCACCATGTACAATCCTCACCGTCTTCCGTCAGCAAATCGTTACTAAATTTAGATATAGAGATTGCTTTAATTGCTTCTGCAACCAACTCACACCGCTACTCACAGCTCCGTAACAATTGAGCGTGATATGGAGCGTGATTCCGAATCTGAAATGCGTTTGCCGATGAACTTTGCTGGATCTCCGGCGGACGAGCGTATCGCCATGACGAGGAAAGTTCGGAGCTCGATTGCTGCGGCGGAGGCTAGGCGGAGGCGAATGCCGTTGGTGAAGAGGAATGGGGGATTGATGAAAAGGAAACGAACTACGATTGATCGTGATTCTGGATTTGTTCCTCCTCCTCTTCCGCCTTACGTATGCTTCTTCTTTCTTCTTCTTCTACTATCAATTTGTTGTTTTAATCTTATTTGCAGGAAGTTCGATTGCTAATATGATTAGATTGTTTTTGCTTAATTTGATCACATTTTTTTTCATGTTGGAGAGGTGATAAACAATCTATGCAGCTTAATTTTATCGTAATTAGAAGTTAATTCTTCACAATAACTTGATATTGACGAAGAAATAACGAGATTATTGAACATGTATTTAAACATTTCCAGAGAGAACCAACTGATTACTTTTAAGGAAGAACAATCAAGCTGATCATCTATTCATATTTCTCAAATGCTAACTACTAAATCTGCAAAAGGTAATAAACCTAAATGAATTTGGGAGTTTGATTATCAATATATGGAAAAAGAAAAGCAAGTCATTAGTCCAGAATCAATAAGCCATGTAAAGGTCATTTCAGTATCATATCTTTTATGACTGTATATTAGTTTAACAAAGATTTCAGCTGGTTTTCTCAAATCTGAGTATCATAAACCATCTTACATTCAGAACACACAATCCTTGTTGAACAAGGAGATACGGTTGGGACATGTGCATATTGCTTAATAGGTTTTTTTTTTTTTAACAATTCAGCTTCTTGACATTGTTAGCACAGCATTAGATATGTATATACATTCATGGTTTTGTATTTGAATGGAACGATCTAGCTTATTCATGCAAAAAACTGACACTTATTGTTAAATGGTTGCATGTCCTTAAAAGAAACGAAAGTTGATACGCTTTCCATTTGTGACTTACTTATATTTCTCCCCAATTGTGGGCGAGTAGGATTCAAATTGGTGTTGTTTTGTCGCATGTCGTCACTCGTTTAATTTAGAAAATATTTTGCCAATCGGCGTAAAAGCTTAGTGAGTAGTGTGTCATCACTTGAATCGGTGTTGTTTTGTTCTAACAACTTACAAATATGTCTAAATTTTTGTCGGGTTGCTCACACTTAGGGGTGTTGGAATTGCTTATTAAAATTGTTTATCTGCTTATCGCGTTTTGAATTTTTGATAAAATAGAAAGTTGTTTTGAGGGTCTTTGGATTGCTAACCCAAATTGATTATTAAAATTGTTTACAAGCAAGCCCAAACACCCCTTGTTACATTCATAAACGCAGAGATATAGTAATGTTATAAAGACTTTTTCTTCTTGTAATAATAGAAAAGTGTATTACAAAACGTAAAGGTGAACCCTGGAGCAGCGGTAACGTTGCTGCCATGTATGTGGCTGGAGGTCACAGGTTCAAGTCGTGGAAACAACCTCTTGCAGACATGCAGGGTAAGGATGCATACGTTAGACCCAAGTGGCCTGACAGCCCCATACCCTCTGCATGTGGAAGCCTCATGCACCAGGTTTTGCTAAACATAGCCCTTATATTACAGTTAACAACAACCTTGCTGTTAGTTTTTCTGAATGAATGTTTTATCAATCGATATATGGTTAGTCAACTACATTTTTACATAAATAGCAAAATTTAATGTGTGTTAACCTTAACCCTTCGGGCTATGTTTAGCATTTTTACCTATCGAAAAAAAAAAAATGTTCACATCTATGAATTCATACAAGTTTTTTATATATCTGTATTTATAAATGTAAAATATTTGTATATGTTTATAAATGCAAATCACATATGCATTGTAGTGATAGACTTTCTTCCCACATCATGTTCTTAATTTTTCTCAGTCTAGCTAAATATAAATTATCTTTCTCTTGATATTAGATCATTAATCAGGGGAGATTGGTGTTTCTATTCTACAAAAAGCTGCAAAACAGTGACGTCAACAATATTGGCAGAACCGTATTGCCGAAGGTTGATTTTATTTGATTTGTTTACCATTCAAATGTATGAATATATGGTAATTAGTGAGTCTGATTGGTTAGATATATAAATTTACTGATATTACATGTATGTATTCATTTCAGCGCTCTGCAGAGACTCATCTACCTAGGCTCTTTGAGAATGAAAGTATCATTTTACCTGTGATTGACATGGATGGTCAGGGTGCATGGTCATTTAAGTTCAGGTTGGCCTAACTTATGGGTGGGTTGGGTGATGGGTCATTTTTAGTACATGCTGAAATGACCGTGCGTAATCATGACTATAAAAACATGATAATAGAATATGACTGATTTTCAACTCGTATGGCCCCTCCCCATTTTATCTACAATTTTTTGTTTGACCCGTTACACAACCCAAATTGTCCCATTCCTAAATAAACGGGTGGAAATCTACAACCCTGCAGAAATGGTATGTTATGAAGCGCAAATAGACTTTACACTCTAATGCATTATATCGGTATTGTTTTTATATGCGTTCTTTCAACAGGTACTGGCCAAACAATGAGAGCCGAATGTATGTGTTTGAGGGCACAGGTGAGTCTTTCATACACCTTTTATAACCCTGTTTGATCATTAACCTTTTATCTTTTCTAAATCATGAATCTTTTTTCAGGGAATTTTACCCGGAAGTATAGACTTCAAACGGGTGACTATATGCTGTTATACAGGGATATGGTGAACTGGAACTATGTATGCTTGTTAAGTTGTTATATACTTGATACTAAACGTACATTCCCCCTTAATAAATTGAACAAAAATCATGTTTTGCCTCATAAACAGTTGATCCGGGCTGTTAAAGCTAGTGAAGTTGAAGCATGTGCAAATGAAGAAGTGACTGATATTGAAGGAAGTTCGACAGATAATGCGGTTCTGAATGACGCGGATTTTGGGGCGCTTGATATCCCAGACGACTCTGTCATACTTCCTGAAATGGAAAGTGCTGGAGGTACGAGTTCCATGAATGACGACGGTTATTTCAGTGACATTTTGAACTCGTTCAGTTCGTGGGATGAAATCGAGGACTATTACGGCCCCTCAACTCAGCCAAGTGATAATTTGTCCGGTGAGGATCTCTCTCGTGTGTAAATGAGAAAGCAATGTTTTCAATATTTCTTGTTGTAGCTTTTGTATGTGTGTTGTCTCAACTTTTACTGTTATATATCCGCAACCTGAGTATTTTAAGATAAGCATGTACAATGAAGAATAAACATTTGCTTTGAGAATTTGGGTGTCGGAGCGGTTGTTTCTTAAACTTGTTTTAGACAAACAATAATTTTAAATGGTTTAAAGAAGGGTTTGAAGCAAGCATAAAGAATATATAGTTCCATGTTGTTACGACGATACAGAAATGCACATCGACCATTCGTGAACTTGCAATCAGTAATGTTCCTGGTGAATAGTTATGTCTGCTAAAACTTCACGTGAATACATACATTATTTTAGCTCCCGATTCGACCTAAAACCCATCAAAACCGTACTACAAACACCGTACCCCGCATTTTGGAGAATTGATGTTTGAAAAAAGCACCGAGAGGGCGGTATTAGTTTCATTACACAACTTCTCCAACTTCTCTAAACTCTCTAAAAACACAAAAACACGCTCAAATTGCATAATACGCAGATCGAACCTTGGTGATGAATGCACCAACCGTCGTGAGGATCGTACCGATAACGAGGGGCCCGAATTTTGGTTTAACTATGAAATATGTGAACTGTCGAATGGTATCCATAGAGCTTGATGCAAAAAATGTGGTGTGATATTCAAACTAAACTCCAACAACACTTTGCATCGTCATTGCATGAAACGAAGCTTTAGGTATGAGGCGATAAAAGAAGTGAGAGGTGGTCATTGAAGATTTGGTCAAACATCGGAAGGACGAGCACTAACTTGTTAAGACGAACACATTAGGTTAAAACCGAAAGATTTGGGTATAATCAATTCTTTGCTTGTCACGATGCTCTCTTTAAACAAAAGTTGAACACAAGATTGTTTTCTTTACCAAATGTGCAAAAGACAATGTTGTGTTCAAGTTCCAATTAAAAAGAATACCACGACAACTTATTCTTTATGTTTTAACAAATATGTACGTCACAATAATATTAGAGCCGTCATCCCTGTATTTGACTGAAAAAGCTCAATAGATAGTTTCACGTTATGTTTTGTTATACCCGAGTGCTTGTTATTATTATAATTGTTTTTTTTAATGAGTTGTAACCAATCTTATTATTAATATAAATTTTCTACATTTTTATATATCATATAACTTGTCCATCGGCATGTTATGTCTAAATCACTCCCTTAATTATTGGTGCTAGTATTTTGCTAGTTTTATAATAAAATTTCTTGTCGTTAAAAAAAACGATAAAACATTAAATATACCAGGAGTTTTTTAGATCTAGAACTTAAAAGAGGTAGAAGTTAGATACATAAATTAATTTGAGTTGAAAACTCAAACTAAAGTGTATACGTCGACACGACGATAAAAATAACGTAAGTTGAAAACATATAGCTTGTACAAAAAACATAAAGATAAACATAAAAAAAACCCGACCGTAAACTTAGATAGATGTTAAGACAAATCCAAACATTAAACATTAAAATATTATCATTCAAAAACACCTTGCTATATAACTAAAATATAATTTTTTCGGTGGTTTATAGAACAAACAAACAAAATATATAATAACAAATATTATAATCATTTAATGAAATAAAAAATGAAAAAAAATATTAAAAGCCAAAATGAAATAAAAATGAATAAAGAATAAACTAGTATAAATTAACCATATGAGAATGAACGATGATTAAAAACATGAGGGACCACTTAGTGAAAAGTATGATCATATATAAAACGTTATATGCATTGTTCCCCCGTCCTTCATTTTTCAATAGGATCAGAACAATAAAACTAGGTCATGACTGCTAAAATAATGTATGAAGCACACGGTTGATAGAGACCCTTAGAGGGGTCAAGCTCCAAGAACTATCAGAGAAGAAGAGAATCACAAATACTAAAAAATTTCATTCATTTTTTGCTTTATTTCATAAATATGAGATTACATATTTAAAGAGAAACAACAACTAACTTGAACTTGGAAAGATCATGCAAAGTAAAACTAAAAGTAAATTGAAAATATCAAATAATAAAATGAGAATATGCAGCAAGTGGGAAAGGACTTCGTGGGATTTAATGACTAAGGGGTTGTTTGATAGTTGCTAACTGGGTAAGAGCTGAGTGAGTAAGAGCTGATTGAGTAAGAAACTCTGATTGAAACTTGGGTGTTTGATAGTAGCTGACTGGGTAAGAGCTGACTGAGAAAATGCATGTATATAGCTATTTGTTTTTAATGTATTAAAAACAATTTTAAACATTCACTGAAAGCATATCAATATAGGTCTAGTTTGAATCGTTTTTTAATTTCGAGCGCAACGGCGTGCTTATTTTCAAGATTCATTTAGTTTTGGAGGAGTTATGCTTGATTAAACATCATCGACATCGTGTTCGTCTCGACTTTTCAAACATTCACCGAAAGCATATCAATATATATCTATTTTGAATCGTTTTTCAATTTCACGCGTAATGGTGTGCTTATTTTCAAAATTTATCTAGTTTTAAAGAAGTTATGCTTATTTAAAGTATGAGAGTATTTTTTATTTTATTCTTAAAAAAAAAAAAAATGCGTTGCTTAATTAATACATTTGGTCGGTCAGTTTCTCATTTGGTCGGTCAGCTAGAAATACTTAAAGGACTCGGTCCGATGCTCTTATTCGGTCCGAGTAGGTTAACAATCCAATCAAACAAGCTTACTAGTGACCCAGTCCCTGGTAAGCTCTTACTGGACTGGGTAAGTGGTTATCAAACAGCCCCTAAGTCAAGAGTATACGTGGCTTGATTATGTCGAGTTCGTATCATACCTGATAAAAGTATATACATAAAAAGAAATAAAAAGTCAAAATTCAAAACCTTAATGTTGACACAAGTCAACTAATAAATGGCGAAAAACTTGTTAATAGTTTGGTCATCTACTGCTACTGCTGCCATGTACATTTCTTTTGATCCCTAAATCTTTCTTTTTGATTCCTCCTCCCGCTGTTGCTGCATAATGTAATAGAAATTGACAAATGTTACGCAGTAGCAAGAGTAATCAATTAATTCAAGGATGAAACTCACCACTTAAGAAAAACCCCCTTGAGTCAGGTTTAAACTTGAGACCTCAAGGTCTCAAAGCTCTAACCTTCATCCCCATACCATTGGGACAAATGCCCGTTGGTCATCTCTTATTATTCTTTCTCGAGAATGGGATGTAAATGTTCTTAGTTGGGGTAAAACTGAGAACATGATATGTCAACAAGTATAGTATACAAGTTATATCATATTCTAGTTATACACAACTAAAAGCCAGATCATCATATGTAAAGTAGTACATATGATGATAAGGTATGTTGTGGTGTCAATGTAAGCCTAGCCTACTTGAATTGAGGTTTTGTCTTCTTAGTTTGAGATTTTAAATTTAAGCTCGGACAATAGCTTAATTTAATTTGTGGACTAATTTAAGAGTAAGAATAAAAGAGATTTATAGTAAGAAAAAGAAAGAAGATAATAGTGTGGCGTTAGCGTGTGGATTAATAACATGGCACGCCAACAATAGCCATGTCCCCACAACTATATCACTCTTGATGATGTCACCACGAACTCCACTGCCACCTTCAATTTTCATAAATTCCTTTAAACACACTCTATTCATTAAAAAATCCAATGAATCAAACACCTCTTTAGGTTACTATAAAATAACATTGTGAAGAACATAGGGAATGGTTGGATGGCAGTAATTTATAGGATTCAAGTGGAATTGGGATTTAAATTTCATTCTTCGTGTGTTTGGTTGGCTATGAGAAAGTATTAAAATTAGAATTAATCTCAACCAAATCCATCATTTAAGAAAATTCAAAATCCCTCAAAGAGGCATTTGGTTCGTGGAATGTAATGAAATTGGAATTGCAAAGTTTTCCTTTTAAAGTTGTGTTTATTTAGGTAATGAAGGAATTTAAAATGCAAAGAAATCCTTTAATCAATGGAATTTAGTACTATTTCAACATTCCTTAGAAATCCTCCACTTTAATGAATGAAAGTTACATGGCCTCAAATTCCATTGATTAAAGGAATTCATTACAATTTAAATTTGTCCCCAACTAAGCACAATTTAAAAAAAACACTTTGCAATTCCAATTCCAATTCCAATTCCAATTCCATTACATTCCACGAACCAAACGCCACCCAAACTTTCAATGAAATTCACAACCCCTTCCCATTTTAAGAAAGCATTTCCAATTCTAACGAATTTTGCAAACTAGACGCCGCAATAGCATTTTACCAACCTTTTCTTTTTTCATCTCGACAGTATGAACTTCCACAATGACATTCGAATGCTTTGATGGGGTGGTCAACATCCGCAAAATCAATCCCATAATCCTGAGATGTTTAAACATCATTAAATAGGTTAAAAAGTAAATCACGTGATCAAACAACAATAATAAGAGAGTTGTAGCTACCCATGTTAGTTCTTCATATGGATCAATATCCCTTTTAGTGAAAAAAGCAATCTGCAATAAAAAAAAAAAAAAAGAATCAATAGATATATCTGAATATAATTATCTGTTCTCTACATAATTGAGCAAATCAAAGTTCAGATTTATGTACACAAAATATAGAAATTCAATACATACATGATAATAGTGATGATCAGGCGTCTCCACTTCAACAGGGATCTCGATCAAATTTGAATCGTGGCATCTGATTTTATAAAAAGTTCATACTCTCAAATTGCTCCCACATTTCATGCTCATACATAAATAAACGAGTAGAACAAATATGTGACGTGCACAATTTATTTCAGCATGGGTTAGGAAAATAAGGGAGCATCCATTCCAGAACCAATACTATGTTGAGAACCGCCATAAGCATATGTATATAATGCTTCAATGAAAAGGGTAAAATATAAAATGGTCCATTTATCTCTTGTCACAAATTCTTTGATTTTATCACCTCTCTTGATTAATTTTTACAAGTAGTATCACAATGTCTACATATGCATGTAGAAAAAAAAGTTATTAATACAATACTTATTAAAAATAAACCTAAAACATTTTGAAATGTTACTTGCATGCTAGACAATCTACTAAATAGTTCAGGAGATTTAGCAGGTTCCCACATTTGTTAATATATTATTGGTCCTAAAATAAGCGTCCCTCTAGTAAAAATATATAAACATCTTTTATATGTTTATAAATGCAAATAAACTGTAAAAAGTTTACATATTTTCTGAAGCAGTGTAGTAAAAAGTGTGTGCAAATCACATATTTGTTGCAGTTTTTGTACAATACCTGTGATTTATAAATCTTGCAACATTTCCAAAATAGGTTCCATCCAAACACAAAGCTTCTTCATCTTTGAGTACCTGCTCAGACCCCCAATCAGAATCTAGATATACCGGATACGTATGCCTCTCGTTTTTTCGACTCTGCTTGTTTCTTTCGTATAATTCTGTATTTGTTAATATTTCTCCAACGTATTCACATATAAAGGAACCTTTTGGCAAATATTCAACTGATCTAACTGCCCAACCTTTACCCTCTGTAGAAAACACCTGAAATTTTCATTTTGTACAGCATCAAATTTAAAGTAGATGTTTATCACACAACAGAAGCTTAAAAAGGAAAACTAGGACATATATAACTTATAAATGATAAGTAATTAAGAACACTATGTTCTCTCAGAGAAATATGAAGTTATATACATTTTTCTTTTATATGATACACATAGGTTTTGTCAAAATATAAAGAGTTAAATGCATAGGTGGCTCCTATGGTTTAATCAAATCGCATGTTTGGCTCCTAGAATTTGAAAATTGCAAAGTTAGCCAAAATGTTTATGGTAGGATTGCATGTTTAGCCCCTGAAGTTAACACCCGTTAGTTTTAAAAAAAATCCCATGTGCCATCCATGTAAGGGTAAATCAAACATTTCAAATGTTTAACCCTAATAGAAGACTATCATTTATGTTTAACCCTAATAGAAGACTATCATTTCTATTAGGGTTAAACATATGAAATGTCTGATTCACCCTCACATGGATGGCGCATGTGGTAGTATTCTGTTAAAAACTAAATGATGTTAACGTCAAAGGCTAAACGATCAATCTTAACATAAACTTTTAGCAAGGTTTGTAATTTTTAAATTCCAGGGGTCAAACATGCAATTTGATCAAACCACAGGGGTCATTTGTGCAATTAACTCAAATATATATGTTGGAACTAACTTTTATAAACGAAGCAATTTCGACCCATATACTTATAGATGGGTTGACTTGGGTTTGTATTGTTTCTCAAATGAGTCAATTTGGCCAAATAAAAAACTAGCTAAAATAAAAATGGGTCCAATGGGTTGACTGGGTCAGGGAGTTAATGTCTTAAATTATTGGAAGAACAACTATCCCAATGTCCCACACTGGTTACTAAACTTCAGAAAGTGTTCCAGCTTTTCCTTTTTGATGAATTGAGCGATAATCAATCTGGAACATTTCAAGAATTACACTCCCATTTTACAATAATCAACCCCTCTAGTCTTTTGCAATGATGTTGCACACTTTGGGTATCAACATTAACAAATTAACTTACCTGCAACTTGCGGGTAGGGCCTCTTTGTACCACACGGTTCCCACAATCCATTGTGCAACCACATTTTCTCCAACATTCTTTTATAAACTTTCTCAACACATGACCCTTGCATGGTTCAGGATTATGCACATTCTTGGCCTTCTCCAATGGGCAATCTTGGCAATAAAAAAAATGGTGGCTTTGTGGTTCGCAGTTCATGGATATACAAGCACTTAAAAAATCATCTCTTAACAGGCCTTCTGATGTGTAGGCAAACTCTCCCCCAGTTTCACGAGAACAAGCACATGGGACTCGAGCAGAAAGACAATCACCAGAACATTTTAAACAGCAACCTTCATCACCAATACGTGCTAACGAAAAGGGAACATATGCATCCTGATATGGTATATTTTGTGGTATGTAGCGAAACTTAGGTGGTTCTAAGCCAATTTCATTTATTAATGGAATCTTGATTTTTTCTGTACCTCTGGTTATGTCATCAACGTTGTAAAATTTTATTTTTCTATGCACTAACGAATTAGAAGTATCTGATCGTGCGCCTGGGCGTATCAAATTGGCTATAGGCTCATTGTCATCATCTGCTCGGGCATCTTGACGCCTCTTTTTGTGTATATTAGTGTTCATGCTAGAGGATGTAGGGCCTTTTGCAATGCTTTTCTGCAATAAAAGAAGAAAGTTATACTCTTATGTCATAGAATATCAAATGAAGTAAGAAAATATATTCATATGATGAAAAACAAATACCAAAGTACAATAAAGTATGAGATGAATAACACCACGAAGCTTTAATGAAAGATACCTTGTCATCTGATGAGTCAAAAATAGCATCTATAAGTGTTTGATAATTATCTTCCTCAATTAGTTCCCAGTTCCACTCATATAATTTTAGAAGATTTTTAAGGACGGGTTTAAAAACTTCTGGAGAAATCCCTAAGTCCTTCATGGCACGAAAGGCCTTTCCTACTCTTGGATCATTTGAGTTTGGAGGTCTCGGATCCGGTGTTTTTGAATCTCTTTGATGAGTTGTCATTTACCAAATTGATTATATATGGAATGTTCTTTCAAGCTGTAAACAGGTGAAATAATATCATGTATCTCATTAAATAGATCGGACAACAAATGAGAATACAAATCTGCTGCATTCTACATAGTAAACAGTGGCTTAAGGAAATAATCGATCACATGAGTTCTTTGTTGATAAAATTAAAGCAACCAGAAAAAACAAAGTTCTTTTGTAACTAAAATATAACTTTAAATTGTTAGTTTATATTTCAATATTGTTATTGTAACATCCGACTTCTCGTACTAACTAATATTGTTTGTTTTGCCCATTATCATGGGCGAAATTGGCTTATAGCCGCTTAAACTCGTACACTTAGTGGAAAATTTGTTGGATATTTGGGTTTTTATGTACGTGTGTTACCCCTTAAAAACCATTAGACAATTACCTAACATAAATACCCCTTAAGCTCGACCCTAACCGGGCCCCTAGGACCCCGCTCTTTCGGGGGCGTTGCACCCGAACCCCTGCCAAAAAAATTTGTGTTACCCCTTAAAAAAAATTCCTAGTTCCGTCCATGCCCACTACACGGGATGAAATTACTCCTACACAATAACATGTTGATGGTATGTAAGGTGTGACATTCAATATAAACCCAACATCTATCATTCTATCTATTCTACACATTATTCGGTAGGGAGAGTATCATTTGAGAACCATTATAAGCCACTAGTTTATATATATGGAAACCCTCCCATAAATTTGAATGCTTCCCCCCTGAAAATTAGTGGCTCAGAATGGTTCTCAAAAGTTCTCAAAAGAAAAAGTTCTCATTTAAACCTAACCCTTATTCAGTATCCTGCTTTCTGTTTGAGTTTTTCTAACAGAGCAATTAGGTCCATAAAAACATAGTGAAACAGAGTGAACAAAATAACCAAGGTGTATGGCTTCTCTAGCTCTTTATCATTTGGTACACAGCAACAAAAGGTCTAGAAATTGTTGAATATCTTACATCCCATTCTATCATAAATTGTAAGCACATGAAGGCAGATAACAACAAAACAGTTCTGAGATTTTCTAACATAAATACATACACATTGATTCATAGAACAAATTTGAGTCAGAAACGATAGAATCTACAAAAATCGACAGGGTTTAGGGTTTTGAAAGCGATCGTAATCTAGAAACACATAAATGCATAAAAACATCAGAATCATTGCGGCAGAAATGCGTAAGATTACAATCATTATGGCATAAATGTATCGAACCATGAAATCATATACACACGGAGTTCAAATTAAATGTGTGAGATACTTAAAAGGAAATACCTTAATTGTAGCACTGATCGATGATCAAAGGGGTCGATTATCGAACTACTTCTGCGACCGGCGACGAGATCTAACGAAATGCAACTCGAATCGGAGGGTTTTTGACGGAGGGTTTACGGATGGCGTGTGAAGCAAGGAACAGAGTGACGACAAAAGAATGAGGGGGGACGATCATATATGGTGCGTTTTATTTTGTTGATTTTGTGAGAGAGAGAGAGAGAGAGCACCAATCAGCCGATCATAGCACGGCAAAGTGCGGCTCGTTTCTGCTCGCTAGACGCCAGCAATGCACGTTAGCTCGTACGGCATGCAGGGTAAAGAGCCAAAACAGGGAGCAGAAGATCGGGGTATTTTGGCTCCAAACTTTGTTTTATTTAATTGCGAGTATAATTCATTCGATTTGAATGTGGAATGAAGGTTAGGGTTTGAGGCCTCTTAAGTAGGGATGGCAATGGGGCGGGTTTGGGGCGGGTTTGAGTAATCCCAACCTCGTACCTGGTTATAAAAGTATGTCACATACCCGGCCCAAAACCCGTTGGGTTTCTAGCGAGTATTTACCCATCGGGTATCGGGCATACCCGCGGGTTTCGGGCATACCCGTCGGGTATACATCGGCTAACTATTAATTTATATTTATCACAATTATAATAAAATATCTCAAATAACTAAACATATATAAGTTAAAAATTATGTAAATTAATGTTTTTTACAAATAACTTAGTATTATAGATAAAAATAAAAAAATAGATAAATAAAATCATACAACATATACTTAAAATAAAGAAATAAAATGAAGAAAAATATAGCGGGTATATATTATCGGGTAATCGGGGCGGGTAAGCGGGTATATCATCAAATCCCATACCCGCCCCATACCCATGAAAAATTTCAAAAGTAATCTCATACCCGGACCCATACCCGATTACCCGACCCCATACCCGCCCCATATGTGTCGGGTTTCGGGTTTTCCCGTCGGGTTTGGGTTTCATTGCCATCCCTACTCTTAAGGGTAATTGTAATGGTCATCCCACAATCTCATGATTCTAAGCTATTTTGAGTGTCACCTAATTTTTTCCACTTTCGCACATATTGCTTGTAATATCTCTCCCACAATTCCATGATCTCAAGCCTTATTTTTTAATAAAATATTAAATTAAAAATTATAAATTATAAATTCCTAAAAATAAAAATTACCAACTCTTAAAAAAATTACTAATTCCTAAAAAAAATTACCAATTCCTAAAATTACTTTATTTATATTGTTCGAAGAGTTTCGCCTTAATTTTTTCAACCAAGGTACGAGACGCGTCGTCCAAATCTTTTACCGGTTTAACAACCATCTCGATCTCACGACCCATTTGTTCGCGTTCCAAAATGTCGAGTTATCGGCTTGGTGTGGGAAAAAGGTGTGAGACATGTTGAAGTTGGAGAAATGAAAAGTTAAGAGTTTGGAGAAGAAAGTTGAAGATTTGAGTTGGTGTGGGTGAAATGGGTGAAAAAAAGGGTTTAAATAGGTAAAAAAAAAATTAAAAAGGTGAAAAGGACCGTTGGGTGGGGGGCCCACTCCAACGGTCATCTCTCCCACGCCCCCCCCCCCTCGGCAGCCCAGTCCCACGGGGTCATCTCGCGTCCCATTTCCGAGCCAATTTTCCTGGTGTTCCCGAGGGTCCCGAGCTCGGGGAACCCCCCTCTCCCGAACCATTACAATCACCCTTAATATAATATACAGTTTTATTTTGACTCATGAGGGTTTTTTTTATAGTCGTGGTTTCCTCTTGGACCGGTGAAAAAATGGTGGTATGGCTGATGTACACGCTTCCATTGATCAAGGGTGTGTCAATCAATTGATTTTAGCAGAAATAGGTTAACATTTTTTAAAAAAAATAATATCTAATAATAATAATGATACTCTCGTTATTTAATGGAAATACGTAGCACAATACCAAGTTCAAAACAAATAAAATCAACGTTACTTGCGTGTAAATTAATTTGAACGAAAGTCTTTAAATAACTGAGTCCACAACTTTCTTGTCGTGTTTTCTATTTCTTGATCACAACAAAGAGCAAACAAAAGTGTTGATCTACGATTGATTGAGTTAAGGTACGTATACAATGTGATTTCTTTAAAACAGATTTCGGGTCTCCACGTGAAACCGAAATAGTATGTTTATTGCCGAGGAAGGTCGCGCCCGAAGTTTCACCAGGTTAAGCGTGAATTATCTTTCATGGAAGGCAAATATCATGAATTTTAAAGAATTACATGTAAACAGAATTTTAGAAAGTTTAGTAAGTCTTCCTAACGAGTAGAGAGAATGGGTGTTTAGAGACTTTACAAAATCTGTCTAAAAGAATGATTTGATATCCTTATAATCAATGATGACTTTGGAGATGATCGGGTGGGTGGGTAATGCCCCCGTCAGTGATCCAAATTTGCCGTTAAAAAAAATGATGACTTTGGTATTTATTCGTGAGGTTAAGTTTGAAACACCCTTACACCATAAACCAAGAGTTATAACACCTTCATAATAATAATGAGATGAACCACCCTACATTAAACTCATTCAGCATTCATAAAAGAGTTGGACATCCATCTCATAACTCATTCTCCTTTCATTTTCTAGTTTATTAAAACTTAAATTTCAATGAAAATTTCAACGGCTCAGATTTTTTTTTTTAAATTTCGAGTGACATTGTAGTAGCCACAAGTAACGGGCAATATTCTTTTTAGTCAATTTAGGCTATGTGTAATCGAGCATTATAGCACCAAACTCACCAACATAACGCCCCTTATAGCGCCCTTGGCACCCCCCGGGGCGCTATGTTAGCTTTTTTTGTCAACCGGCATTACCCTCATGGCGCCTCATGCCCTCCAATAAGTCAAAGTAGCCTTCAATTATTGGTTGATTTTTAACCCCCTTTGTCATGTGAGCAACACGTGTCATGTAAGGGGCTTTATGACTACACACCCAAATTGATATAACCCGCTTTTGCCATGTCAGCGACACGTGTCGCGTAATGCCTCATGGTGGGGCTTTATGATTACACACAGCCTTATAATGATGGTTTAGCTAACTAGTAACGTAGATGGATCTGTGTTAGTCATTAAAAAAAAATTGAGTAAATTACTAGTTTGGTTTTTATGATCTAGATCATTTAACGTTTTTAGCTTAACAAAAACCTTCTGCCGTTTTAGTTTTTTAAACGTTCTGGCTCATGGCTTTTTTATTATCTTTAACAATTTTGGTCTAAGAGAAAAAAAAAAGGTTAAATAAGTTTCTTAAACTATTGTTACATTGTAGTATAATCTAAATCTAAATCTAATCTAAATCTAATCTAAATCTAATCTAATCTAAATCTAAATCTAAACTATATAATAAACAAAAAGTTTGGTCCTACTTTAATTAGTAAAAAAGGACATTTGTCATCACCACAAATTTTTGGATTAAATCTAAGTTTAAATAAATAATTATCTAAATACTAAATTTCCATATTAGAGTTTAATTAGTTTAAACTTTTAATAAGTAATTATCCAATTAATAATTATTAAAATTAAATTTTTTATATTAAGGTTGGTAATTATCCAAATACTAAATTTTAGTATTAAGGTTAATATTTTATTCAAGATAATTTTTTTATTGCTTATTTATTATATTTTATTAAAATAATATATTTTATTACATATACTTTAGTATATTAATATAATACTTATAATACTTTATTCATAATAATATTTTAATTAAATATTATACATGTAATATAAAATATTTTATTCCATTATCATCTGTTGTTATAAAATGAAAGTTTTTGGACACGTTTTATTCTCACATTCAACCCCATAATAATTTTTTCTTTTAAATAATCATCCGCTCTTATTTTTAGTTTTTGTATTTCCATGGCAATAAATAAAAAATATCTATTGTATGGATAATCACCTACCTAATTAATCAATTATTTTTTATTTTCATGACAATAAGTATAATATATTTATTGTAAGGATAATCAACCACCCTAATTAATCAATTATTTGTATTTCCAAGGCAATAAATAAAATATATTTATTGTAGAGATAATCACTAGCATAATTAATTAATTATTTTAATAAAATCTTTTTTTATTTTAAAAAGAAAAGTTTTAGATATATATTTTCGACTATAATTTACTAAATTACAGTTTAAAAAGTTCCATAACATTTTTATCGCAGCCGTACGATGCACGGGGTATAAAAACTATATATTATAACAATATTTTGTTATCCACTCTACGGCTCTCCTCTTTTTGTTATATAAAGTTAAAACCTAAATCTTGTTACAAGAAAATCCACATATTCTTATTATCTTATTAAAGGGCATGTCTTTAACCGAAAGTAACTTAAGTTGTTGGTTACAAAGTTTTAATAACCTAAACATCGGTTTTGGTTGTTGACCCACTTCCTCCATCATCCCCTCATGATGAGGTATCGTGCATATATACAAATAAGAGCTTATTTATTTGGTTAAGTCACTAGACAATAACTAGACCACAACATATAAAACTGTATTTAAGACCATTCGTATCTCAAAAATCATTTGTTGACGTGGAAGCAAAGGGCATGACTGCAAAGGATGGAGGACGTCTTAGCAACACATGTGAACTTAAAGACCGCGAATTTGGAGGTTTTGTGGGCCTAAATAAAAATATAATCTTTGGAGGTTTTGTGGGCCTAAATAAAAATATAATGCTGTGTGGTGGGTAGATGATAAAAATAATATTTTTTGTAAGACTAGATGTGAATTCGTGGTTGTGTAAACATTTACAAAAGAGGATCTGGTTCATGTCCCTAAAGACTTTCGAGAGTTGTGGGTGGTCTAACAAATTGTTTTTTTAAAAGACTAAAATCATCAAATATGTATTTAAAAAAATAGAGTAAACTTCACTTTTGGTCCTTAAGGTTTGTACATTTTAACACTTTTGATCTAATTTCTGAAATTATAACATTTCAGGGCCTGAGGTTTAATTATTTTCTCAATTTTGATCACTTTATAAATTTTCATCCAAATTAAAGGATTTAAATCAGTCAAATAGGATATTAATGAGGGGTATTTTCATAATTTGACCCTTATCTCTTTTTATTTATTTGATACAAAACGCAGGAATTGACTTTTGCTGCTGATAAACTTTTATTATCATATCTGCTGCTGATGAACTTTATTTATTTTCGTTTTGTATCAAACAAGATGGTGACCCGCCCGCGCTTCGCGGCGGGCCACCATTTTCCGAAACGCCGTGGCCAAAGTCGAAAACTCTAAAAGTGATTTAAAAGTTGACCACTTGCGCTTAAGCTTGAAAAAAATACCACATGTACATGACACGGTGGCCTAACACCCATTTTTCAGAACGTTGTGATCAAAGTCAAAAACTCTAAAAGTGGTCTAAAAGTTGACCACCTGCGTTTAAGTGTTAAAAAATACCACATGTACATAACACGTGGCCTAACACGTGACCACGTGGCCTAACACATGACCACGTGTTACAAAAGCATTGGCATACATATGACACGTGGCCTAACACGTGTCCACGTGTCACCACATGGCCTAACACGTGGACACGTGTCAGGCCACGTGTCATAAAATTAGTGGCCTAGCACCAATCTATTATTGATTTAACATAACACGTGTCATGTTATTAGTGGTGGAACATGACACGTGTCATGTTCCTATTAGTGTAGTGAAGATAGGAATAGTGTTTTATGAGTCTACGACCACCATTTGTTAATGTATATATATATAATAAATATTAGAGGATAAGGGTTAAATTACAAGAATACCCTTTGTCAAAAATTGTAAAACAAACACCAATCTACCCAAATCAAAAATTGATTTACCCAAAAAATATTCATTACAAACTGAAATGGAGAGAATAGCACTAGTAACAACTCTCAATAACTCTCAAAATACAAAAAACACTCAAGATGCATAAACTCTAAGATCTATCGGGAACCTTCAATACGAAGAGCAAGAAGAAACATAAACCCTAGATCTAGATCAGAGAACGAGAGGAAAAATATGGATTGTTGGTGCTACTCTCTAATAGGAACCCTATCTCATTCTTTTATATAGGGACCCGATAAGTGAAGTTGGGTTAAGCAACATTTCCACATTCTAGCCAAGTCCAGCCCAGCAGCATCAATCCAGCAGCATCAATCCTTGAGCCCACATTCTTGAACCAGCCCACCAAGATGATGCCTCAAATTACAAATCCAGAAATATTAAACAAAACACATAAGTAAAATAAAATAACAAAAAAGTAACCACAGTTTGAATTAAAGAATCGAGTTAATTATATTAACTTGACTAATTTTAACACCCCCCCTTAATTCAAACTGTAAAATTATCAAACATGTTTAACTTTTTTCCACATAATACATACAGCAAGACCAATAGCCCCTTTGTAGCAACTGTAGTTGTAATGTCATTGTAGACAAACAGGAAGAGGAACACATACCTTTAATTCTTTTAGAAGGTATATGAACCACAAGATTTCATTGGTTGCTGAATACATCCTTTGTGTCCAACTCAAGCAAATTCACAGTATATGCCAACATAAAACCAACAAATGAATTAGAACAAAAAATATGACACATTAATAACAGGAAACAGCTATGCTTTGAATTGAACACATCAAACATAAGCAATGGGGAAACAGAATGAGAACATAGTTTTTCCACAAAACCATCATCACTCAATGAAACTATTTGAACACAACCGAAGAACATCTATTCATTATAAAAACATTTTTTTTCAAAATGGCCTTGATCAAATAGAGAATTTTAAATCCACCATTGAACAAAAAATAAAGACATATGCCAACAGACAAGCTGACAAGTCACAAAGAAAAACAATCATAAAACATATTATAGCAAAACAGAGAAGAACCATACGGTTCAACAACAATATTTAAAAAAAAAAAATATTATCCTATAAAGACAAGAAAGAAATTATAGCTTGGAATTAATCAAGAATCCTTACATAGTTTTCACTCCCACTTGAGTTAAAAAATACTAATTAGTAGGAAAGAGCACAATCATGATATAACCAAGCCATAAATCACTTACCGAAAACAATTTTTTTAAACAACGTTATCACCATAGACAAGACCAATGATATCATACTTCAATTATCATAACATCATAGATTTCATTGCAGAATCACAACAACACGTACGAAGACAAACAGAATCACATGATTCTAAACCATTATCAGAAACAATTCTGATAAACATGGATCACAAGACCCAATATAAGACTATAACACAGTCCGAAAACTGGAATCACAAAGTTCAAGAACCAACAAAAAAAGTCACATGACTTTTAGAACTTTAGAACCATGACTGGAAAGAATTAATTAGATTCATCTTAAAACAAGTTTACAACTTTACAAAAGAATGAACCCACAAAAATTGAATCACAAGATTCAAGAAACAAAAAATATCTGTTAAAACCAAGGAGTTACAAAACTATTGTAACCACATAACAAGATTCAAGACACATGTTTGGTAATTTAAATCACAAGATTCAAAAAACAATACCACAAACATACGTGACAAAACCAAGAGGCACAAACCTCTATATAATTCGGAACAGCATGTGAAAACCTATATGTCATAAGACATAAGACATACAACTTAGAACTTTCTATAACAGAAAAATAACCAAGTAAAACCACATAGTCCGACTAACAACACGAAGAACTGATACCAACACTACGATCTAACTGGACTAGACTCAACAACACGAAGAATCTACAAACGACCCTAGACCAGTGTGGAAGAAAAACAAGCATCACATAGATCAGTGAACTAACATCACTATGATCGACGATGAAGCCTCAAAGGAATTGATAAGAAACAAATAAGATCACCAACACGATGATCCTACACAAATCTCACTAAGGCCGGACTCAAAAAACATGAAGAATCTAGGCCAGTGAGATAGAGGTAAACACTATCGAAGAATACATTTTCAAGATAGCTTAACCTTTACAAGAAAAATAATCACACGGCAATTCCAATAACCAAAGGAACCATGATTGTTCAAGAATCATCAGATGCACATCTGATAAAAGGCAAAGTCACATGACTTTTACGTCTGAAAATAATTGGATCAATATAAAAAACAAGTTGTAAAAACATGACTCATTTGATTTTTTTCAAAAGAAATTTTACAACTTTACAAGATATTGAACAATCAAAAACTGAATCGCGAGATTCTACATCTAAAAAAGTTGGAAGCATGTGAATACCTTTGTAAAGAATTAAAAAACTCATTTGATATACTCAAGAACTTTTATGACTTCACAAGAACACAACCAATAGACAGAATCACAAGGATTCAAAACAAATCTGATAATACACGAACCATACGATTGTATCAGATTACGAATTACAGCCTACCAGTTTCTGATTGTGTTAAAACCACATGGTTAAACAACAGAATAAAACACTAGGCTGTCACACAACTCAAGAACAATCTTGATACACCAAGCTGGTTACAGTTACGAACCACACGGCTCAACCAACCAGAAAAACATATAAGACACAGCCAAACAAGAGTCTGATTTAACACAAAATCACACGATATGCACACCAGAAAAAGAAAAAAAAACATCTCTCACACGAGAGGAAAATGCAAGGCTGTTAGAAATATTCAAAAATAACCTTGACAACACAATAGGTTAAAAAAAAATAGAAACCACACAGTTTGATTAACCAGACAATACAACAAAGGAAGGAAAAACTATGGGTCAAAACAAACTATCAGGATACGGTTTAAAGAACACATCAACCAAACCATCATGATATGGTTTAGAGAACAGAAAACCCACAAATAGTCTAATAGATGGACAAAGTTTGAAAGACAATCTGTATTACAGTTCGGAACAAAAATAGAGTAACACGAATCAAGCCAAAGACTTGTGAACAATGTCAAACTCGAGCAAGTTACAAATAACTTGATCAAGAACAAAGTACAAGGCATATAGAACATATATCTCAACAACACCTCTAAATATCAGTTAGAAAACACTATCCACTCCTTAAACTGAATTTCGACGAAGCATTCCTCAAACAAATGAACATAAATTGGCCAATAGTTGATGTTATAACCAATATGTCAAGAGTTAACAAACTTTTTCCCAAAAAAACCAATAAAGTCCAAAACTCTAATTTTATTAACCATGCAAAAAAACCAAACAAGAACGAACCATTTCTTTTGAGCGGATAAGTTTGAAATGTTTAGAAAGAAACGAGGTCGAACATATTTAATTCAAATCACAATTATTATTTTCCATCCATATTTAACTAAAACAATTTGTCATTAGATGACAATCAAGCATGTGAAGATAATGTGATTAAAACCATATGGCAAGATGTCAATGTTGTTAACTAATCAAGAAACAAACCACAATTAAATGGCCAATTAACAAGTTGTAAGAAATATCCCATCTTTTTTAAACAACCATAGATACACATGTATACCTTCAGAGAAGCGATTAATCCAAAGCAAAAAATAGATCAAGAATGATTTGTTTTTAAAACATATTAAAACAAACACAAAGAAAGATGAGATCAAATACAATCTTGAACCTCACACACGTGCACCCAATTTCAAATAACATATGAAAACACAAAGACACATCTGATCTATTCTCGGAATAAATAGGAGATCAAGACAAAAGATTATGCAGAGTTGTAGCAAATTTATATCAGACAAAATCATTTAATTCGGAGTAGAGGACAAATTTAACCTAGAATAATCCAGCAGCCAGAAGTTTAGAGAAAACTTACAGTGCACATGATGAGGTGAAGACAATAAGATAAACTACGGCAGAGAACCTCCTCTTCAGGTTCCTTCACTTAGAAACAAATTCTTCAAGTCTTCAACCGGTAACCGATAGGACCCAAGCTAGTAACCGTACTTTTTCAGTTTGATTTTCTCCATGTACTTTGACTTTCTCCATGTATGTAGTCCATAAAATCTTTTGCAGGTGCCGATTTGGATAAAAAACGATTGAAGCAACAACAGCCTGAGCTTTAGGGTTTTCGTTAAGAAGCCTAAAGACTTGAATTGCATGATTCAATGGTAAGGTACAAACCCATTTGCAACAATTCGGAAGTAGACACGTCTTCTCAATAACATAACTCAGATCTGAAGTCGCCTGTTTGGCTTCCTGAATAATCGGACCACCACCAAACACGCATCTTCATCACCGGAAAACGCCCAATCATCATCACATGGCTTCTCAACCAGTGAATTCTTGTTGTAATCGTCACTGGTAACAGTCAATTCAGATCCGTTGAAGAAATAACAGAAGCGACGGAACTAATTGCGTGACAAGCGGCGGAAGCAACCAGGTTTTCACAGCCACGAGGGGATACTGTTCACGATGTCTATTCCGAAGACCTTCACCGTCGCTCTCACGGCACCACCATCTACCATGACTCGATCTTTGTTCGGCTGAAATCTAGGCCGCAAAATTTGTGAAAAATCCTGCTACGATTGAGAGGTTGATAATACAAAATCCGTAACCAACTCCATCGCAATCACCCAATTAAATCAACTCCAATTATCCAATCTACTGAATCTTCGAACGAAACAAGAGCCTAGGGCTCTGATACCATGTCAAAAATTGTAAAACAAACACCAATCTACCCAAATCAAAAATTGATTTACCCAAAAAATATTCATTACAAACTGAAATGGAGAGAATAGCACTAGTAACAACTCTTAATAACTCTCAAAATACAAAAAACACTCAAGATGCATAAACTCTAAGATCTATCGGGAACCTTCAATACGAAGAGCAAGAAGAAACATAAACCCTAGATCTAGATCAGAGAACGAGAGGAAAAATATGGATTGTTGGTGCTACTCTCTAATAGGAACCCTATCTCATTCTTTTATATAGGGACCCGATAAGTGAAGTTGAGTTAAGCAACATTTCCACATTCTAGCCAAGTCCAGCCCAGCAGCATCAATCCAGCAGCATCAATCCTTGAGCCCACATTCTTGAACCAGCCCACCAAGATGATGCCTCAAATTACAAATCCAGAAATATTAAACAAAACACATAAGTAAAATAAAATAACAAAAAAGTAACCACAGTTTGAATTAAAGAATCGAGTTAATTATATTAACTTGACTAATTTTAACACCCTTCATTGATATCATATTTGACTGACTTCAACCGTTAATTTGGATGGAAATTTAAAAAGTGATCAAAATTAAGAAAATAATCAAACCTCAGGCCCTAAAATGTTATAATTTTAAAAATTGGATTAAAAATATTAAAATGTACAAACCTTGAGAACCAAAAGTGAAGTTTAGTATAAAAAATATAATTTCTCCATCAAGTTGTCCCATAAAAATTCAAGTTTTTTTTTTTTTTTTTGTTATAAAAGGACAAACACCATAAGACTAAATTTTTGTAAAAGGATAAAGTCACATTCACATGATGTAATAAATAATAAGGGTCTATTTGTTTTTTATTAAAAGGTCTTAACAAACTCAGTTTTTAATTAAAAGCTCTTAACAAGCTCTAAATTCTTATTCGGTCAAACGTTTTATGAGTAGAAGACGTTTGTTTTTTACTTACTATTTAGATGATTTAACTCTTTAATATACTCTAAAACATCCGGGCATAAAATTACCTTTAAAAATGTCTTAACCCTATAAAAAAAAACAGCCTCCCTCTTCCCCTCTTCAAATATCCGGTTCATTTTTTTAAGCAAAAACCATACCCATAATGATTCAGATTTCAGACATTTGAGACACCTCTTAACATTCAGAAGTAGTATTAAGATTTAGAAATAATTTTTTTACGAAAAACAAACGCGCCTAATAAGATTATGAGGGTGGGTGGGGAAGTACGAGATTAGTCCTTTCATCCAAAAGAACGAAATGTTACAGTTGTTTAGGGTCGTTTGGCTTTGACCGTTTTACCATCTGATCTTCAAATAGTTAGTGAACATCATATATCAATGTGTCTAACTTTTGAATATGATTAATGATAAATCCAACCCTTTAGCTGTCCACATATCTTTCTTGCTACAAGAACAAAACTCTTGGAATTTTACCAGTAATCTCCACAAGAACATATTCCATCCCTAAAATGATGAAACCTCTTTGAATCTCTAACCACAATTTCCCGATTCACGATCTTGGCGATAAACTTAATCGTTTCGTGACAATCACCACAAATCCTCAGATTCTTAATCACTTGAATGGTTGAACCAGGAACCGAGTTCATAACAGCATACGCGACAGCCAGCTTCTCGCTATGAATCTTTAATGTCATTTCCTTTTCTTCAGAATCTATATCATGTAAAACCGATGTCATATTCGGTGTGTATCCAGCTTCTTGCACCTTCATACATAACTCTTCCAAATACGAATATATTTTCTCATGATCCGGGTGCTCTTTATCCCCAACCAAAAATACGTGTACCCGGCCTCTTAATTCAACCAAACTAAACCCTGGTGTTTTGCTTAATCCATGACTTTTCATAAAAATTCTCATCTTTTCAACATCTTCCCACCTTCCAGCATCAGCGTAAATATTCGAAAGTAGAACATAATATCCACAATTTTTCGGGTCTAGCTCAAAAAGTTTTCTTGCAGCGATTTCTCCAAGATCCACATTCTTGTGCATTCTACAGGCAGCAAGAAGAGAACCCCAAACAACAAAATCGGGCCTTACCTTCATTTTCTTGATCAAATCATAAGCCCGGTTAAGAAAACCAGCCCGTCCGAAAAGATCAACCATGCAACTATAGTGTTCCACCCCTGGCTCGATGCAATATTCACGGGTCATGATTTGGAACCAGTGCCATCCTTCGTCAACTAGACCAGCATGACTACAGGCAGATAGAACCGATACAAATGTTATGTAATTTGGCACCATTTTGACCCGAACCATCTCATAGAAGACCTCTAGAGCCTCTCGAGCATAACCATGCATGCCATAGCCAGCAACCATGGCGGTCCATGACATCACATTCTTGTTTTTTATACGGTCAAAGGCGATTCTTGCGGCCCCTACTCTTCCACATTTGCAGTACATGTCTACAACTGATGTACCTATAACCACATCCTCATCTAGACCCATCTTTATAACCTATGCAATGAAAAAGAACATGAAATTATTAAACACATAACCGAGCTTTCGTAAGTTTAATGGTTTCATTTCAAATTACCTGATCATGTATACACTTTCCAATTTGTAGAGCACCAGAATGAGAACAGGCCAGCAGAACTGCAGATAATGTGACGGCATTGTACTTAACATTGGCATCTCGCACCATGGCATAAAATAGATCTAACGCTTCTGTAGACATGCCATGCTGAGCAGAAACCGCAATCATTGAATTCCAAGTTGTTACATCTTTGTTAATTATTTCATTAAAGGCCTTCCTGGAGAAACCTAGCATACCACATTTGGCATAAGCGTCCACCAGAGTGTTCCCGATTCTAGTATTTTCTTCAAACCCTTTTTTAACAACCACCCCATGAACACCCTCCGTTACGTTCTTGTTTGAAATACTAGAACAGGCTGCAAGAACCGAAACCATAGCAACTGAATCGATACACATTTCGTCTTCGTTCTCGCTTTCGGTTAGGAAGTGTTTAAGAAGTGCCAGAGCGTCATAGGGACGTCCGTTTTGGACATAACCAGTGATCATTGAAGTCCAAGAAACCATATTTCTAACAGGTGTTTCATCAAACAGGTTCTGAGCATCATCCAAATGACCACATTTGGAGTACATGTTAATGAGAGCAGATGAGACAAAAACATCATCTTGAAACCCGAAAACAAAAGCTTGTAAGTGGGTCTGCTTTCCGGAGTAAAGATCAAAGAGGGCGGAGCAGGATTTTATCGTGCAAGGGAAAGTTGAGCGGTTTGGGGTCAGAGAGAGCTTTCGCATGGCTGAGAATGCAAGAAGGGATTCGACAGAATTCCCACTACGAGCAAGGTCGGCGATAACCGAATTCCATGACCAGACATTGGTGGTGTCCACGTATTTGTTGAAGAAAGTAATGAGGTTAGGATTATTGCGTGATAAGTGATTGACAGCGACTTGAGAAGAACCAGCAGTAACCAGAGCTACTTTGGTGATCTTCATTCATTTCCCGTTTTTTTCTCTTTCCGATCCGGTCTTTATTGTATAACTATGATACGTATCAATTTTGGCGTCCATGTATCGGCTTGCAGCACAGAGCTGCAAGATTTCTTTATGCTGTCATCACACCGTACCTGTTAAAACCAAAGGAGAAAAAAACCATGATTTCGGTAAATGCATTTCAAAGTTTATGACACCTAAATAGTTCTTGAAAAGACCTGATTTTGCATATAATTTTCTATCAATTTTATTGAGATATATAATGATCTGTTTTTGAGTTGTAAGTTATGCCTGCAAGGTGGAGCATTAAGTGAAGAAAATGATGCTGGTTTTCAAGATAAAACACAAATTAGGTCGGAAATATGGAACAGGTTCCATGAAGGTATATTTTGATAACGTAAATTCCTCATCTAAAATGTAGCATCAAACCCTAATTCCTAATCGGTGGCGATTAATAATTGAAGAAGATCTAACGATACAACTTGTTAAGAGTGGCATATTTTTTTCTCGTTAAAGCATTTCAACAAATCAGTGGTGGACCCAGGATTTTTTTCAATATTTGGTCGGGTTTGAACTCTAAATGATGGATGATATGAAACTAACTCTTGAATCCTATATGAAAACAAGCAAAAATGTTCAATTCTAACGAGGAGAACACCTAAAATAAGGCATAATTCAATACAAAGTTCAAACTATATGGTACAAATTTGTTTATAGACTTGAAATAAGTCAATAACAGCTAAAATTTGAGTAACTAACTTGGAAATTGCTCATACGATAGCATCTATAACGTGTGGTAGTACTAGACCTTAGTCATTTGATTATGTAGTTCTAAAGTGAACAACAATAAAACTACTCCCTAAATTTCATATTCAAGTCCACTTTTCCAAATATTGTAGTAAGAATCTCATATTTTACTCTACATTAATTAACATTACAGCAGGTATATGGTTCAGTTAGTTGTTTAACCAATTAACCCTATCATATAACATTTCGAGATGGTCAAAAAGCATCTATAACTTCAAATCAATACTATCAACTAATAGAATTAATCCTGCAAGTTATAAGAGCACAAAGGTGGTTTTGAAACTTTTCCAATTTTGAACAGATTACCTATAGTACATAAAACAGCCACAAAATTATTTGCAGATGCTCCAACCATATTAGAATATCGTCCATAACATTTATAAAACCAATAAAAATGAAAACAGTAATGATTTCACGATTAGAGATATATAACTATATAAGCAACAAACTAATTAAATGGATCGAAATCAAAAGATGAACAAAATTGAAGTCTTATTGTTAAAGATAAAGATACGTTTTGATTTGAAGGTATCCTCACCTTCAATTCGCAAGGTTTATAGGTCAGATTGTGGATGGGAGATGGACCAATGACTGCAAAATTGAAGGGACGACCGATGTGGCTGCAAGGTAAGATGGCGGTGGCGGCGTGGCGCGGTGTCCGGTGGCTGACTGACCGTGGACGGCAGTGGCTGTACAAGAAAAAGCTCAGAGAGAGGTCAGAGAGTTTAGCGGCGAGTGAAAAAAAAAAAAAGTGGTTTGTAAATTGTAACCCTGGTTGCGTTTAAACAAAGATAGAAAAAAGAAAAAGTAAAATAACAAACGGCAGCAACACGAGTCGAACACAGAAGCTCAAAGATAGAAGGAGGAGGCTTACCAATTTTGTTATATATAATTATTAAAAAAAAAATCAAAACATGGTGGGTACCCGATAAACCCGGTCCCAACCTGTAGGTCCACCCTATGCATGAATTGAAAAAAATTATTAGTTCTCTGGTGCAGACATGAAGAAATAGAACTTTGACCGGTTTCTAATGAATCAAAGAAAAAAATCAACATAAACACATGTATACACAGACAATACATATGCATACCGATTAGTGATTACATATTATGGTGCAAACCTTATCTCAACAAGTTATTAGTGATTACCTAGGCTAACCCCTATCTAGTCTCACGGATGGCGCCAATGTAGAATCGGGCTACCAAAGATGACTAGATAGGGGTTAGCTTAGGACGAGTCACCTAGGCAGTCGGACTACAAGTGGGGAGAATCCAAGTCTTCTGACTAGCGGTCGGAAGTCCTTCAGCTAGCAGTCGGCTCGGCTTCTTTTTGATTCTCTAAGACCTGCAAAACAGAAAACACCGTTGTTCTTGGAGGGCAGGACAGGGTGTCCTACGACCAAGCTCGGGCGTGAGAATCAGTATGCGTTTCGAGAGATTAAGTGTAATCAGACGAGAGGGTGTGCATTGAATGAGAATTTACCTGGTGGTTGAGGGGTATTTATAACCCTCAACCTTTTGTCTCGTACTGCAATTAATGTGATGAGCCCAAAGTGGAGTGTTGCAGGTCTGACATCCGAACGACGTCTAACTACAGTACCCATTTTAGGAAACTGCATTGATGGGTGTGTCAAGTCATTTCAGATGTCAACCCTGGGTGTAGAGCATTGGTCTGTACCTACATCTTTCGACCTAACTAGGATCAGACAGCTAGTTGGGATATAGGTTGAAGTCGAAGGCTATTGGTCGGCCTGGTGATGGATGACTAGCGGTCCGCTAATTCTTAGATTATCACCAGTCGGCCTAATAGCGTAATGACTGGCAGTCGGCCCTGTCGGGGGTCGACTGGTCATGTATCTTGTTGTTGGTTAGCCTGACAGCTAGGTGGCTGTCGGCCAGACTTGCTGCTGTCGGCTGACCTTTGGTCCTTTCGGCGGTCGGCCTAGTGGCCCGTTAAGTAGCGATCGGCCACTGACTAGGTCGACCTATACATGGCTGTCGGCGGTCGGCCTAGTGGCCTATTAAGTAGTGGTCGGCCACTGACTAGGTCGACCTGTACGTGGCTGTCGGCGGTCGGCCTAGTGGCCTGTTAGGTAGTGGTCGGCCACTGACTAGGTCGACCCGTATGTGGTGACTGGTGTGTTGAGATAAGGTTTGCACCATAATGTGTTTGTGGTGTGGCCTTACTCGGACACACGTCATCACCCTTCAATTCTTTTAAAACATGAATTAAAGTGTCTAGTGATAAGAATAGTGTATACGGGTTTAGTGGTTCACGGTAGTTCAATATAGTGTGTTAAGTGTAATTTACTATCAATATGCAACGGTGAGGAATGTCGGTTGCATGTGTCGGTGACTCAAGGAAAACAAGCAAAACGATGACTAAAAAACTGAGAGGTGAAACAACGATTAAGAGTTTAGACCCTTCACAATGTAAGATTGAGTTGTATACGTAATCGGTTCCTTTTGTCCCAAACCTGGAAAAGGGGTAGAAAGCTGGAACTTGATTTCGTCGGTTTAAAGTTCAGTTATTTTAGACTTTCTCTATCAGCAATTTCTACATTTTCTAAGATACATTACATCATATATCTACCCTATAAAATTTAAACTTTCAAGTTTCAACATTTGATTACGAGTGGTTTAAGATCTTTACACTCATAGGAATGAGTTACTCTTGGTTAAAAGAGAAAATATTGATTGATATGAAGAGTGAATGTTGTATACAATTCAACTAACCTTTCAAAATTCTCATTTTTCATGAGGGTGTAAAGTGTCCAGTTATTGGTTGAACTTGAGCTTAGACTTATGTCGGAGCTCATTTGATAAAAGGAGCTCGAGTCTAAACTTTACATATTTAGTTTAACCAAACACATTAGCCTAAATGAACATATTAATATAACTTCTATATAAATAAAAATATCAATAATAAATGAGTGGACCCTGACCATTAAAAAGAGAAGATAAAGCTCTACGTTATACCCTGATTAAATCTTGATCACTATAATTTATTTGGAATTCAGGATATTTCTAGCAGCTATAAGATTTCATGGGAATTAAACATCTAGGCTGTGTTTGGCGCGCCATAAGCTAGCTTATAAGCTAGCTTATAAGCTAGCTTTTTGACATTACCAAACCGGGCTTTTTTTTAATAAGCTAGCTTTTTTAAAAGTCTCGTTTGGTAACGTCAAAAAGCTAGCTTATAAGCTAGCTTTTGAAAAGCTAGTTGGAGTAGCGTTTCAACTAGTTTTTATAATATTTCCAGTTTTACCTTTCCCTAACTTATAAATAAATATTTTTATTTACATTTATGACATGTACTTTTATGTCATTTTATATTTTTAAGCTAGTTTATCAGCTAGTTTTTACCAAACGTTATTTTTTATCAGCTAGCTTATCAGCCAGCTTATAATTTATCAGCTAACAACTAGCTTATCAGCTCGCAGCTAGCTTTTCAGCTAGTGCGCCAAACACAGCCTAAAACAGTTAGAAGAGTCTCATAAGAAAGTGTAGAAGAGTCTCACAAAAAATCTAAGATCTTAGCTTTGATTAATCTAGATTTTTTATGTAAATATCTATATATTTTGTATATTTTCTTGATTGGAATCTCCAGCATAGATTGATTAAAATTTGGACCCAAACTAGTATAAATAGATGATGTTACCCATTTGAAAACCACCTTTAAAAATTAGTCCCCGAGATAAAAATGTTGGGTTCTACTTCTGAATGCATAAAAAACTTTATTAAACATCATAATTTAATTAAGAAGATCATCCAAATCAAAATGTTTCAATTATACAATCAACAAGAACAAACCAACTATCATAAATAAACGTTTCATATAATGATACATAATTGAAAGAATTGCCTACTACATAAGTCTAAGGTGAGAAGTATCATTTAATCTTTTAATCTGCCAACCTGTTTTCCAAGAATGTTGGAGCACCGTCACAGAAGAATCTTCTATGCACATCTTGTTCACCATCATTGGGCTACAACCAAGAATCCCCGTCACAAGACATTTTATAGGCGTCGGATGACTAAAAACCCCAACACAAGATGATGCCACAAAACAATGGTTGTTGATCCTGCCATTGATCATGTGGTTAGGTGGGTCCCGTGGAGACATTTCATCATCGGCTTCATGGTCTCCTGTAGTCGTCACCATTTGCAACCGGCTTTTGCCTGATTTTCTTCTCGTGAATGTTTGTTTGGGCTTTTGAAGTAAATCCCATGATGGATGTGGGTCGATTGTTGGTGAAAAGTTGGATTGAAGCTTGTGTGGCAAACACACGAGTGTGTTATTTAGAAACTGGAGCATTCGAAATTCTACCTGGCGAAGTGACTCACCGGAAGGTGGACAAAAATCAGGTTGGAGTTTTTCTATCAAGGTTAACATTTCAGGGGTGTAAACATCAGACCTTAAACAACCTTCCCATAATCCATGACTCATTTCTTGCAATGCATCTAATGATTGTATCAGTTGTTCTGAGAAATTCATCTCCTAAAAAAGATGGAAAGACAAGGAAGATTAAACAAACTTTTAATCGATGTGCAAAATCAAGCTAACACAATCTTATTTTCTACATACCCAACATTTCCAACAAGTAAACGGTAATATGATTAAGCTAATATGATTTACTTTACCTCAAAAATGTCAAGTTGATTAAGCTAATATGTTTTAACTAAAAATGAAACGAATGGAATGGGTAAAAAAAAGGTCAAGTTGATTAAGCTAAAATGATTTAACTAAAAGTGAAATGAATTGAATGGGTAAAAGATGTTGGAAGTCAAACAAAGGTCAAGTCAGAATGGGTAAAAGTTGTTGGAAGTCAAACAAAGGTCAAGTTAATTAAGGTAATATGATTTAACTAAAAATGAAACGAATTGAATGGGTCAAAAATATTGGAATCAAAATCTATCCAAATGCATAAATCTTCTAATCTAAATCAATATATTAAAAGAAAACTTATAAAATTACTATTTACTATTATAATAATATAGTTACAACCATATTCATCACAGTATTATCCCTAACTTTCTAATCATCAAATCAGGTGTCATATAAAAGAACAAGAAGGTGCATTTGAGAATATCAAAACTTGCACATGTACTTGTATTATTAGCTCAATGCCTTTTCTTTTTCTTTTTTTCCCTTTTTTGAGAAAAAGAAAATAATTTGGAAGGAAAAAGAAAGAGTGAAAAGAAAAAGAGTTTAGTTACCTTAAAGAAAAAATGGAAAATTATCTCAAAACTCTTATCCAAAATGTCAAAACATTTAGAAAGAAAGGAAATCCAACACTTTACAATCTCTTTTAATGACCAAACTACCCCAAACATAAACTAACGCATTTATACATGAAGTGCATAATTGCTAACACTCTTTTCCACCCTCCCTAACTCCAAAACATGAAAATCATAATCATTTCTTTTGTCCAAACTGAAGAACAAAATTCCAAAAACAACATAGCATACAAAAGGATAAAAAGTGGGTAGAGTAGAGCCAATTGAACAAGATTTTTTATTCTTCTAATAAATTGATTGTTAAACCACATTCACATCTAAAAACGAAATTTAATCCCTAGAACTTAAGAGTATCGAAAGAGCTTTCGTAGTTAGGAGTTAGGACTTTAAGAGTTAAAATTAATCATGAAATGTATACAAAAGTCAATCGTGCGATTATAAAATGCATCATTCTATGATGTATATGTCTTCCATTCAATTTATGACAATTTAAAGAATTTAAGAAGACTTAGAAGGACTATTAACTACTACGTAGTGATAGCAATGAGTGCAAGCAAATATATTAATTATGTGTGTGGTTTTCAAAATTTGTAGCATAGATTTGGTAGATATGTTACTTAAAGGGTTCATTCAACCAAAATCAGAATCATCCCTTGAGTTGTTCATTTTTGTGGGACTTCAATCAAAAACTTTTTGTCTGGCCCAAGTGTGCACATTCTCTATCCATTTTTGTTTACTTAGTAGTCCTTATAAATCTTCTCAAATTACTTAAATTATCATCATAAAGAACCCATCTATGATGCATCCTATAATTACATGCTTGATTTTTGCATAGATTTTATAATTAATTTAACTTTTCAAGTTCTAACTATGTCGCTTTTCTCTCGATTATCTTAAGTTTTAACCATATTCACTTTTAGGTGTGAATTTGTTGTTTAACAATCTCTTTGTTAGAAAAGTAAAAAATCGTGTACGATTGGTTCTACCATACTCATTCTTAATCCTTTGTATGATATAAAGTTTTTAGCATTTTGTTTTTGAGTTTCAAAGTAAATATAAAACAATTATGTTCTTTCATGTTATAGAGTTGGGGAGGACAGGAAAGAGCGTCTACAATTATACACTTCATGTATAAATATGTTAGTTTATGTTCAGGGTAGTTTGGGGACTTGGTCAACAAACGAAATTATATATCCAGAAATTATAAATCTTTTGATATCATTTCTCTTCAAATGTTTTGACATTTTGGATAAAAGTTTTGAGAATTATTCACCCGCCGGTTCCTTTTCTAATAAATAAAAAGCAAAAATATTAGAACTCGAGAATATTGTTTTACTCTCTTCGTTTCCTTCCAAATAGTTTGGTTCTCTAAAAAGACCATTTGTTAAACACAATGAGAGGGAATTGAGCTAATAATACAAGATGGAAGTGCACTTTCAAAAGTTCTCAAATACACCTTCTAATTTATATGTATGACACCTTGATTTGATGATTAAAAAATAACTGGTGATAATGTGATAAATATGATTACAACTATATTATTATAATAGAAATTCTTTTAACTTTGTTTTAGTAATGTGATTTCAGAGGATTTAGGCATTTGAATACATTTGCAACAATTTGACCTATTCGACCCTATTCATTTTTAGTTAAATCATTAGCTTAATCAACTTCTAGCGTTAGAGATAAAATATATTACCCTTTATTTTCTAATCGTCAAATCAATGTCATACAAATGAATTAGAATGTGCATTTGGGAATATCTAGAAGTGTTCATGTCCCTTGTACTATTAGCTCCATTCTCTTTCATTATGTTAAACGAATCATTTACTTTTAGAACACAATGATCTATAAGAAAAATAAGAGTGGAAAAAAACAATGTTTTTTAATAATAGTTTCCTTTTTATTTAAGAGAAAAATAATTGGGGGAAAGGCTAGTGAATTAGCCTCAAATTTTATCCCACAAGTCAAAACATTTAGAGAGAAAGGAAATTAAACGCTATGTAATTTTTTTAACATCCAAACTTCCCACAACATAAACCTACACGTTATACATGAAGTATACAATTTTAATACTTTTTCCCGTCAACTCCAAAACATGAAAATCATAATCTTTTCTTTTATATCCGAACTCAATAACACAATGCTAAAAACAACATAACATACAAATAATAAGAAATGGGTGGAGACATATGTACATGACTTTTTTTCTAACAAAGAGATTCTTATGCCACAATTCACACCTAAAAATGGAAAGTAATTGTTGGGACTCAAGAGAATCTAGAAAAAAGCCTACATAGCTAGAACGTAAAGAGCTGAACTAATCATAACATGTATGCAAAATCAAGCCTCTAATTATATAATACATCACTCTAAGATGCATATGAGTCCCAATAGGTGACAATTTAAGTAACTTAAGAAAATTTATCTGGACCACTAAGCATTGACAACAAACTAAGCATTGACAACAATGAATAGAGTATGTACACTTTTGGGTCAGCCAAAAGGTTCTTGATCAAAATCCCACAAAAAAAAAAACACTTTGAATTGTTATGAATCTATCAACCTTTTTAAGTAACATATCTACCAAATCTAGTGCTACAAAAACCGAAAACCACACACACAATTCACAGATTTGAATTCTTTAACTAAATCAAACAAAAAGTAATCAAACAAGAGGTAATGATCGAGTACCTGGCATATTGGAAGAGCTGTGGATCGAGCCCGATCTAACGGGGAAGTGTAAACAGCATTGAATCGAATCCCTTGTGATTTCAAAAACACAGCCAATGCCCTAGCTTGTCTCTTCCCATTTAGGGTTAGTTCAGATTCCGGGCACCGCCCACCGACCAAATCCGGCCGTAATTTCGCATGACACTCGGCCTGACATATCAAATACACCTCCGTCGTCGCTCTATCTTCCTCCGCCGCGTCGGAGAAGCTCCGCGTGAACTGCGGCGGCGGAGCAAGCACGTTGCAAGGGTCCCACACCTTGATCGACGGCGGCAGCCGCGGCGTGCCGAACGACGACGGCTGAGGAGATAACGGCGACGCCGATGCGTGGCAAGGTAACAGCTCCGGTTCCTGCTCCACAACTTTCTTCATCAAATTGTCGTCTTCAACAAGTAATCTTCTCGTTTCATCGTGATCACGATTGTTTCGTTCTTCTTCTTCTTCTATTTCTTCATCGTCATCTTCCGCTACTTGTACGGATTCCGATGCCCCCATTTTGAAGCTGAAATCTGTTCTATTTCAATTACGAGGTTTCACTTTTCAGAATCGGAATTCGGATCTAGTGAATCGAGGTGTTCAAATTGATGAGGCATGATTCAACATTATATTGTGGGAATTTGTAGGAAAAGGGGGAATTGAAGTAGATCTGAAGTTGTGATGTGCTCTTCTGGTTGCGTATGAGATTAGGGCCAAAAAGAGATGGAACAAGTGGGTTTGTCTGTTCCCTTTCTTCACATGGCAAACAAATAGGCTACAATGCTACTTACTTTGATTTCCGCTTTACCAATCATGGTAAATATTTGTTTACTCTTCTTCTTTGTGTGTCAAAATCTTTTCCTTTATTAACTGTTTGGCCAACAAATATTTCGGTTGGTTTGGAGTTGTCATGCTTTAATGGGGTTTGACCTTTTGTAGGTAGAAAAGGTTTCCTATACATTAAATTGATAGAGTTTCGTATACATTAAATTTAGAACCAGTAATGTACATGCGCGTTGCGGTGGCGGCAGTACATAAGCATTATTCGTCATTTGTTCGCTCGTTATGGCCACACAACAGTTTTCGAATGTATGTATATTGGTTTTCTCATTTGTATCATCGATTTAGCTTATCTACCCCTGTAGAATTCAAACAAATAATAGCAAACAACCGAATTGAAGTAGATATTGGTCATTTGTTGTCGCGTTATGACGGCACGACAATTTGCAACGTGATATTTGTTAGTGTAAGTGCGATGCGGCGCAACGACAATTTATAAGGCGATACATGCACGTTCTACAGACCGGCCTTATTTCAAGCTACTATGAGTATTTTCTAATTATGGTTGTATTTGGAATGAAAAATAAGAAACAAAATAAAGTAAATAGACAACAACTACAAGATAGGTTCGTCTCTAAGTTACACAATTGCACCATATCCTCGAGCTCACTTCTTGCTGGTTCCACGAGGAATTCTAAAAATTTTAACTTATCTGATAACGCATGTGATATATATTTATTTTATATATAGATTTTCTTACCAGCAATCATATATTGCCAAGTATTATAACTGTACCTCTGATTGATTAACAACGTAAAAAAGTATAGTGGACATTTCCATGATGTAGTATGAACCAAATATTGTTCTTTATAATACCCTCAACACCTATTAATATATCATTATAATACCTATCAAGCATGTTCATTTCTTCTTAGTAGCTCCAAATAAAGAAAACATTACCCTCCAAATAAAGAGTTTAAAAAATTTATTCGTAGTAGCTCTAAATAGATCATTATAATACATATCACGCATGTTAATATTAGCACAATAAAACCTTATTGATATCAAAATAGTTTTGAACAGGTAGCTTGTAAGGATTCGATAACCTACGGGACACATGAACTACACATGTCTAATTATGCACTTGTCGCTTCATGCTTTCACTTTGTTCAGTTATTAATATATGTTTTTATGGGTTGATAGTCTGATTATCTTACAATTTTTAATACTCTTTTTTTTTCCTTTTTGATTCCTAAAAGACATTGAAATTCAAATAGAAAATAAACAATTTTCCTAGTATTCATTTGTTTCCTTGCTTGATCTCTGAAAATCAAAACAATTAAACCTGTAACTAAACACGACATAGGAATCTATGAACATTAAACTTAAGGATTGAAGTGTTGAAAAAAAAACTCGAAAAGGATGAACATGATTACAAGAAATGAACATGTTAAACAGGAATACTTAAGCCTAGAAGACATGATGGTTAAACAAGAAGCAACGAACCAAAAATTGTAGTCAACCTAAAAAAATATATACTCATAACAAATTATACTTTAGAGTTCATTGAAATCTCTAACAAAATGATACATTATTACTTCTAATACGATCTGATTGCTAAAATCAAAACGCCATCAGAATGGATTTGATCCTTAACAAATGCCCTCGTGTCTAAAACTTTTTTCTAGAGGACAAATAATTGCTATTGTTTTAGACTAAATACACAGAAATATCACTCCTAACAATAACTACACTACACGAAAGAAAAAAAATAGAAATAGAAAGTTATATATAAGAAAAAGTGCAACAAACTCACAGAACAAATATCGTCATCAAAGGTCTTCAGCAGCGTGCAATATTATATCTAAAAACTAGTCGGCAGGCCCGTGCGATGCACGGGCGGAATCAATGGTTGCTATTATATAACTGATTGTGATGTACGGGCTTCTTTGGATTTGGGAAAATCTTTAGGTACATGGTTATGGATACTAAATGAGTAAACAGTAGATGTTAATTTATAAAGAACAGCATGTGACAGACGTAAATTAGTAGATCATTTATAGTATGGGCCATGGGTGAAATTTAGCAACATACCATATACATCGTATTAGTATGATCCTGAATGGTTTAAAGTGAGAATTAGATTGTAGGTAAAATAAACAACTGATATGAAAGGTTGCTTCCCAGGAAAAGTGCCTAATAGACACAGGTAACGTTCGGTTTACTTGGATTTATGCTACGAATGTTTAAGATATGAGAGTGAAGGATGCTGTAAACATACCTGCAGAAGCAGAGGCTGGTACTTTAAGTCCACTACCTGGTAAAGAACGGCGGAAAATATTTTAGGAACCACTCTTTATTGTCAAGACACAATGTAACGGAATATAAAACCCAATGAACTATAACATATGGAACCGCAGGCAAACCTTTTTTCTTGCGGCGTTTACAATTCTTGCTTGAGGACGGATCACCCTTCCCTGCAAATACAGCCGTTCATTTAATCAGGCAGGTAAAAAGCTAAACAATTTTAGAATCTCATATTGACAGAAAGTAGCCTGCAAGCCATTGTTCAGAAACGGGGTAGCGTGCTGGCCAAACCAAGCACAATATATGAAAATAAATGTTGCGAAAGGAGATTAAGAACGTGGGAAACCCGGTACTTTGTGGTTGCTTTCTCTTAGCCTTCGATGTCACCCCAGGTGTACCTCCTGCAAGACAATAGGTTAAGTCGAGCTAACAATTATGTAGTATGGATAAATAGGATGACATAAAAGTGTGAAAGTAAGTGACCTGTTTTAAAGTTTGCCTTGGCTGGCCCCGGAAAGGATTGGACTGCGTAGGACAAAGGAAAATAGTTATAAAAGCAGGTTTATTTTTCCCCGTTATGCACATTACAAAAGTAGCTTATTGACACCGAACACATAAGCAATCAGGCGACGATATCTAACCTGCTATTGAACTCATTGTATGGTTACAGTTGCTAAGATCAGACCGGCTAAGTCCAACAACATCTTGACTGATGGCCTGTAAAGTAGAGTTTCCTCCCCCACAGTCCACCTGTGGTAATTGGGTGATATCATTAGCCCCACGCATTGGAAGACCATGGTATGACTGATTAAGCTGACTACCACCTACCACCTCCTGCTCGGTGTACTGCAATGTTGAATCCACTGAGCTACATATAGGCTGTGATACCTCCATAGTATCATTAGCCTGTATTATTCGCAGGCCACAATATGATTGAACCATTCCATTAGTAGATACAAACTCCTTATGCTGAACGGTTAGTGGACCAGGTTCAATTATTTGCAGCCCACAAAAATGTTGCAGCTTTCCATCAGGTCTGACGGATGTGCTATGTTGCAGTTTGAATCCCTCTCCTAGCATGATAGGACGTGTACAATTACAACTATACAGGACTGAAGGTAAGCCAAGGGTGAGTGGATTTCAATGAAAATGGTATGTGATGGTTGAATGCTCTTGTATGTAACAAACCAGTATATATCTGAAAGGCCAGAATATAACTCTTACCTTTAAAGGTTACATTGGGAGGCAGAAAGCCTGGGCAGAAAACTGAGAGGTAAGAGCTTAATGACAGCAATGATGACAGTCTTCCAATTAGCTGTGAGTAATAACATATAAATGATATATAAACACGGTAGGACTCATAGGTTCCGTGAATAACGTAATATAGCACTTTAATTCATAAATTATATAACTGGGTAGTAATTGTGTCACGATAAGCACTACCGTAGCAAATTAAACAGGGGACCTGTTACCTCAAAATTTAAACCCCCAGGGTTCCCTATGATAAACGGGTGCGTCTTATTTAATATGCGCACAATGATGTGAAACGATAGAACAATACAACACTGTAGCCCTCTATTAAGACTAACATAAGAAAAAGCTGATAACCACATAAGTGATGACAGTCAACTGATGCTGCATTAACAGGCACACGTGGTGCATTAAGGGCAAATCTTCGTGTGAGTAGACAACGTAGACCATGCATATGTATTGTCGATACGCTTCAAGGAGGGTAGGTAGTGTAGCCGTATATTGAAAACGTATTCTATCTTAATAACAGTGAGTAATCCATGTTACCATAATACACTATTAAGGTACAGGTAGCACAGAACAGAAGATCAAAGGATGAAGTGTTGATGTACAACACAATTTGTGAGCATTTCATTTTAAGAGTCAGCTTTGTTACAATTACAATAGCATAAACAGTTGCATTAAAAGAAAAAAACCAAGATCGAATACACGGAATTATTTTAAGATTTTGTGGGTAACCTATTTTCCATCGTATTAAATTTGAAACCAGCAAGACAGTTGAATATGTGAGTTGAAAGCGTATCGCCTTTGCCACTCGATATAACCACGGCACAAATCGTTTACACAGAACATGCTTCATAAGTAATCGCCTTTGGCACTCGATATAACCACGACAGAAATTGTTTACACAGAACATGCTTCATAAGTAAGCGTCAATTAATTAAACATAAAAGGTGTTTGACGAAACGGATAGTAGTCCGAAACATAATAAATATTACGAAAAGGCGGCCAACCAATTACAAAACCATGTCTCGATAGATCAAACAATGCCAAGTAAAAAAAAAAAAAGTAATATTTTTTTCTCAGCTGGAAGGTGGTTGCAATTATTGGTAGTACTTCAAATGAGAGATATATTGAAGAGCATTGACAGGGTCCTGAACATCAAGCTTCATCCTCAGAGTCCATTATGTGGACGCGACTGGAAAAAAGACAGAAAGACCCAATTCATATCAGACAATAAGCAGGCCAACACCCTTATATGACCGAGAGTAATAACACACTATTATAAAGGTTCTAACCTCAGCTATGCAATAATTAAGCGAACCAGAAAGTAAGTGGAAGACACAGCACGCATATGAAAAAGACAGAAGCTTACCGAGGCCTGCCCTTAGGGAAGGACGTTAAATGGTCGTCTATAAGTTCGTCCTCTACCGATTCGCCACTCGAATCAACGTGGTAATCCCTGTAGAACACCAAGTACATGTTAAGGCTAGATAAACAAAGGCACAAAGCAGGGGGTGAGACGACACTAACAGGCTACATGCATTGGTGGTTGTATCCTCTGAATGAATGTCTGCTGGAACTGCTTTCCGCAGGCGTTTCTTGGATCCGAGGCCGGCTGATACCCCACCATCTGTACTGTTTTTTACAGGCACTGTCAAAGCCGGATCCGTGGTTGCGTCTTCAGCAAGGCCTCCACGCACCACTGTATCCCCCAAAGCAGGTGTGCCAGGTACTGGATCACTGAAAATTCATGATAACAATAGATAGGACTTAAAAATACGTATGAATAAGCACCACAACACAACCGTTATAATACATACATTGCTTTCCCTTTCCCTTCTGACTTCTTTACGGGTGTAACCACATGGAACTCATCATGTTTCAGGCCCGCGGAAGAGGAGGATTCCTTTGGTATAACTTCAGGATTCTGTTCCCGTTCACTGGATTCAGGTGGCTCGGATGCATCTCCAACCAAAACCTGAGAACAGTTAAAGCTCTCATACTCCCCGTACTGGTAGTAAGTCCGAGCCTTTAATTCAACCACAAACGTCTGGCCAACCAATTCTTTCAGCACATTAGGGAGGACACTGTCATCCTCAACCGCATCCTATAGACAGCAGACCATAAGCACAAATGCGAAACGGAACCAGCCTATCGGCAGTAACCTACTGCCCGAGGTACAGAAACCGTTACCTGATCATCGAGCAACGACTTTGCTGTCCGCTTCAGCAGGTGTTCACCGCATTCATCAAACAAAACTATAACAACGTGCGCTGTTGCATCCTTCACATCAAGCTGCAGCCTATACCTATGGTAACGATTAAGCAGATGTTACTTTTAGACACCTAGCAGACGAAAACTATGTTAGATTACGGAGGCCAGGAAATCATCACTACCGTGCCCGTGGAAACATAACAGGCATGTCACATGCCTCACACCAGAAACTGCCATTCTTTCGAACCACACCTTTCCTACAACGCCCGCCATTGCATGTAAAGTTGAACCAGCTGTTTTTCACACGCACATTTGTTACAGTCAGGCCGCCTCTAAAAAATGCTGCCTGTTCAAAGCACAGACAAAACGTCAGTAAGTTAGAATGTAACAAACGAAAGGTAGAAACGGGCTACACATGATGCGATATCATGAACCTGGTTTTTGTTTCGCCGTGCCATTTGCAGTAGTTCAAACAGTGTACCGGCTTTGTGCGATTGTTCACCAACTGCCTGAGGCGCTTGACGCAGATCAGCATGTCTAGGAATACAGTGTAGAAGGTGAAAGCAACATAGAAAATGGTAGACAAAATCGCAGACAGATAGCTTTATTTAAGAGTACCTTAGCGACGCATTCATCTTTCCCACTAATGGTATACTATTCGAATCTAAAATCAGTGTAGACGATGAGCTCGACATTGTCAGGCCACCTTCAAGGCACAACTATTAACACTGTAACACGTATAATTTACATAAGGTTCTAAAGAGTGGTACACATACCAAGGTAATATTTCACGCTCATTGATGTCAATATGACTGCATAGGGGTCTGTTTTCTTTTGTTTTTGTTGAAGGAGGGCATCCCCAAGCTTCCCCCACAGTGTTACCGGGACAAAGCGGCCACTGTTAAGAACGTATGTAAATCAAACATTGTTCACTTTAGATAAACTGTGAGGGATAGTTAATGTTACCGTTCGTTATGCAGCTGAAATTCTAAGGTCTCCCTCCCGCTAGCCTGCTTAATTATAGACCCGACACTCAAAACGTAGCATATCACATCTGAGTAAAATGGGACACACATCCAAAAAGGCAAGTTACAATCAACAACAGAAAGAACAGAACAACCTCAACCTAAAGCAACATTTCATAAGGAAACCAGTTGACATAGAAGCAGAACATACCAACAAAGTACTTGTTACCAGTAACCTGCAAATCTTCAAGTTCCACTAAGGAGAAAGGATAGCGCACAAAACCTTCATGGACCCCAGGCACCTTCCTAACCACTGTTGAACCCTGAAGTTCAATCATAAACCGGCTGTCCTTCAGTATACGGTATTCACTCCGGTTAGTCTGAACTGAAAAATTCTTCAACACATAGACTCCCCCTTCAACCAGTTTATCCACAAAGTAGTGTGCAATGTTGCTTCTGGCAGTCGCATGAATACAATGCCCCTACATAGGACATGAGTTTACTGATCACTATTACAACAAAAGTAATTATGAGGCAGTCAAACTAAATGTGGAAGAAGTCACTTACATCGTTGTCAGAGAAGATGTAGTCTGTACTCATATACCGTCCAGTAACGCTGTTGCAATCCCACCGTCTACACACCATGACAAACAGAGGGCCGGAATAGCCTACATCCAAGTCTTCAAAACACGAACCTGATACTTCAAGCCCATGTAACACCTCCCCAATGGGTCGTTTCGACATTCTAATACCCCTTTATCTTCCCTGCTATACGAATGAATGAAAATAAGATGTAGCTTTACGGGACTTGGAGGCCCTTTAATAAGTACCAGGGAGACCTCCGGCTTGCCGGAAATGAAGTACATGAGTAATAACAGCACGAAACTGAATGAAATCAGGGAAATTGAGAAGTCTCTATGAATGCGGGGACTTTAAAGCCATTAATTTGACTAAAACACACACCGTCTCCTTCAAGTGAGATATTTAAACGCAGAAAGAGGAACGGTAGGTTACCTAAATGAATAAAGATGTAATGTAATTGAAATCTTTTATTTAAACCAAAAATAGTTAACAAATGAGAAAACTACTTAGCTAAAAGAGGTTTAAACAAAATGGGAGGACACATAGAAATTTCGGCAACATGGGTCGTATCATCTTCATGTACGTACGTCATACTAATATTTCTAGAAACAAATAAATGACGCCACCATTACACTTTAGTGATGTACATTTTTAAATAACCATTACCCTAAGGAAGAAGACCCTATTGACACCAAGATGCTCGAATCTGTAAATATAGGCCGTGAAGTAAAGCGTAACGTCCCTCTAAATTATTACGGCGAAATTGGAGAGCAGAAGTAGTATATATTAACGTACACGCATCTTCATCGTCGCTAAACAAAATATACTTATTTTCAGATTCGCTAGATGAACATGGGTAAACTTACCAAACGTGGCTACACTAACATTTCAATGTTTAGACAATACTAACATTGTTACAACTATAAGACAACATGCCAAATTACCAGATTTGTTAGATGCTATTATATTTCTAACACACTAATATAGCATTACAAACGTTTTACTATCTTTCCGCCACCTATCACAGGCGTAATTTCGAGCACACACGGAAAGAGGGAACATTCAGAACACGTTATAAAATCATCAGAAAATTAAAGAAGATCTAGCATTCTCCTTATTAATAAACGTGTTCTAATTCCATAACTAAAAACAGTTTGTTCTCCTTATTAATAAACGTGTTCTAATTCCATACTCAAAAATAGTTTGTGTGACAACGAAATTAACCATGTTGCCTTTATATAATGCATATTTCTTTAAAACTTAGATGAAGGTAGAAACTACAAAGGTGTAAATTTTAATACATTAACTACAATTTCAATATGGCAAATCGTAATTATGTTAAAATCCACCTTAGACAAAAAATTATTTTCCTGTTTTGAAATAGCAAGGTAATTAATGAAATTATTTGTCGCTAAAGTTTTGGTAAAATATGTAATTACGATACTATTTCAACTATTTACTAATAATGGAAGGTGTATTATTTATTCTGTCATAAGTTATATGTCAATGAAACCGACCATGATTTACAAAGGCTAATTATCATTCATCATGTAACTCCTAAAATGAAGACCATATGTTCCAATTGTTTTTATTCGATTCGGGCACAAATAGTCATATGGGTATCCGAATCTGTTTTAAATTTTAAGACATATGGGTACCCGGGTTTTTTGGATTCGGGCCCAGATAGTGATTTTGCCAAAATTAGCCCATCTCGGTTAGCCCAAAACACGTAATAGTCTTTTTACTCATTGGTAAGGATCACATGTGTTTTTTTTCCTAACACAAACACATTTTACTAACCCTAACTGCAACAATATAGTAACCCTAACTGCAAATTACAACCATCACCCAACCTATACGGCGCACACGGAAAATCACGAACCCTTTCACCGATATGATCAGGCATCCACGCCGGCACGCCGGCGGCTTCGGGCCGCCTTCTGGGTCGGTAATTAGTTCGTTTCCATCTTCATTGTCAACGGCATTTGCAAAGGAGTCTGGGGTCAGATGGTCAACGAAAGACCAAAACAGTAATTCAGACGCCGCCGGTGACCTAATGGCCTTTATTTTTTGCTCCCAAGTTGTCAGATCCATGATTCAGATACGCCTTATAATTAAAGGGTGAGTCATTCTATATTCCAGTCCTTCTTTGAATAAAATTGTATTCATTTCTTTCCATGAGCAGATGTGTTCTTTGTGTGTTGGTTTTAATATCCTGTGGTAATCAAACGATATATTTTGCTCATATAATCTATGCCGTTTCAAATATTATGATTTTCTGCCTGTGACATGTGAGATAGGCCGATTATATGCTTTTAAATAAATTGAATAATCAATTCAAATAGTTAATTTTACGCTTAACCCGGACGAATGATAAACGGGAAATCAGTAAGCAAGTCATGATGTAAAAGGAACCTTTCATGACGTAAGAATAGCCCAACCCGCTGATTACGTAAACACAGATAGCGGGCCGGGTCATCCATGACCCGCGAATTATTTAATGTAACGCGCAGCCCAAACATGTTAATATTGAGCCGTTTAGTATTATTCATCCATTCAAACAATACGATACCATAATATTAATATAACTCTTCAATTGAAACGTCATAATCATAATTCGTGTCTTACTTAACTAATTTATTCATTGTTTGTTTGCCTTCATTGTTACGCCCGAGCACTATGCATTACATTCGAAGCCGGGAAGAAACTCGCGACAATTCTAGTCACCGGAGAAGGAGTTCGAACCAAACTAACAGCAACAGTGAGGATCCATGCAGTAGACCCGTTGGCAAAAACGAAGACATACCAATCCACCCGTCGAAGCTTGAAGCGGACGACAACCAACCCCATATTTGCCAACAACAACTAATAAAAGAACCTGGTCAGAAGAAGGAAAAGGAACAAAATCAGTAGGTAAAAATGTAATAGAAAATGTAATATTCAGATCATATGTACAGAATTTGCTATTATGCGAGTATCCGGTGGTACATTTTTTTCCCACCGGAAGTAAGCATAGGGAGGTAGCCTCCGGTGGTACATTTTCTTCCCACCGGATGCAACCAAGAGGCCTTTACACTCCGGTGGTACATTTTCTTCCCACCGGAGCAAAACATACGTAAATTAATTAAATTGCATAAACATAGGGCCGTTAAAAAAAAAGGTACTTACACGACGTAAAATTCCGGCGGGTGGGGCGACGGAGAAAGGGACGGGAGAGGGGGGTTCACAGCCACTTCTACGTGGCTTTATATGCATCATTAGAACCTTGTAGAAGATGAAAATGTGATCATCAATCATCAATCAATTAAAATGGAGTTGCAAGAACTCCAAAGGGTGATGTTTATTACATATTAGTTAGAAGAACTCAAAAGGCTTATGATTGTTATAATGATAATTATGATCATACTTAAGTTGCAAGAACTCAAAAGGCTTATGATTTTATGATGATATTTACGATCATAGTTAATGAATTGAATTATGATTTACGGATTAAATACTATGATGATGATGATGATGATGGTTGAACATGATGATGATGGATGAACATGTAATAAAGCCACCATGCTTAAGTATGTAGTACCAAGTGCTTGGTTTCAAGTAAACCGTATTTATGATTTCGCATTGAATATGGTGTCACAATTGTACCATTGCTCAACTTTTAAGGTATAGTTGATATTAGTTGCATCAATTAAGATTTCAATTAAACTTTATAAAATTTAATTCCTATACTAAAGAGAACCTAGAAGGCATACTAATAATATAATTTCAAATAGATACAAACTGAGGTGCTGGGTGCTGATGAGAAACCTAATAGGAATAGCTCAGCAATAATACATGTAACTTAACTACATTATAAGAGACATTATCATTATCTAAAAAAATAGGTAAAGCAAAAAAGGAAAACAAAAATAAGACTTGCAACAAATCAAGCAAGCTTGAGAATCCTTAAAAATAAAACCACACAGATTATCAATTAAAACACTAAGAAAAAATTATTATGCATACCAAACATTGCATCAATTAATCTCCTAATCACCTGGTTAGAAATCCCCCCCCCCCCCCTTTGCGTGATACTATTTATTAGAAGTGATGGACCTTTTGCACTTGATATTATTTTATTAAGAACCTGGTTGATTGAATGTATAGGAATACCTCTCACAAGTTGATGGTTTTCATATGAATTCACACCATATTTGACCTGCAACCAAGATTTAATCATCGGATTTTAGTCAACGTTTTATCAACTCAAAAAGAACTAAAGAGAACCAACCTTTTTCTTTTTTGAGCAACGATTAGTACAAACCTGATTTGGAAAGCTTGCCCATATAGATTTGACTCTTCCATTCTGATCAGTTAGTACTCCTGAAAAACTGATACCAAAGTATGCGTACCAGTATCAAGCTCTATAACTTCCATGTTGGTTGCTCTATAACGCGGTGAACCAGCGGAACCTATCTTTAGAGCTGCACAGGGGTTGGTGACAACAGACTTTAGGAATCTTGAGATCACGTGAATGCATCATCTCATGATCTTCACAGAAGGTACTGAAAAATGTTTTGCGCTAAAAATCCAAGCACCATTTTTTATAAATAAAAATGAGAATACCAATTTAACTGATGAATGTTTATATGTTGTACATTCAAGATATAATATGTCTACCGTCTTGAAGATGACTTTTTGCTATAAGATCCATGAAACAATGTATGAATTCAGGATACAAAACACGAAGCAATTCATGCTGCATTTGTTAACAGATAAATAAAGTTAATATATAAAACAAATATACTCGATAAAGAACATGAAGCAAATCAATATACAGGCACCTTGTACAGATCTAGTGAGTTATAAGTCCAAGATCTCAACTTGCTGTATCCATCATGGTACATTGCAGGGATGTTTTCAGACCTGAGATGAAAAAATCATACATACATACATTAATGTAACATGAATCTGACTTTTGGATGAGCCTATTGATGATACTGATAAATTCATGACTTTTAATTTTGTAGATGTAACATGGCAAGAATAAGCTAAATACATATGAAAATCAGTTCAAATAAAAAAAAAAGTAACATAAGTTGAGGATAGGACACACAAATTGACCATAGAACCAAAATTTTACAAATTAGGAGAACGAATAAAACCTTAATTAAGCAAGAATACTAAAAGGAAAAAACCAATTATACGAAATTAAATATCAGAAGACCAAATTAGACAACAAAAACTAACATGAGGATGAATCCAACATTGATTAAACAAAAACTAACATGAGGATGAATCCAACATTGATTAACTTCGTTTTTGGTCCCTGAGGTTTACCAGTTTTCTCACTTTTAGTCCACTTTTAAAAAATAATCAATTTAAGGGCATCACCTTTGGTTTTTTTCTCAATTTTTGTCATCTTCAAAAATTCATCCAAATTAATCGTTAAAATGAAGGACATTTATGTCCAAATTAAACTCTAATTCACCAACTTATAAGGGAAGTCGATCTATCTAAAGGTGAATATAGTTTAATTAGGACATAAATGTCATTCATTACAACGATTAATTTGGATGAATTTTTTAAAGTGACCAAAATTAGAAAAAAAAAACAAAGGTGGGGCCCTAAAATTGATTATTTTTTAAAATTGGACTAAAAGTGATAAAACTGGTAAACCTCAGGGACCAAAAACAAATTTAACTCATATTACAATTATTATATGACATATGGTTTAGAAACTGCTTCTAAACAATTCGATTTGTCGTCTTGCCCTCCAATGAGATTTTCCTGTTTTCTTCCCAATCGAGACATCCTCTGTTTCAACCACGAAAGATTAATTGAATCATCAAAAAATTCACAGAGTGAAGTGCAATTAGATCCTTTGAGACCGGGGGGGGGGGGGGAGGGGCGTTTTCTACAATTTCTGTTAATCTCCTTTTTTATTTTCAACTCCGATATCAACAAATATCAATCACGAGATTCAACAACACTATACAGGTTACTAAATACAATCGGATGCGAGTACACATAAATGATCTAAGTTTCAATTATCAACACTTGATAGATTACGTAGTAAACCTTAGACTGTTCCCCCGACCGTGTATAAACAACTGTTGATCCAAACTACAACCTGAATCAGAGAATTTACCTGAACACAGGGCGATACATACAACGAAAAACACGAATTGGAATCAAACGATTAGAGGAACCATTGAAACAACATAGAATACTACCGCCTCTGCCATCTCGTCTCTATCCTTGCTTCATGGATCACAACGGCTGCAAAGAGAAAACCCTGGATTGGGAGAGCGAACAATGAGATTGGGAGAACGAACAATGAGGCATCTTGGTTCGATGATCTTGATTCCTATTGGAGATGTGTGAAATCATTTTGGAGAGTGAGAGACAGTGGCGTTGTTTGAAAAAAAATTATAGCGGTGACCGAAAGTCATGTGACCCAAAAAAAATTATATCGTTATGTTTCGAGGTATATGTTCGGATCGGTTATCCTGTTCGGTCGGGTCAAACCAAGGGTGGACCCAAGATTTTTTTTTCCTATGGGTTAACTTTTTTCGGTGGTCGAAATTCTAACAACCAAATATATATATATATATATTTTTGGTTTAGTCGGGTAGGGTTAGAGGCTCTTATTTCATAGATAAGCTTTTGCTATCCATTGTTTCTAAACTTCTGGTTGTAACTCTACATAAGCTTAATTGTGTTTGGAAAGTAACCCCTAGATAAGCTTTGTGTTGTAACTCTTGTAACTCAGAGCTTAAACAGATAAACTTTAAGTCATAATAATTTGTATAGAAAAAAATTAGAGGCTCTTATTTCATAGATAAGCTTTTGCTATCCATTGTTTCTAAACTTCTGGTTGTAACTCTACATAAGCTTAATTGTGTTTGGAAAGTAACCCCTGGATAAGCTTTGTGTTGTAACTCTTGTAACTCAGAGCTTAAACAAATAAACTTTAAGTCATAATAATTTGTATAAAAAAAAACGGATATGAACGAGATTCGAAATGGAAACCTTCACGTTGTAACTCACAGGATTAACCAATTGGGCCAGATAAGCTTTTGTAACTTAAGTTCACTCCTCATTGTATATGTTCACTGCTCCTACTTTTTACATATTTTCACTAAATTACACGTATCATCGGAACTCTGCTGGCCCCCAATAAGATCCGCCCCTGGTGAGAGAGGAGACGAAGATCGTGAGGAAATGAAGCTCGATGGATGATTAGGGCTTTTAGAGGACACCGAGTTAGAAGCAAACATGGCGGGTAATCATAGATCCACGCTTTATCTTTTTGACCAATTTGTTTGACGATTTAAATGGAGAAATAACTTAAAAGAGGTTGTGGTGATGCTATGTGTCTTTTTATTAGCCGAGCAGTTGTTCAATTTTTTGTTTATTATATAACATAGATATAGTATAGAAGTATAGGGGAAAGTTATTGTACAAATGACGTTTTCTACGCGAAGTGTGCAAAGGGATCTCCGCCGCTCATATGCGAGTTTTTTTTTGTGATCTGAAGGCGTTAAAATAAAACACGCTTAATTAAATTAAAAAAAGAACGCGGAGTCATTAAAAAGGGTATCAAAACCTTTTCAACATTAAATGAAAACACGCATACGCAAAAAATATTTACCCATCAATACAAAAAAAACAACGCAAACCTTTAACCTTTAAACAAATAACGCATACTTGAAATAAAAATAACGCATACACTTTTAAAAACTCACAAAAACACAAACCTAACTAAAAATGTCTTACGTTTTATAGATAAAAATAACGCATATTTGATATGAAAATAACGCATACACTCTAAAAACTCACAAAAACACACCCTACCTATCTTACACTTAAAAAAACACACGTTGTTAATAAGAATAACGCAAACACACAGAAGATAATCGCACCTGTTAAAAAATCACGCATTAATAGCCTAAGATACTTAAAAATTCACACATTATATTTAAAAATCACGCACGTTGTTTTAAAAATCACGCATACACTCCAGAAAACTCACAAAAACCACTTGATTTCATACTTAATAAAGTAACACATGATGTTAAAATAAAATAACGCAAACAATATAATTCAAAAGCATATAACATATTAAAAAGAAAACACTGCCATATATTAGTATTTATAAAAATTTATAAGTGGAAAAGATCAAAAAGCATTATAAAAACATAACCCCCCCCCCCCCCCCCCCAAAAAAAAAAATGAGTGCCTAAATCTTCTTAAATATTTCAGGAGCCTCCACCCTGTCCTTACCCTTCTTAATGGTGTTGTCGACAACACAACTAAAGGAAACACCTTACAACAAATCACGCAAACGCATGAAGAAACGCTGTGACGTAATCTCCGTATATTTTAAATAAAAACTTTAAATTAACAAAATACATCTCTGCGTCCAAAAAGAAAATGCCACGCGTCAACATCCCTTTTCATCGCACGCTTCGCATGGAAAAAAACCTTTATATTTGAACTTTCACCTGGAAGTATGAAGTATAAGGGTTAGGTTCACTTGAAAACCACTCTTATCCTAAAAACCTAAAAACCCTTTTTATTTTACTCTCTTCTATTTTTTATTCACGCATCTTTCATTCTAGACAAACCCTATCCCCTTTTTCTTCAATTAACGCCTGAACCTGCAACCGTTCCCCAGCTACGGGGAACCTGAAGACCACCCTCCGACGGCTCTACAACAACAACCATCCGACCTCGGGTGATTTCCGGCGACGACGAACCGCCAGACGCGATTTGAGCCGCCAGATGGAGCAGATCCTACAAGATGATGTTGATGGAGAACCGGCATACGCGATTTCCGGCGACGGCGAACCGCCAAACATGATTTTTGAGGCATCAGCATCAGAAACCGAGACCAGAGCGGCTGCGGCCTTATCAAGCTCAACGGTGCTCCGATCGAGCTCTTTTACAACCGAAGATCCTTCGCACAAAGGAGTTCGAACCGGTCATCCCGCTAAACCAGGTTCCGGTTTCTCATTTCTTCTTTACGTTAACCAAAAGTACCGCTAACGAATCATTCAAACACAAATCAAGTCCCTCTATTATACCTTATATTGGAACTTGAGCAACTTTCCTGTTGTGGAATGTGTTTTGATGGACTTGTGACTACAAAATGCAACCCTTTCTTTAGACACAAAGAAAAATCCTACAATTGGACCTGCTGTAGTGTATAAGTAGCATTGGCAAGCCCCTGCATCAGTTTTTTCTTTCTATTTGATGCTGAAGTTTTTCCTGAATAACTTATCTTGGCTGCCAAACTGGATAATCCTAGCACCATAACTAAACTTATGTTTCATAATTTCAATTAATTTAAGTCCTCGACTGACTCACTGCATATCAAAAAAAAAAAAAACAATATAAGATATACAGGCAAATGATCCTTTGAAATTAGTTAAACGGGCGTTTGATTTTTTTTTTCTAGCTTTTCGAACTATTGTTTGTCAAATGTTGGAAAAAAGGTGTAGGAGACATGGATAAGAGCAGGGGTTATAAATATATATGCAGCATGGGTCTAAAAAGTTATTCAGGCAAAGATTCATGCGATATTTGGGACTTTGTGACATAAAAATAGGATGTGGGTTATGAGGGGTGAATAAGGCAAAAGGAACGAAAAATTATTAGATAGGAAAATTGGAATGCTACAAAAGAGGGACGTCGGGAAGGACTATGAGGGGTGGTAGGTAGATGCAATCCATATAATATCGGTTCTGGGGTCTATACAACAATTTAGCTCATGGGAATTGAAAAGCTTGCAGGAAACACAAGGCTTGGGCAGACGACTTGTCCTCTGATTTTGGCTCATAGGTGATACAAGGATGGTGAAACATTGATGGGTCATTCCAAAATTGCGGGCATTTTAGAGGACGGGTTCCAAGGTTGGGTCCAATAAAGATTATGAAGATTGACATTTGTTGAGGACCGTTCATAAATATGACGGTTGTAGAAATTCGATGTATGCATATATTGTTTCTTTTTGTTTCTTTTTGTTTCTTTCTTTCTAGTGGTTTCCTAAACACGATCGATAGTTCTATATTTTGTGGTGTGTTGTATATGTATGTTGATATACTCTGTTATTCTAACACCTTGCTAGTTAATTTTGTTTCAATGAAAGTTCTCTTTCGGCGGTCAAATTTTTTTTTAAATTGTTCATATTTATGTTATTAAGTGTATAATAGTTTATCTTTAGTTGTCGGTGTAGTAATGTCTTTCCTAGAAAGTATCAAATTTAAATCATGTTAAACGAGCGCGTTTAATTTAATATCAAGATAATAATCATGATTTTGATTGGTTCAACTTAAGAAAACACATCAATATAAAATATTGCATATAGCTATTGCGTATATGCAACAAAAAATATATAAAAAAAATAAAAAAAAATACGAGAGTAATGAAAGTATTTTATACAAAAATGAATAAAATAAATGGAAACATGTTGTTAGCAAAAACATCAAAGTATATTAGTGATCACAAATTGAAAATTAAAGATAACAAAAGCAGAATAAAAAGATTACATGTATGTTTAAGGATCATGTCCACTATTAAAAACACGTTAAAGACAAAAGTATATATAATTCGTAATATTACACATGTGCAACATAGAATATTGCATGCATATGCAACGTAGAATGTTGAATGTATGTGCAACGTAGAATGTTGCATATGTGTACCATAGCAGGTTGCATATATGTGTAACGTCATATGCAACGTAGAATGTTGCATATGTGCAACGTAGAATATTGCATATATGCAACGTAGAATGTTGCATATATGTGAAACGTAGAATGTTGCATATGTGCGCAACATAGAATGTTGCATATATTCAACATAGAACATCGCATACATGCAATGTATGCAACATGGAACGGTGCATATATGCAACACTTTATGTTACAAATATGAGAATGTTATGTATATGCAATATAGAATGTTACATACATGCATCATGGAATGGTTCACGCATGTAACATACAGTGTTGCATATATGCATCATGAAACGGTGCGTATATGCAACATAGAATGTTATATATATGCAACACAAGTGTGTGGGTGGATGTGGGAGTAAATGGGGGTTGTATATGTGCAACAAAATTGTGTTGCATATATGCAACACGGAGGGGGCGGGGGCTATATGTGCAACACTTGCATATATGCAACACTAGGGTGGGGTTAGGGGTTGTATATATGCAACACGAGGGTGACGGGGGTACGGTTTGGGGGTTGTATATATGCAACACATGCACAAGTGCATGTGTTGCATATATGTAACACGGGAGGGGGTGCCGGAGTAAGGGTAATTATGTTGCATATATGCAACACGGGGGGTGGGGGGTGGGGTGGGGGTGGGACTGGCGGGTTGGGGGTTGTATATATGCAACACACTTGTGTTGTATATACGCAACACCAGGTGGGGTGGGGTGGCGGGGCGTGGGTTGGGGGTTGTATATGAAATGTAATTATGTTGCATATATGCAACACGTGGGTGGTAGCGGGAATGGGGGTTGGGGCTGTATTTATGCAATATAATTATGTTGCATATATGCAACACGGGGGTGGGTGGTTAGGGGTTGTATAAATGCAACAAACTTGTGTTGCATATATGCAACACCGATGTGGGGTGGGGGGGGGGGGGAGGTTGGGGGTTGTATACATGAAATGTGATTATGTTGCATATATGCAACACGGGGGTGCGGGGTGGGGGTGACTGGGATGCAGGTTAGGGGTTATTATGTTGCATGTATGCAACACCGGGGGGGGGGGGGGGTTGGGGGTTGTATACATGAAATGTAATTATGTTGCATATATGCAACACCGGGGGGGGGGGGGTCGGGGTGGCTGGGATGCGGGTTAGGGGTTATATATATGCAAAATAATTATGTTGCATATATGCAACACGCTTGGGGGGTGGGGGTCCGGTGGCTAGGATGCGGGTTAGGGGTTATATATATGCAAAATAATTATGTTGCATATATGCAACACGCGCGGGGGGGGGGGGGGTCGGGTGGCTGGGATGCGGGTTAAGGGTTACATATATGCAAAATAATTATGTTGCATATATGCAACACACTAGGGGGGGGGGGTCGGGTGGCTAGGATGCGGGTATGCAACACGCGGGGGGGGGGGGTCGGGTGGCTGGGATGCGGGTTAGGGGTTACATATATGCAAAATAATTATGTTGCATATATGCAACACACTAGGGGGGGGGGGTCGGGTGGCTAGGATGCGGGTTAAGGGTTATATATATGCAAAATAATTATGTTGCATATATGCAACAAGCGGGGGGGGGGGGGTCGGGTGGCTGGGATGCGGGTTAGGAGTTACATATATGCAAAATAATTATGTTGCATATATGCAACACGGGGGTGGGGGGTGGGTGGGGGTTGATGATGAGGAGGGGGTGTTGTAAATATATTGGGGGGGGGGGGGGGTTGTATATATATGAAACATGGGGGAGTGGTGATATTAATTATATTAAATATTAAATATTAAATTACTTTATTTATTTATTTATTTTTTTGAACGACGTTTGGAACTACTCCCCAAATCTCCAATACCCAAGTGAGCCTTCCTGAGACGGGATTGCAACCGTCCATACTGATTTTGACACTCCAGGCTTGGCTCACCCAGGAACACCATCAATGAGGAAACTCACCACTTGAGAAAACCCTCTTGAATCAGGTTTGAACTTGAGGCTAGGAGTGGTTTTCACATCATCTTTGCCCTGAAGTATAAATAGAAATTAAAATACCAATTTTATCTCAAAAGGGGGTTTTAATTGCGAATTTCGGCCAAACCCTAACCCCAATCGTTAGGGTTTTAAGTTTTTTCCCACCTATTCATCTTTTTAGGTTGATCTTGAAGACTGCTACCGAAATTCGATCAAAATTCACTCCATCATCGACGTTTTAGGCCGCTGACACCTTGCTGCCTCACCGCGACGGACTTCCCTGTCTCCTTCATCAAGTTCTATATTCTTCACATCACGTAACTTTCCGAAACACTATTATATTTTTTTCTGCTGCAAATTGTTCATAGATTTCCCCTGATAGACCCTGTTACCTATCAAAGCTGTTATCGAACAGGATTTTAAGGACTTTCGAAATTGTGAATCATGTTAATTTGGTGTGTACATATGCTATTGTTTCAGTTCTAAGCTGCTTGTTGTTTTGTGCATTCAGAATCAGATTGTAATGGCTATCGTTAACCATTCGGGACTGCTACCTGCACCAGAATTTCAAGAGGATTCAAGACCTTCTATAATTGATTCAAATACTACAGATTCTACCGAACTGTGGCTCATACAATGGCCTAAAGACCAAGTAAGATGCATTCCTGTTAGCTCGAGAACCATTTTATGGGTGGTTCTAATGTTCTATAAGCTGTATATAGTCATAGGAATTTCTGTGATTTTGTTTTCAACAAATATTTATTTGATCTGGACTGCAGGTTCCTGATTTTGACGGGCAACAACTCTCGGTGGATCTTAGTCGGGATGATGGGCAGTTGGGCAGTTTTGAAGCTTCATCAGGTGAGCTTAACTTGAAGTTGTAGGTTTCTTTATGGAAGTATATATATGCATACATGTGGTTGGGTGAAAACTAATTCAAATGGGTACTTGGTGTCACAACTATGGAATGGAACATATTTAGAATTCGATCGGTCACATTGGAGAGCTAGATCTTGATATACTTTACTTGATTTTGTTTAATTCTTTTATCAGTATTTTATAAAAAAGTTAAAAACATTTTACACATCATCATAAATCGTGTAACATATAGAAGTATTTTATATTTGGAACCGAACTTGTATCTTACAACTTTCAGACCACTAACAACATCATCATAAATCATGTAACATATAGAAGTGTAATGCTACTGTCAAGAAAAGAAGTTATAGTTTTAACAATAGGAACCATATGTTTAATATAATTTTATTTCTTATAGTTTCTTTTTTCTTTTTGCGAGTTCATTTACATTGTTGTGGTAAAAGCTCTATCTTTTCTCCCGAAGTGACTAAACTAATTCGAAAAAAGAACTTAGTGGCCGCATTTAGCAGTTTGTGGGTTGATAACCCAATAAATGAAGGTTGAAAGTTTCAAAAAGGCTTTTAATATTCCATATTTTCATCTTGACAGGAAAAACTTATGATGTTGTTAGCTCTGGAGCACAGGAACCAAAAGCAACAGTCTTTCTTTCTTCTGCAGCAGATTCAAAAATCCGTATGCCTTCGTAAATTTCATTGAATTTTATTTGTTGTCCATAAGCCACAATTGAAGTATTATCATGGCTGTTAGTCAAGCTAAATTTCATTGAATTTTATTAGTTATATATCTTAATGAGATTCAATTAGTTCTCCTCAAAATGCATGTCAATAAAAGGTGTCACTTGTTTTATGGTATTGTCGCCTAGCAAGTCTAATAAGGGTCATACATTGTCATGTGGGATTTTATTAGTGTGGTCTGTAGTATTAAGAGCAAACGACACGGAAACAGTTCTGTCTAGTGATTCATTTAGAAAAAGGCTATAATGCTATACCGTAACCCTTTTTGAAGGGTAAAAATGCAATTTACACCATCTTTTTCCATATCTTCAACTAAGAGATCAAGCTGCAAATTTCAAGGATCAAAATGGAGAATTCCTTTTTTTTTTTACTTATTACAAACGATGATGTTTAAACTTTTAAACGGTTTTTCAATTTAGAACGGAACTCTTAAGCTGGACTGTTTTTGTGCCTAAAAGCTGTCTGCCTGAAACTAGGATTTCTATACATGAATAACAAATATGTTACTTACAGAAAATGTTTTCTGAACAGTTTCTCTACTTACCTTAAGTTATACTCAAGCATTCACATGATATTCTGTTATTATGTTGACAGTTGGTAAGATCACACGCCGAGTTTCCTTTGTTCATTATTTGGATCCTAGTGAAGTTCCAAGAGATGACGCCAAGAAGCTAAAACTGCTCTATGAAAGCTCTTTTTCAAAGCATAGTAGTTTCGCAACCCCTACAAAGAGTACAAGACCCGTCCCATCAAGTGGCCGAGCCTCTACTCATAGCAGTGGGCGTAAAAGCACTTTATCTGAAGAAAAGGTGCAACCCAAGCCCAGCAGGTCTGGTCAGAACTCGGGCCATGGCTCGGACCATTCCGAGGAAAAGAGATCAAAGAAGAAAAAGAGACATGTGGCTTGAGATATGTTATTTGTGTTCTTTTATTTATTTATTCCGTACTTGTATGACCATTTCCATGGGGTAATGCCTACACCTTCGTTAAAAGTTTCATCATCATTTTTATCTTCAAAGTTTACAGATTTTTTAATAGTGGTTCCCAAATAAAAAAATCAATCATTCATCATGTCTATAAATGTTTGTGACTATTTAGAAAAGATGAAAACTATAAATGTTTGCGAGTATTTAGAAAAGATGAAAACAAAAAAATGAGTCTTTGTGAGTGAGATATAGATATAGTATGAGTATACTTTTAACAATGTTTAGATAAGAGTACATTGAGTTAAATTATACTCATTACTTGTAAATGTTCTTGACGCTATATTTTTGACGGTTGGGGACATCTATCCAGTTTCGTTTATATAAATTTAGATACGTATGTTTTTTTTTAAGATTCTCGCATTCGACTTGTTCTTTTTAATCTTATTTAATTTTCATTTGCTTAATTATTTAATTTATTTGTTTTAATTCCACTAAAGAAGATGAATAAAGGAATAGCATTTTTGTCGCTTATCCTAAAATAAATTTTTAATATTTCTAATTTGATGATGTGATTGGTGTTGAAGCTTTTCTTTTTCTGTAGCTTTAACTTTTGCTACCGATTTAATGGATCTTGTTAATAAGGTTAATAGTAATGGTCTTACCATTTCCCCATTTCATTTTTGGTGTCACCTCATCATTCCCCACCCCTTCCCATTTTTTCCCATTTTGTTGGTAATGGTTTCCCCATTTCCCCATTTCCCCAATCACTTTTTTATTAATTTTTAATTATAACAATTTAAATAAAAACTAAATAAAAACTAAAATAAAACATGCTTCATTAAAATAAATAAAAAAAGATTACAATGCATGACATAAATTAAAAAAAAAAATTACAATGCATAACATAAATTAAAAAACATTATTAAAAAAAAAATTCAGAAATTTTCGGGATCACTTTCGTCGTCTTCGTCGGATGAATCATCTTCGTGGGGTGGAATGGCTTCCCAAATACGATCGATAATATGTTGTGGTTTTGGCTCGTTTGATGGTTGAATATGATCCGGCTCGTACGGGCAAATGGCCTTCCCTTCATCCTCCCTTATCATATTATGCAAGATCATACAAGCATATATGATGTTACTGATCTTACTTTTGTGTCTCGACCTCGCCGGGTTTTCGATGATCTTCCATTTCTTCTTCAAACATGCGAACGCTCTTTCAACATCTTTTCGTGCCCCTTCTTGTGCGTTAGCATATCTTTTACGTTTTTCTGTTGTTGGAGCCGTTAGAGTTTTTACAAACACGGAATATTCTGGATATATGTCATCCGCAAGATAATATCCGTGTTCGTATTCGGTGCCATTGACTTCAAATGAACACTCGGGGTCCTCGCCATTAAGTTGGCGGTTCAACAAGGTTGATTGTTGAAGGACATTTAAATCGTTGTTGGAGCCGGCGACTCCAAAATAAGCATGCCAAAACCACAAGTCTTGAGATGCAACGGCCTCGAGCATAATGGTTGGCCTTGCATGGTCACCACGGTGAAATTGGCCACGCCATGCGTTAGGACAAGATGTCCATTCCCAATGCATGCAATCGATACTACCGATCATGCCGGGGAAACCGTGTTTCGCTTCATGAAATTCATAGAGGTGTGTAACATCACTCCATGATGGTCGACGCATATACTTTTCATGATACATAGCACGAACATATTTGCAAAATTTATAAAGACATTGTCGTGCGGTTCTTTCTCCGATGTGCAAATACTCGTCAAACGCATCGGAAGTAATGCCGTATGCAAGTTGTCTAATAGCGGCAACACATTTTTGCAACGGGCTTAACCTCATCCTACCCCTTGCATCCCACCTTAGTTGAAAATATTTATAATTTGTTTCTAAATCGTTGACAATACGTAAAAAAAGACGCTTATTCATACGGAAATGACGTTTAAACTTATCTTCGAATAGAGCACCTTCCGCAAAATAGTTGTTAAAGATCCGATCGTGAGCCTCTTGACGTTCTTTTTTAATCGTCTTGCGTGTTCGAATTGGCTTTGAACTCTCGGCTTCTTCTTCTCGAGCTATCTCGAACATCATTTTCCCAAAAAAAGCGGCATCTTCATCGGACGATTCATCGGATGTGAAAGTCATTTTTAAAAAATGAAGGGTGGTAGTGTTTAAAAAATGAGAGAGTGAGTAGTTAAAAAGTGTGAGGAAAGGGTTGGAATGAGTGGGTATTTATAGGGTTTAAAATAATGTGTTTTTGAAATTTTTTTTTTTTTTTTTTAAATGTCAAAATAGCCGTTTGGGGGGGGGGGGGGGGGGCACCGCCAATGGCTCTCTCCCCACCACCCTTCTCTTCGGTCTCGGTACCCCAAAGCCAAGCCCCGATCGGTGACCCCGAGACCACCGCAGTGGTGTTCCCGATTTCCCCGAGGCCACCGATCAGCCCCGATCTGCCTCTCCCGAGGGTATTACTTTTACCCTAATAATTTGTTGATCGATAAAAAAAATCTTAAATAATTGTTGGTCTTTTGCGGTCACGCAACTCAGTACAAAATACTAGACAATTCTTTTTTTTTTACCCGTTAAAATAAAATTCTTAATCATACATTTTCTTTTTAGAAAAGAATAATAACTACATTTCCTGAACAATGGGCCACAACTACACAAGATTGATCATCAATTCATAATCACACGTTTATTTGACTAGAATCGTTAGGCTAACCGTAATGGGGCGTTTTCGACCTCGATAACGCCCCATAACGCCCATATATAACGCCTCGCCCATTACCCCTCGGCGTTATGGGGCGTTATGGAGGTCGAAATCGCCGGGGGCGTCAGGAACAAAACGCCGAGAGAAGGGTTAAAACCAAAAAATATAGCCGTTCAACGGCTATATTTTTATCCGTTGCCTTTTTTTTTTAATTTAATTTAACCATATTTATTCACTATATATACCCCATCTATTTTATAAACTTTCACACACCACACCAACTCAATTCTCTTCTACTTCTCATCTTCTATATTTTTTAAAAATGTTTCCCAACCAACCCAACTCTCGACCTAATACCGGGGAGAACGAACCCGATCAAAACCTTTGGCAACTCTCGACCTAATTAAGTTGTAATCTTTTATTTTTAATTAGTTGAAAATTTTATTTTAATTAAAATAGTTTTAAAAAAATAAATAAATAAATAAATATTAAGTAATGATGGTGGGGCTTTATGGGGCTTTATCCACTACACCATAAAGCCCCATAAAGCCCCTTGCCCAGTCAGCGTCCACATGGCGCATAATGCCCTTGTGGGGGTTTTATGGGGCTTTAACCATTACGGATAGCGTGGAAAACATTTAAAGCCGATCTTAGTTGTCAAGTCACTCACACCCCCACGTTGTATCCTTTGGTCTAATATGGACCGGAGACAAACAATTAAAAAAAAAATGGAATCCAAAGAGAAAAAAACTTAAAATGAATAAAATAGGACCCTGGTGGCCAGGTAAGTTCAAATTTAGTATCAGGTTAAAGATTATATGAAATGATATTCATTTGTGACAGTAGCTGTTTCCGAGTTTTGTTTAACGAGGGAAAGAAATTAAAAGAAAGTGGATGATATTTGTGTTTCAAAGTTTTTTAACACCGGGAAAGAAATTTGAAATAAATTTTGGTAACATTTTTCATCTTAGCTTTCATTCCAAATTGGAAGAAAGAAAAGGAAAGGAAGTTATTCTGTTTTTTTTTTTTTTTGAACGGTCGGCTTTAATAAAAACAAATTAACAAGGAGCTAGAGAACATGGAGGCAAAAAATTAAAACTACACCAATTTTCCCACTGGAAACTAGATAATTTACTAATATGTTTGATCCAAAAGAAAGAATAAGATTTGATATCTCCAAAGATCATCGCCGTGTATTGTTGCCGACCCTTAAAACATCTCTCATTTCGAGCCTTCCATAACAACCAAATTGTCTTGAGAAAAATCCCATATAAGGCCTTCCTCAAAAAGTTTGTTAACATCCCGCTGATGTAACCACATAAAAATCTCCTTAATCGAAACAAATGTAAACTGGGGTAGTAAATTGCACCAACTTTGGATGAGGCTCCAAACATGTTTTGCAATTTGACAATTTAGAACTAAATGGTCAGTAGACTCCTCGGAAACAATTAATCGACACACCCCGCCGAGCAAGGTTCACCTTAGAGGGAATCTGGTCCGCAAGGACCCGCCAAGCGAAAGCACATACCTTGAGAGGAACCCAGTTGAGCCAAACAAACTCACTATCCATTCGAGGCAACATCAAGGATTGAATGTGCTTCCTAACATTGCATACTTCAAAAATCAGATTCCACCTCCACACCCCATTTCTAGGAATCCTTATGCATCTTGAGAAACATCCCAGTGGACCTCTCATGACACTTCAAACTCAGCTCCTGAATTCGATTGTTTTCCGCCTACGGTTTCCAATCTCCCACAAAACACATCCTTCCATCAATCTGCTTCATGCGATCTGCAATACGACAAGTCGGCTGACAATCCGACACCATCAGATCCGGGTAGATCAGGCCCAAAGGCCCTAAACCAGTCCAATTGTCAGTCCAGAAACTCCCTCCCAGCCCGTTTCCCACCTTGCATTTCATCTACCACCTTTAAAATATTCTTCCACGGCCCTACAATAGTTTTTCTACAGGGAAAGCTCTGAACCGACCGTTTAAAATGTATGGACGTAATAGTTTTAGCCCAAAGAGAATTGGGTTCGCTTTTGAACCGAAAAAGCCATTTGGTAAGAAGAGCTAAATTAGAAGGTCGTAAGGATCCAATCGGACCAATCCCCATCCCCCAATTTTTTTTTCCGCCATCATAGTGTCCCAAGCAACCCATGAAATTTTATTCCCACCTATCGCACCACCCAACAAAATTTACGGCGATAAGCTTCCACCATTTTGGTAATCAACACCGGCGCCCGAAATAAAGAGAAGTGATACGAAGGGATTGCCCCCAACACCGATTTGAGCAAAGTGACCCGACCCCAAAAGATAGATTATTTCCTTTCCAAGACGATAATCTCTTGGAAATTTTATCAAGCACCGGTTGCCAATGTCTAACCAGGTTCAAGTTTGCCCCTAAGGGAATGCCTAAATATGTAGTCAGGAATTTCCCTAACTTGCACCGAAGATTCCCACAAAGACTCGCCAACATCGGGGTGGGAACGTTGATCCCAAAAAGAAAACTTTTATGATAATTTATTTTCAAGCCCGAAAGGACATAGAAAATTCTCAGGATTCGTGCCAGATTATCCAGATTCGAACAAGATGCATCACAAAGGAAAACAACATCATCTGCGTAGAAGAGATGTGACAAAGTGGGACCACCGTTAGGGAGCACAATACCATGAAAACATCCCACCCTACAAGCTCTAGATATGATCACGTTAAGACCCTCCATCACAATCGCGAAGAGCACCGTCACAAGGACTAATGATCGACCCGACCTTAGATATTCCGTTCTACTAAAAATACAATAATAACATTCTACTCTAAATACAAGAGTATTTGTTTGTTTCGTTTATGCTATATTATAATACATTTGAGGATGACTAACTTGTAATTTACTTGAAAAAGTAAGGGTTTAAGTGGTATAACGTTTTTTAAATAAAAATTTAAAATTATCTTTTAATAAAAAATTAAAATTTAAACAATCTATTTAATTTAATGATAATTGAGTTTTAACAATTTATAGAAGTAGAGTAAAAAAAAGTCAAATACAACAATGTTTTTCAAATACAGATATATTGTGATAAAAAATAGAGGTAGATTAAACTACCTCTATTCTTTAAGACGCTCTCGTTTCTTTGGATAAAAGATGGGTTTTTTTTTAATTTTTTATAATTTATTTTCAATCTCAACTATTTTAACACAAGAGTTGGTGGTGTAATATATACATTGTCTAACATATTTGGTTTTTTATGCAAATTTCTTTATTTCCATATTTTTATGTAACATTATAGGAATGCAGTTGTATGTATGCTCATTGCCCGTATTATCTCTGCGACAACATATCTATTAGTATTTTTTATTATTTTATTAATTTTAATTTTAATTTCAGACCCTATTTATTTAGGTTTGTTTTTCACGTAGTAGTCTTTAGATATAATATATGCTTTGTGTTTTTCATTTACGTACGTTTTATATCCCACCGATAATGAACGATGGTAAAATCTAGTTTACACCATTGAAGGCAGAGGGAGACGAGGGTGGAAGCGTTTTTTTTTTCGGGTAGCAACATCACCATTGGCCCCCCCTGGAGGTCCCGCCACTCCACGCTTCTCCATTTCTCAGCTCCGCCTCCGCGACTCATACCTATTTCAATAAGCCCTAATTTAACCGCTTTCAAAGTCCCGTCTCTCTGTTCCAGCGTTCTTACTCAGGTACGCCATTCAATTTCATGATCTCTGCTTCATTTCATTTATTGCATTCATCTCGTGTACACAGATGTTAACTAGAATCGGCGTTAAGAATGCCGATCTGATGCTAATTGCATTTGATTTACGATTCTCATGCACAGTAGTCGTTAATCGTATCAGCGTTTCGTTTCGATTGCCTCAAACACACAGAGTGCATGTTTTACACATGTTTCGTTCTTTTCGAGTGTTCATATTGGTGAAAATCTTCACTTCGGTGTTAGATTCGTTTTCCATTGCTACTAATTCAACATGTCAATCTCTATTTTCTGGTGTTTGCAGGTCCTTCGTAGATTCTGCAACAATTTCATTAACAATTTCATAAACAGAACTCGTTATCAGATCAAATCCTTGAAGATTTCGGTCTGTAGCAAGGAGAGATAAGCCAGTTAATTAGCTCTCCTAGCCTATCGATAAACAATCTAACTGCACCAATGGCAACGGCCACACACTTGTGTGGAATTAAAACACCTATTTATTTTTCAAAGAGCAATAGGCACTCCCAATCTTTGTGCTCACCGGAACGGCTTAGTTTTCATTCAGTCACAGAATTGTGTGGAGCAGTCAGGGTTCCAGCTCAAAGCAGGGGAAGAGGTCTGAAGGTTGTTTGTGATGTTAGAAAGAACGATGTTCTGGTACAAACTGAATCCACAATTCAAGGATTAGAAGGATCAACTAACAAACTATCATGTGTGATGAAATTTGGTGGATCTTCAGTAGCCTCAGCAGATAGGATGAAAGAAGTTGCTGAACTTATACTCAGCTTTCCGGAAGAGAATCCTGTGATTGTTCTATCTGCGATGGGGAAAACTACCAACAAGCTTATATTGGTTTGTCCAATCATTATTTTATTAAAATTGATATTTTATCCGTTTCTTCAATAACGTTTAGAGTTAAAACCACATTTTATCATATAGGCTGGAGAAAAGGCTGCAAGCTGTGTTTCTGATGCGTCTGAAATAGATGAGTTGGATTTTGTGAAAGAACTGCACCACAGGTAAAAATCTGGATTATATATGAAGTTATAGACATTACTCTATGCTGATTGACCATTGTTGTATATACTCAGAGCGGTGGATGAGCTTGGATTAGACAGATCGATTATTACAGGTAGGCCTCTGTTTTGTATAATAACTTAAATTTAAATATTAGAGAGTTTTCGGCTTAAATTTCTTAATTGTTTACTATTAACAAGGAGGTCATTAATGCTTGCTCTGATTTCAAAATTTAAGCCATGTGCATGATTGCTTACCCATTTGGGCTGAATGGGTGGTGTTGGTTCTTAGCTTCATATGGCTACGTGGTTTCTTATTTTGTGAGAAATATTTTGCAGACCACTTAGAAAATTTAGAGCGACTGCTGAATGGGATTTCTGCACTAAAAGAGTTGACTCCACGTTCCAGGGATTACCTTGTGTCATTTGGGGAGTGCATGTCCACAAGAATATTTGCAGCTTACTTGAATGAAATTGGTGTCAAAGCCCGTCAAGTATGTGGTTTCTTGATTGCTTGCATTAAGCTTAGAATTTGTGAGCATTCGTGCTTCATCTTTCATAGTCAATACAAGGGTTATCGTTAATGGCCTTCTATGATTTATTAATTAATTTTCCTACTTTTCATGCTTCAATTATTGTTTGATTGGATTTAGTTCGTCAAAATGAAGCTATAGGTATATAGCTTTAAACAAGTAGAAAAAGTACACCTAATAAACATTATCCATAAATACTGTGACAAGGTTGGATTAACAGAGAACCTCTTTGTATATTTTAATCTTGATGATTGTGTGGATATTATTTATCATGAAAAAGTGATTGCAGAGCTGTCATCTCTATTATCCTGACTCAAAACATTACAAATGATTAAAACTATTGCATGATTACAACTGCAAAAAGGGAACTGAATGCAAAAGAATGAAGGAAACTCACTGTATATTAGGAACAGACAGTCTGCAAATGAAAATACAGCCCTACGTATACAGATTTTGAACAGCTAAAGTTTCCTTGAAAACTACATTGACTTGTCCAGAATCTCTAATACTAAAAGAAGGGTCAAGAACTTCTTGCATCGATTCATGAAGCTCAAATTTAACCAATGCACATCACCAACACTAAAGATTATTAGAGGTCCTTAAGCTGTGAATGCCCATATAGTAATATTGATTATATTTCATGACTTCATGAAATGAGATGAGGAATTGATTTATTATATTGTTATTAGTGCAAGATATAGAGAAAAAAAACCAAATTATGACCCGAAATCACAGTAACAACTGTGATTTCATGCATTAGTCTCTGCTAACTCTTTTGCTTCTTTTTGTTCCTTCCCTTTTTTGCAGTATGATGCATTTGATATTGGTTTTATAACAACAGATGACTTTAATAATGCGGACATCCTTGAAGAAACTTATTCAGCTGTAGCAAACAGACTTTATGGTGACTGGATAAGTGATCCCGCAATCCCTATTGTTACCGGCTTCCTTGGGAAGGTTTCCTATTTAATTATTTTCTGTATCTTCTAAAAATTATTCCAAGGTCCCTTCATAGGCTCATATACATGAATGACTAAATCCATATATTAATTTATAGGGTTTGAGAACCTGTGCAGTAACTACGTTGGGCAGAGGTGGTAGTGATTTAACCGCCACAACCATCGGTAAAGGATTGGGCTTGCGAGAAATTCAGGTTGAAAAATTAAATGCAAGTGTAATATACAAAATTGATCCATGCCCTAATGGACATAAAACACTTTGTTGTTTGTTTGTTATACAGGTGTGGAAGGACGTGGATGGTGTTTTAACATGTGACCCTAACATATATACAGGGGCAGAACCTGTGCCATATTTAACATTTGACGAGGCTGCTGAACTTGCATATTTTGGTGCTCAGGTATTTATTTACGTGTTTTATTAGTTCCATTTGCATGGGACAAAGTTAGTTGCTTCCTAAATCTAACTGTCCTTTTTTTCTTGAAGGCAACCTCTTTTAAAATGAGACTTTTGATGTGTCTTTTTAGTGGTGACACTTGTGACCCATTTACTTGTGAATGAGTCTCCTGGTTTTACATTTGATCTCAAATGAGTCGATAAAAAATAGCTAAATGGGGAGCATTTCAAATTGGCTGAACAGACCATTTTATCTCAAACGAGTCGATAAAAAGTAGCTAAATGGGGAAGATGTCAAATTGGCTGAACAGACCAAATATGTTGAAAGTCAGCTAAAGTCCTTCTTTAAGCATGCAACCTCCAAATTTTTTTTATTCAAGGATTTAAATTACTGTAATAATATTGTGTTTATAATTATAACAACCAGTTTTGACCCTACTCAACCTCATTTTCCAGCTCTAGGTTTAACAATCGTCTTATGGATGAAGTAGCTGGCGTTTCTCAGTTTGTAATATGTATTTCAAAATAAAATATAACAAGATAAAAGGGTTGAGAAAATCTGGACACTCTACTTTTTTCATTTAGTTCTAATTCTCTCATTTGCTCTTTATGTAGGTGCTGCATCCACAGTCCATGAGGCCTGCAAGAGAGGGTGATATTCCCGTTAGGGTTAAAAATTCTTACAACCGAAATGCTCCAGGTACCCTAATCACTAAGTCAAGGGATATGTCAAAGGTCAGTAGCATAAGACTCAAAAATAATCTAAAATCTTTAATCAAAATTCTGAAACCCTAAATGTTTGCCTTCCCTCAATTTCAGGCAATACTGACTAGCATTGTTTTGAAACGTAATGTAACCATGTTGGACATTGTTAGCACTCGCATGCTTGGGCAATTTGGATTCTTGGCCAAGGTAAAAAGATAATGTTGTTATCTAGAAGTGGCTATTTGGATCCTTTTGTATCCAAATGGGTTGATTTAGGTTATGCTTTACATCTAACGGGTCAAAGGATTAAGCTAAAAGATTTAGCTAAAACAGAAATAGGTCAAATGGGTTGAAGTCATCAAATGCCTAAAACCTTCCAGGTTGCATTATTAAACAAAGGTTTAGATTATTTTTGTAAATGCTTCCTCCGACCCGATGTCCTTGTTACCATTTTAGTTTGTCACAGATTGTTTGTCCCCTTTTGAAGTTGATAGTTATTTTTTTATTAGTTTTCCTATATTACCCTCAATTACCTTTTATCACTAAAATTGCAAGTCCATGGTATGTAAAATGCATAAGGGATAAAATGGGCATTGTACCAACTAAAAATTGCATTAAAAATACACATCTTAAATCCTCTTCTTCAGTAGTCGTATATAACATATTGGTTGTTTATTTAAATAGAAAGTAATTAAAAAACCAATGGAAGCCGACTCATCCTTTTTTTTTGTTTCATACTAAATTACATGTTTGACTTGTTACCTAACCCACCGATTTTCCACCACTACTATCCATCCATCATTCTTTGAGCATCCTTATTTAGATCTTAATAATTTTTCACATGAATTAGGTATTCTCTACTTTTGAAGATTTGGGTATTTCGGTGGATGTTGTAGCTACTAGTGAAGTTAGTATTTCATTAACATTGGATCCTTCAAAGCTTTGGAGCAGGGAGTTGATTCAGCAGGCAAGTATTTGAATATAAGATATCATTCTTAATTTGACAACCTATCCTATGGGATAGGAGTAAAGGCTTGTCCTCATCCCACCCTCCTTAGACCCTAGTGTTTGAGTGGGATTTTGATGGATATGTTTATTTTAATCATAATTTGGCAAAATTTCGGTACGTTTATAAGCATTAAAATATATCATTAAACAATCTCAGAGAGACCTTTATAATTAACTTAATAAGTAGTACCACATTGAATATGGACTTAAATTTTCTTATTCATTAGTAAAATAATTAAATGATCAATTCTTAATAAGTAAATAGATGATTAAGAAAATTGTTGCACACATTGGAGTTGAAACAAATTTTGTGCAAGCATATTCTATGAATATTACACCAAAATATATGCATGTGGTCGCTGTATTTGCAAGCAGGAACTTGATAACGTTGTGGAAGAACTTGAAAAAATTGCTAAAGTGAAGCTCCTACAACACCGATCAATTATTTCACTGATTGGTAATGTTCAAAGGTCCTCACTAATATTAGAGAAGGTATTGTAACAGGCTCAAAAGTCAAACCTGATTTTGTGTGTGATATTTCTTTATTTGATTTTTTTTTGTGGGTACTTTATAGGTGTTTCAAGTTTTTCGCAAAAATGGAGTCAATGTTCAGATGATATCTCAAGGAGCATCCAAGGTATTCCACCCATCTAATGTTGTTCAGTGATTGCATTTAGAGGTGATAAATTTGAAATTTTGAACCCATATATATGGAAGCAGGTCAATGCAGGCTTTCTGTTTTAATAAAGGATAAATTATTAAGAAAATATAGCTAAAAAGTATCGGTTGAATGCAGTCATTTACGAAATTCAAAAAACGTTGCCTGGTGATCCTAACCTAACCAGAATCTATTTTTACCATCGACTTGTGTGTTTAGCCATCTTTAATCGGTCTTGACACGAATAGGATACATATGTTTATGGCTCTTGAATCTTGATTGGTGCAGGTGAATATATCATTGATCGTTAATGACAACGAATCTGAGAAATGTGTGAGAGCTCTGCACGAGGCTTTCTTTGAGAGTGATTTAGCTGACCTAGTCTACGAGAATGGTCGACTGCCAAATAAATGCTAAATCCTTTGAATGTCTCATGCCTAGGAATCGATGATCATTGGCTCCTTTATTTATGATTAGTTGAGATACGTGTTGTTTCTATTATAGAGGCGAATTGTCGCAAACTTAAAACCATTAACCAAGCACACGACTCCGTGGAAGGAAGGTTTTCGGGGTATTTGGGTATTCGGGTTTGTTATATTAAAATTGTTCTCTTGTGTTTTGATGATATAACAATAAGTTGATTCCCTTTAAATTCCTTGACCAACATGCAATTATCAATTAGGGCTTATGTTTTTTTTAACGGTGATATCAGATCACGGACGGGGTATAGGGTTTTTATATCGTCCACCCAATCATACCCTGATTTCAGATCACGGACGGGGTATAGGGTTTTTATACCGTTCACCCAATCATACCCTAGCCCAGTTAAGTATGTTAACCCTATGAAATTCTAGAATTCATGCCATATTAAATGCCATATTAAAGTGGCTATAAGCCTTGGGTACATGTACATAGTTGAATAGAATTGTGTTATATATTTCTCTTCACCAAAAAAAAGCATTCATATAAAAATTTAAACATATACGAGTAGCGATATAATTAAATGTGTTATACAACATGACCTGGTTAGACATCGATTATTATCCTTGGAGTGAAACAAAAAATAGATTAACGAATATAAAACGAAAAATGACGGATTTGAAGAATTTGAGTTATCAAAGAGGGTACGGAAATGAAAATCAAAAGGTTAAGGTAGAGATTTCAAATTATGAAATGATTTTGACTTTTATTATGTATTTAACTATTTAAAAAATATCAAAATTATAAACACGTTTAATCTTATCATAAACATGTTAAAGATGTGAAACCCGTTTAGACACGATATAATTTTGTCAAAAAAACATGTCATCGACTTGTTTATAACATAAAAACTTGTTTAACTTAAAACCAAATCTATTTAACTCTTTATGGTATCATATCGTATTAACAGTTGCGTGCCTGAAATTACATGCTCTAATCCGGAACACTTCTACAAGTGGTAGAATAGAATAGTGAATAGTCTGTTTTAACCCCTCAATTTTCAATAACGCAGGGACCATTTTTGTCACTTATGTTGCGGATACATCCGCTTAAAAACCCTCCCTCTTCCCCTTCAGATTTCTAGGGTTTTACAAAAAAGGGGCGGCGACATACATCAATCACTCTTCTCCATCAATGGCGTGCACCATTGATTTCAGACGCCTAGATGAAGGCTTCGGCGGCAAAACCTACAAGCGAAAGAGAGCTGAACAGCAGCAGGAGATCGATGCCGCCATGGACGTCGACGCCATCGAAGAGATCCAAACTTCAAAGCGGCAAGCCGTTTCCTCTTCCGAAAACCCTGACAAACCGATCTTCGGGAAGCCGACGTACGACGGAGTGATAGCCGGAAAAGTATCGGGGAAGAAGTGGAAGCAGCCGAGAACACAGAGATCGTCGGCGGTTAGGGTGAGTTTGAAGAAATCGACGTTTGAGGAGAGAGCTCATCAGAAAGAGATAAGGAGGGCGTATAAGGAGCGGATGACGGAGTTGAAAGAGGAGATCAGGAGTAATAAAGTTGAGAAGAGGAAGAAGAAGGAAGAGCGAGAGAAGAGGAAGCAGGAGAATATTCTGAAATCTGGATCTAAGCTTCAGAAGATCACAAATCCGAAGACGTTGAAGAAGATTGCGCAATCTAAGAAGAAGAAGCTCCTGAAAATGGTTCCTGATAACCTTGTTAAGAAATAAGTTTTGCTTCTTGTTTGATTGTTTGAGCCTTTGTTTTGTTTCGGAATTTGTTTAACAGATCTTCATATCTTCTGAATTTACAGATCTTCATTTTTGTATGATTACATGATGTTTAAGTATTCTTAGTTTTGATGCCAGTTTTGTTGTAAGTTATGATTTTATCATGGCTGAAAAATGATTCAGGTTAACAACTAAGCTTTTTAACAGCTATGCTAAGTTCAGGTCAAGTTTATCTGGTTTACATCTGGTTTCAACCTATAACAGTGAGTGGTTACTTCAATGATGAATTTGAGGGTTCTGTTTGTGATTGCAGATTTTATAAAGCTTTACAAGCCATATGTGAAAATTGGATTATTGAGTTTTCCATAACATAGACAACTGAATTTATTAAGACCCTATGGCTGTTCAAATTGATCAAATTTTTGAGTTTTACTCACTTCTGCAGCCACCACATTTAACCAGTTTGCGCATGTGGTAATCACATCTGTCGTCTCTCTCAATCTATCCGATTTCACATCTGTGGCATACACTGATCGTTGGCAACGACTGTTCTTCTATGGCTATTTTACTTCCAGAGATCTTCCTGTCTGCTGTCCCCTCTTGATGCTTCTCACCTTTTTCACTTACAAGTTGGCTCATCTAGCAGCAATCTAACTTGATTTTATTCGTGCCGTGGCTGAGTTTACATTTAAGTAGAATGATTTTGATTCTAGCTGGCTAGTTTAGTTTCATCAAACCGCAAGCTGACTCAGATTTTATTCCGTGTCCAGAGTTCACATTTAAGTAAAATTATTTTGATTGTAGCTGGCTAGTTTAGTTTCATCAAACTGCAAGCTGACTCAAATTTAATTCGAGCCGTGTCCGAGAAGCATCTCTAACCAGTATTTGACAAGTGACGACTATAACCTTTAAAAATAAATATGAAGATAATTCAAAACATCAAAAGTGAGAGGTAACAACAGTACATGTATAGAACAACAATTGCAACTTTCTTGAAATCTTCATCTTTCTTTCTTCGTTTTTCCACACGCGTGTGGTGCTTGAAAACAACGATGAAATTCCATGTGACCTTCTATATCCTCTGCATCTTGAAATTCACACTAAGCATACCCCAATCCATTAAGTTGTGTCCGTCAGCATTTCACAACGTACCACTTTAAATCTACGATTCAGAATCTTATGAGTGCCTCACGCACACAAGATCATCTAATTTGTTGCCATCCATTTTATACAGTGAAACACCTTCCATCTGGTTATAGTGGTCCTGTGCTTCTTGTCTTAGACTCTTAAAAGGCATAATTTCCCATTTACTGTAATTTGAATTCCTCCTTCTACTACTCATATTTCTGGGCCCGGATACGGGCCCACTACCATAGGGGCCCGCATCACCCCACACCTTACAGTTGCCAAATTGTCCTACTTTATCATATTCACCCTCTTGACTTCTTTTTAGTCGTGTGGCAGCTGCATGAGCTCTGCCTATCTTCTCCCGACTTGGCACATCAGACCAGTCTTGGGCCCGTTTTGCTCTCATAGGAGAGTGTATCCGAATCACCTGAAAATCAAATATCAGGTGGCAAAATGGGCAGGTCAGATAGGTTAGATAACTGGTCAAAACGGGCTGGGTTGTGTTGTTTTTGTATCCATTTTTTGAATTTTGTAAATAAACAATGTGCTAAATAAGATTGTATCTGAATTATCAGGTAGGTTTTTTTACTTTACTTTTGAATGGTTAAATCCCTGGACTATAATGAACTAATGAAAAGATCCCTTTTTATAAAGTTAGGGACTTGATCATACAAAAAGAACCTTTTTGTTATTATTTAAAGTTGAAAGTCCATACCACAAAAACAAAGAAATTAAAAGAAAGAAAAGCAAAATCCAGAAATTTGTCATTAAATTTAGAAGTTAAGGGGTTCAATCATGTACAACGTTGTTATGCCGTTTAAGTTAAGAATATATCCTAACATGAAAATGTTGCAGTTATTATGCAAAGGGAGAGGTATACGTTGCAGTTATTATGCAAAGGAAGAGGTATATGAATACCCAGAAAAACAAAATTATAAGATATTTACTTACACCAAGGCATTCTAGGAGTTGGTAGTAAGCCCTTCCTTGAAGTGGATTGTGGCCTTTTCTTGGTTCAGAGAAGTATCTGGTCCTACAGACAAAAGGGGTAGTTTTAGCGTGGGTTTAAACGGGTCAGATCCACAAACACATTTGTTCGTTTGTTACTTAATGTGTTAAATATGATTATAAAAATTATATAACTACAATACTAATATATTTTGTTTGTTAAAGCAATTTAGGAGAACTTAAGCATTAAATATACACTTTGGGGCGACTTTCAAACTGTCTCCTTTTGAGCTGATTTTTTATTGAGATGTAACATAAACCCAAATTGACCCATTTTTTTATGAAGTGATGGTTGATATATTTAGGGGTGAAGTTATGAGATAATTTGATACTCATCAAGTTTGTTTGGCTGATGGGTTATCATGTCAGGTATAAAAATTGGAAAGCAAACCCCCATACCCAAAGCCATCAAGGAGGGTGTGTTTGATAACTAATTCACAGATATGTCTCACTCCCCTTTTCTCTTATTAATCCCAAGCTTCTTTTTCTACAAATCAGGAACTTTTGTCTTCTTTCACAACAAAATTTACATATTTAACATTTCAATACATAGCAATAATATTCAAACTCAACTTTAGAAACAAAACACTACTTTTATATCAATCACATCCGTTACCATTTCACCCACTACCAAACCTATGCCCATAGCGTTTCAAGATTATAAGGAAAACGGCGCCAATTATATTTACATTTTCTCAAGTGTATTTAATGCATGTGTTGAGTGTGGATGGGAGAGTATATGTGTGGAAGAGATAGAGAGGGAGAGTAAACTGACCATTCAGTATAGCCAGGATCAACGGTGAAACCATAAATGTCAACAATATCACACATAGAAAGTGCCAGCTCAACTGATTTCATCCCAGTTCCTTTGGCACCTCTGCGTAGTACAATACCTTGGAAAAGATAGACTGGATTCGGAATCATCTGAATTTATTTTTGATAAAGTAATCTGTTAGGGTTTCCCTTAAGAGATGAGATAATATAGTAATATCACCCACAAACCAAAAACATTTTCTAATTATAATTTTTGTGTGATTGATTCTCACTAAAGTGTTTCATAAGGATCTTGCACAAATTAATTAGATGTACCCGAATGGAAACAGCATGAATAGAGCCTTATCAAATACTTATTCGCTAATTTAATATAGAAGAGATGCCTTTGACATTTAATTGAAATATTGGAACATTCTACACCATGAGTTTTGAAAACTCTGCTACATACAGCTTTGTGGTTTTGATCTCCAGTTACACGTATATAATAAGGATAATTGCACAAAACAGAAACATCATTTACACTTTTTTCTACATATTTTAGAAATGATCAGAAATAGCAATGTACTTCATATTCTTTTAACAATGACAGCAACATAGTGTACCTCGTGGTAGCTATCATAGGTCTAGGGAAATGGAATTATGTTGCTATCATAGTTGTCGAAAGCGCAAGGCACACTCAAGACACAAAGGGTGGGCCGTGGGCCTAGGTGCAAGACACTTAAAAAGCAAGCTCTTATTTTAACAGAGGTGCATAGTATATCAATACCATTTTTAGTGGTTTTAGACACGTCTTAGGCTTGTTTTGGCTAGTTCAGGTTGTTTTAGGCTGATTCCAGGTTTGTTTAGGGCTAGTGTAATTGTTTCAGACCTGTTTAGATGATTTTTGGCCAGAACTTGGCCTGAAAATGCGCGTGAGGGCCTGAAAATGGGGCTTTTGAAGCGAAGTGACAAGGCTGCGCTGGGCCGCACCTGAACTCCTAGGCGCGCAGCTTCTGGACTTTTGACAACAGAGGTTGGGTAAATATGTGAAACTATGTTGCTGTTACATGCGATTATTAATATATACAGAACCCAAGATCGTATTGGGGGGTTTCGAAATTTGTCTCTAAGAAAATGAGCATCACTATACGTCTATACTGGTATTTTACGATTTTGCTACATTAATTTCCAACACATTCTATTTCATGTAAGGTACAAATTCAGGATGTGGTCAACTAGCTGACTTTATGTTTCTCACAATTGAATGTAGACAGCGATTTAGAAATATGACTAGGAAGACAATTCCTATCTCTGCCGAATTCTCTAAAAGTCTACAATTATACTATCGGTTCAACTAATAACATATAGCAAATAGCATAATTATTCTAATCAACACATGTACAAAGGGAATATGAGCAAAGAAATGCCATATGCTATAATATATCTGCTTTACAATACTTACATCAATCATCTGGTTGAAGTCTCTGTGAGTCACACTTTTGATAACAAGCACCTCATTGTCTGTAAGAGATATACAAAACAGTAACAGCGGTCAGTAACTTCTAAGATAGGAAGGTTTGTAATCTACTTTGTTTATCTCAAGGTATCTTGAGTTAAGGAGCTGTGGTTTTTGGTGATGATAAAGACATGACACAAATTTCTATTAAAATAGGAATGGAGAATAACGTAACATAACACACGTTAAATGCAACAGGCATACATAAAACTAGGTCTCTTAAAAGGCTTGTTAAGAATAGCTAGATACTACATTACTACTTGGAGCTTTAAGCACTCCACATCAAATAGAAAATAAATAACAGCTTATAAATAAACCCGTTTCAAAGAAATATGACGACAGAATCATTAAGATAGGTTGTCTTGTAAAGTTTGGGGTTTCAAGTTTACCTGATCCATTGAGGATGGTGACCATGTTACGAGCAGTTCCCCTAACTCCTAGTCGAAAATCTCTCTTTAGACCTACATGTTTTGCATATTTCTGCAAGAAAATGCATAAGCATGGGAGCAACTTAAACAATATAAGGACTTTAGGTAAACACATCAGTTAAATATCCCAACTGTGGCTAGCAGCCACCTTTGTGGTGACTAATTTACCTCATTAACTGGTGCCTCATTATCTCTAAAAACTGCATCATGAGTGTCGATTTCTTCACCAAATTCAGTCTTTAGTAAATCACCTGAGTTACCAACAACAGCACATTTCTGAAACTGGCGAGGGTGAAATGGTGGTTTAGCTGGCAAAACTGGATTAAGGTGCTCTTCACAAAGCTTCCGATTGCTGCAATCCTTTGCACCTCTAGGGTTATATAAGAAATCAAATGAGAAAAGAATTGATGTGATTTGTCAAGATTGAACCACTCAATCAAGTAAATGATACAAAAAATGCCAATTATAAATATAACCCTAATATATCTTTATTTGGTGTTTAGAAGAAAAAAACATACAATTGTGCTATTCTTTTGGCTGCATAGTCCATCCAACCATCAGGCCGTGCATCTAAATATTCTCTTGTCAAAACTGTAGTCATGTTACGGTACTGCTTTTCAAACAAGAAAAAAGGATTAGTGTACGCATTGAGAGAAAAAAGTTCGTGAACATCTAACAATAAATGATTAACCTGTTCCCACAGGAGAACCGCCTCACAAACATCATATTTGTACTCTAATGGCTCATAAGTCTTAAACTGTGGGTTCAACTGCAAGTGAACACCAAATTCAGAGATCAATTTCTGAATATATGACACACACACACAGGTCTCCATGGATATATATATATATATATATATATATATATATAGGGGAGGGATAAAATGAAAACCTCTTCGAGTTTGGAAAACCGTGAAAACCAAGCTAAAAAATTCGTTTTTTGTTCTGATTTTTTTTATGGTAACTCTCTAAGTTAAAAAGACACCCTTTATGCAAAAAAGTAAAAAAAACGAGGTTTTCATTATATATATATATATATAGATAGATAGATACAAAAGGAGATAGATATACCCAGGTGTTATTCGTCCCTTCAGGAAACTTAAGAATCAGCTTGCAATGGTCAATGATATGTGCAGTAAGTCCAAATCCTCTGTTTGCCTACGTACAACATATGACACTAAAAATTAGCATCATTATAGTTGAACAAATACAAACTGGTGAATTATATATGGAAGAGCAGCCATATACAGAACTCATTAACAAAGTAAGCATTCAAAAACTGTCTTCTAAGTTGTGTGTGTGCATTAAGTAACAAATAACAAAAGTCTAACAACCTACACTGGGAAAAAGTATATATATAATCAGCTAAAAATTCACTATGTTGAGAATTTGACCACTGAATATACTATATACTGAACTTAAAGAAATTGTATACGGTGAACTGAGTAATTTGAACATAACAATACCATCGCTTCTTACCAGAAATCAAAACTTTAAAACCACATAACTAGTCGATGCAACATAATAACTAACTACTAGGTTAATTTGTAAATCTTCGTGTGTGTGGAGAGATGAAAAAGGGAAGGGGAAGCTAACCACGCATTGCTGAACGTCAGACTGAAAATCAGATAAGATCTGGACGTCTTCGGCGTTGAGAAAACTAGTTCGATTACCTGACAGAATAGGCAAAACATGATTAAGATTGCAGGCGCTAGGATTAAAGTGAAAACTATTTGCGAGAGAAAGTAGGTAACCAGTGAAAAAAACCGATTGCAATGCGAAAACAAGGAGAGAAAATATCGTAGCAGCGCATATGAGATGAACGAATGTAGGTCTTCTTGATGAGGATTTCAGAGGTCTGTTCATGGTGGTTGGTGCCCTAGCTCCGTCGATCTAAGTCCGACGATCGGTGGTGGAGATCGGGGATTCTGGTGGTGGTGAAGTGTTGTAGAAGTACAAGTGAGTAAAATGAATCAAGTTGCATCAGATTTGTGATCCACGAGTACTCCTTTGCTCGGATCCAAATGCAGAAGAAACAATAGAATGCAATCAATTCGGTTTTTTTTTTCTTTTCTCTAGATTCACATCAATCTAGTCCTAGAACACACTGAAAGTTTCGTCTAAAAATCCCCAAACCCTTCGATGGAGGCCGGGTGTGTGAAATATAAAATATCATATTTCTATTCTTGAATTTTATTTTAAGAAAATACGATTTTATTTTTTCAAAAGAAATATGAAATTACTTAATTACAAAATCTATTTTTATGTTGTATATTTAGTTTTTTTACAAAACTAGATATTAGCCCGTCTCGTGTTACAACGTTTTTTGTTGAGAGTTGCTCATGTGTGACATTATGTTAGTTGTACTTGCACCATGCATGTTGAAATTTACAAGGGATTTGTTGCTTCTAATGTTATGTTCCTGCAGGGTTTTGCATCAATTCCATTTGAGAAAGGTCAACCAAAGAGTGCCTTTGAATATCCGCTCCTGCTAACACCAATCTTCAATTTCTGCAACGCACAAATCACAAACTATATTAAAGAAAATGAAAAAGCCAAAAAACACTAAGGCTGTGTTTGAGAAATTAATGTCCAAATGACTCGGTCCCCCATTTTCCCCTCCCTGACTGGGTCAGGCAATTTTTGGTCATGGGTCAGCTAGGGCTGACTCGGTCAGAGGTCTTATGTGACAAATCAAACAAGCTTACCGCTGACCCGGTCAGCACTAAGCTCTTACTGGACCGGGTAAGAGCATATCAAACAACCCCTAAGCAAGCAATGCCACCTAATGCCACGATCAAGAACACGTGTCAACGTACGAATCGAATGTTGAGCCAATGAAACTTTGATCGACCCTGAAGACGATGAGCCGACCTCGGAACAACATGCATTAATAACTGCAATTCGAAAAAGATCTTCGAAGTTCTTAAAAGGAAATGGCGCTACTGTTCTTCTCAAATCAGACCTTCAATTCTATTTAAAACATATGTGATATGGATGTCTACTTGTCCGGATTTCTATTTGCGATATCAAATCAATTTCCGGTTTTAATTATCATTGAGAAATGAAGATGTTACGTTGAATTGATGAGTTAAAAAAGCTTGTTCGAAATTACCTTCACTTTTTGTTGAAGGAGAAAGAACTTTATCTCTCCTCCTCTCATTCATTTGTTGAATTGCTACATTTTTGGACTGGACCAGGGATTTTTTTTTTCTCAATCAAAATTTAACTAAATGAAAAAGGATAAGCAGAGGTTAGTCAATTGAAAAAGGGACCTCCACTTGTAAAACAATGCAAACATCTGTCCAATTACCTTGTAAATTCTACTACAGAGCTTGTACCTTTAGCAAACAAAATTGTATATCAGGAATCAAAACTTGTAAAACACCGTGAGATCCCATGCCATTTGTATATTATATAGAATTATAACACTTAAAGAAAAAAAAAAGTTTTACAATATGTATCTTTTCAATATTATATGACTATGACATTAAAGTTACTATTCATTCATTTTGTATACATATCATCGGTTTTAAAAGCATATATTTTTAAATTTTTTTGAATTTATATTCTTTTCTTTTAAAAACGTTTGATGAAAAATTGATGATTCTTGAGGATTTGAGTGCGCGCCATACAACCCAGTGACCCGGCGTGATCCTCGTCTTCTCTACTAGCCAGACTCTTTCAATTAATGTCTTATTTTTTGTTTACACCTTTCATTGTTTTACTAACAAATTGAAATTTCATTACGGTTTTTGCTTATTGAAAATCTACCCACCATCCACCGTAAAAATGACTGCAACGGGCTTTGTTTTCGTTATCTATAACGATGATTAACTCGCCGCAAAATATGATGCTAAATAAGAATCGATATTTTTTGTAGTGACGTTTTCTCACCGTTTTATATTATCGCTAGTATTTATAATATAAATTTTATATCATGTTTCACAGTTTTCAAGCACATCTAAAAATACATGGTGTGATGGTGCCCTTGAAAGTTTTTTTTTTGAACGGCATCGATCAGACGACCTTGGTCTCACGTGTAAACCTACCATTGCGGGGCTATGTTCAAAGTCGATTACTCGGACCTCCGTGAGAACCAAGACACCCCCTTCTGAAGCTTTCTTCTGGCAGAAACCCCTTTCTGGGACCACATTGGGTAAAATTGACTCCCCTTGAATTAGAACCTGGGTCACATAATGTCCAAAGCCCTAAGAGCCAAGGGGGTAACCACTAGGACAAGTCCAAGTGGTCGGTGGGCTTGAAAGTTGAAAGCTAGTTTTTAATAATCATAAAATGATTTTTTTTGTGTATTTGTGTATTTTTTTATTATAAAATGTGATTAAATGGTAAAAAAAAAATCAGAGAAAATGCCGGTAAATTTCTGACGGTTAGTTTGATACTTTGACTCCGTATGACTGTTTTCTTTTTCCTCTACCGGCTCTACGCTTTCCTTTTGGAATCAAACAGCAAAGACTGTCGGTAGTTTATTCTCAATTTGATTGATCTTAAAAATCCCTTTTCTGTAGCAATAGATAAAACTAGGGTTTAAAAGAAACTTGAGATTCCATTAACGCTCTATCTGCGTGCTTCAATCGGCTCAGGTTAACGAAAATGGGCAGCGCTGGCACCAGTAACAAGGAAGTCATTCGATTGGAGCGTGAAGCGGTCATTCCAATTCTGAAGCCCAGACTCGTCATGACTTTGGCCAATCTTATCGGTAACAACTCCGTTTTTATGTATATTACTTTCGTACTACTTGTTGATTGTCTTATTACAATGTTTCTCGAGTCAATTTCATGTTCAAATCGTTCTTTTGGTTTTTGTGTGTTCAATTTTGGCTGATTATGAGCATTGATTGTCAATTTCTAGGGCTAGTATTTCTGAGGTGGTAGGAGATGTCTTCTGGGAAACCTGTGTGCCAGGGCTTACTAGATTAGCAAACTCTTTCACATTTAGAAGATGATATATGAAATTACTTGTTGTATTGGGCATTAGTTAAGAGTTGAGATGAGAAATTCAATGTGGATTAATGTTGGAAACCGGAAAGATCAATAGCATAGGCTTCTTTCGATTATTTCGCTGATTGGTGTTAACTGAATAACTAATATTGAGATTACATACAAGAGGATGTAGTGAGCCACTAAGAAGGAGAATTTCGACCCTGAGTAGTAGTTGTTCCACTTTCAGTTTTGGAGGTCTATGCTTTGTTTCGCAGTGATATCTAAGTCTTATTTGAAATATATATCGTCTTTCTTTATTTCTAATATCATGTAACAAATCATGCTAATAGTTGATGCATATTTCTGGAATTACTTTTTACACGATGATATGTGATATGCACGGGCACACATGACCAAACGTATCTGTTTTTCTGAACGGAGTTTCTACCTGTTCAATTCGATGTTCCAAGCGTTTATAAATAAGCTTCAATATTGCAGAGCACAGTTCTGACCGAGCAGAATTCTTGAAGCTCTGCAAGAGAGTTGATTACACAATTCGAGCATGGTATACTCTTCAGTTTGAAGATCTCATGGTATTTTATTGTCTACTTTTAAATTAACTTTTGTCACACAACAATTTTGGTTGATAAAAAAGAATTTCGAGTTATAGAATTATTGTTAATTTATGCGGTTCTCATACTTGCAGCAACTGTATTCACTCTTTGATCCTGTCCATGGGGCTCAGAAACTGGATCAGCAAAACCTATCAGAACAAGAAATTGATGTTCTTGAGCAGAATTTCCTTTCATATATGTTTAAGGTAGCATGTTATGAAATCCTCAAACTAGTTCATTTTCAAAATGTTTTTTTTCTCTTAAAGTACAACTTTAATGGTTCTAGGTGATGGAAAAAAGTAATTTTAAGATCTGTTCCGATGAGGAGATTGAAGTTGCACATTCAGGGCAGTATCTTTTAAATCTTCCTATCACTGTCGATGAATCAAAGGTTTTCTGCTCTGATATAAACCTTACTCTATTACAATATTAGGTGCCATAATCATTACCTTCTTGTATAGTTGTATACTAACATTTAATTTTGTATTGGTTTTTCCCTCTTTTAAATGTAGATTGATAAGAATCTTTTGAAGCGGTACTTTGAAGAGCATCACCATGATAACCTTCCTGACTTTGCTGATAAGGTATTGCTATACATCTAGTTTAGAGGTGGAAAATGGACAAATCTTTTAAAGTTGGTTGATTTGGTTTAATTTGTGTTTTATCTTAAAGACGTCATAAAATGACTACCTGAAAGGGGGAATGGGTCAAACAGGTTGAATGTTTCATAAGTCTATTTTTTAATGCATATAACCTCCTATATCCCCCCCCCCCCCCCCCCCCACACACACACACACACACACACCAAATATTTAGATCATTATTGTAAAAATCATGTATATTAGGCATAATTAACTCACTAATTAGTGAGTTTTTAAAGTGAAAAGAAATTTTTTTTGCCTTTGTGGATCAATTGACCCTGCACGATGTGAAAAAAGACTTGTTTCAACCCGATTGGTTTTGACCCATCATCCGTCTCAACCATCTTGTTTTGTTTGATGCTTTATGCTATGCACATCAATTTGATATAAATTTGTTTTTCATTTTATCGTTTGCTGTTTTTTTGGTAGTATGTAATCTTCCGACGAGGCATTGGAATTGACAAAACTACCGACTATTTTATCATGGAGAAGGTGGACATGATAATTTCACGTCTATTTGCATGGATTATGGGAGTAACGAGGCAAGTTTATTTACAAATTTGTTAATTAGTTCATAATATTTACCTTAGAGAGTTTGTTGATTCTTATGTTATCATTATGCTTGCAGGCTAGGAAAGCTTTTTTTTAAAAAGTCCAGTGCACGAATTAAGAGTCTCTCAAAGAAAGATGACGAAATTACAAATGAAGAATTTTCAGATGATTTATATGTTGAGCGGATCCGGATCGAGAACATGGAAATCAGGTTGTGAGCCAAGTCCAGATTATTTTTCTGATTTATATTCAATGTTTTCACAACTGGACCGGCCGGTCGGACCAGGAACAGGGTCGTGAACGGTCCGGTTTACCTCTTTTGGGCCGTTGTTAATTTAACCGGCCTGTTCAAGCGGTTATGGGTCAAAACCGTGGACCGCCCAGCATGGTTGGACAATTTGAATCCAGTATTGAGATGGGAGGTTCCTTTATAGAGATATAAAGAGATCTATGTGGGGCGATTTGGGATGGATATTGCTAAGAATGTAAAAGATAGGAACCCAAATGCTCGTTCTAAGCCAGACTGAGATTAAAGTATATCGTCTGTGTGTTGCAAGTTTCGTACCTGAGACCTAAGGAATTGAACTAGAATGATTTATCAGCTCAGCTAGATACGAGATGATGTTAGATTTGTGATTATCAAACTACAAATTATATTATATATTCTATTTTACTTTAACCCAGAGATTAAATATTCTGATAATAGATAATAAATATTTGTACCAAAGTTAATATTTTATAACTAAATAACACACAAGGATTAGTATTTCTAAGGTTAAAAACGTATAACAACTATAATTTTCAATATCTCTAAATGAAATGACAATTAAATTAGACTATTTTGTTATTGAGATCAGATATATGTATTTTTAAAAACTTAAACTAATTATGATGTCATCAGGTTCTTAAATCCGGTCCAACTTGTCCAACAACCGGACCGATAAAATGACCGGTTCATTATCCGGTTTGGTTTTGAAAACATTGTTGAAATGTATATATTTGGTTTTGCAATTTCTTTGTATGTGCTTCTTACGACTTGCTTATTTCCGTTTCACCAGTTTACGGAATTTGGCAAGTAAACTTACAATCCAAGAACCTACATTTGATAAGATAATTGTCGTGTATAGGTATGGCTTCTTTTTATTGGATGTATTGGTCAAAATTTTCATCTGGATACAGAATTATTGATATAAAGAGTTTGTTTAAAAAAATATATAATGTTAAATATGATGTAATGATTGATATGTAGGCAGGCGAGCACCAAAAAGGGAGAAAAGAATAGGGGAATCCACGTGAAGCATTTTAGAAACATTCCAATGGCAGATATGGAATTAGTACTAGTGAGTCTTCTTTTGTATACGTTTGTAATCTGTATTATCTCTAGGTGACAATTTAGATCCACTAATGACTGGTTAGATTTGGGTTATGTGTTATCTCTAGCTTGCCAAATTAGTCAAATCAACAAATTTAGTTAATAAAGGTCAAATAGGTGTCAACCAAAGTGGCAACCTATTTGTGATATATGCCTGTTCAAATGGTAAAGCTTTTTAATATATTTAGCAACATGATATATTAAAGTTATCGATGAAAGCAACATGATATATGGATATTACATGCATAAATTTAATATATTAGAAAATGAAATAAAAAAACTACCAATTTTATGTCGACACGTGGGGAAAAAAATACCATCTCAGTATCTCACAATTTTCTTGGTTTTACAGGTACAAAGTTGCTATAATCGATATGAAATGAAAAGATGTTGCTATTTCTATAACTTTTCATAGTTGGTTGCTTGAATTAGGAATGATGTTATGTATGTTGGCATGTTGCTAATGTCTTGCAATTAGCCTCATTTGTAATGCATACAACCTTCTTATTCTCTTTATGCAAAAAAAAAAAAAAAAAAAAGAAGAAAGGGTTTATATCGTAATAATATAGTTCTTGTAATCATATTTTTAACAAGTGAAGAAGTCCCTATCTTTTACTTGTAATCTTATCTTTAACAAGTATAAATAGTTTGTACATAAAGTGTTCGGGGTCAACCCAACCTTTTTACACGTACAGAAGCTTACCTATCCCGTTACCCTCCTTGCCTGCCCTTATTATCTTCTCTTCGAATTTTATTTTGCCAGTTGGATGAATATTCTTTAATTTTTTTTCTTATTGCCAGCCGGAGAAGAAAAATCCAAGTTTAACCCCAATGGACTGGGTGAAATTCCTTGTATCTGCTGTAGTTGGGCTGGTTAGTTTTTTTATAACTCATTCGGTTTAGAAAATGTTAAAAGGAAGGTGATGTGTACGCATAATCACACATGAAGTACAATATCCACACAGCCATGGTACAAGTCACCATAGCATGCATTTTATGTGTATGAAGTACTTTTTGTGTATGCAAATAAACTTCCGTTGTAAAATACAGCAACTAACATCTCTCTTTTCCAGGTAGCTGTCATAGGTTCAGTTGAGACTCCTCAAGCTGACTTTTGGGTCATGTTTGCCGTACTCTCTGCAGTTGTTGGTTACTGTGCTAAAATATACTTCACGTGAGTTCTATTTTTTCTTATTATGCGGTTAATTTTTTTTGATAAGTTTAAGTTATGTGTACACAAATTTATAATTATTTGACTTGTAGGTTTCAGGCAAATATGGTTGCATATCAGAGCCTAATTACACAATCCATGTATGACAAACAATTGGATAGTGGAAAAGGCACCCTTCTTCATTTGTGTGATGATGTCATTCAACAAGAAGTAAGTGTTGAGCATCTTTTTATTATTTTTACTCCTTCCTGTTTTTTAGCATTTAGGAATGGGATGTTTTTAAAATGTGTTAGTTTTCTAAGAAGTGTATGTCTTCTAGAATATGTGACATCATAAATCCCTTGATCATTTGCAGGTAAAAGAGGTTATAATATCTTTCTTTATATTGATGGAACAAGGCAAAGCGACTCTAGAGGTATACATGAATATTAATCTGAACATTGTTATAAGCTTCTTTCTGAATGTATATATTAAATAGGTACAAGTGTTTATGCAGTTCTCTGCTTCATATTGATTCTGTGTTGAATGACCCTCTATATACATACATACATACATACATACTCTCTCTCTCTCTCTAAATGTATACATACACACATATATTTAGTTGTGGCATTTTTTGTAACTTATTTTAGGATCTCGATTTACAATGTGAAGAGCTAATTAAAGAGGAGTTTGGTGCAAGCTGCAACTTTGATGTTGATGATGCAGTCCACAAGTTAGAAAAGATGGGCATTGTAGCTAGGGTGAGATTGCATTTTTTTTTTAATTTAATTTTTAAAATTTCTATCTTCTATATATGAGAGGTAATGCCTCTTATTAGAGGCCATATTTTTTACCCAATTACTAAATACTAGGTTGATTATGGGTCTTTTTTTCATCTCTCATGGCCGACAGTTGTACTAGGTAAAATCAAATATATGCACCTTAAAATGAAACGGGTCGAACACGTCAAACATGTCCAAAATATACCAAACTGTGTTTTTAGTACATAAAATCTGTTGGTTTGTTTATATCTTACAAACTACTATTTATAAAAAGATAAGTGTATGATAAGAAGTGATGTGTTTTTATCCTTTGCCGATTGTAGGATTCAATTGGAAGGTATTACTGTGTTGGTTTGAAGCGTGCAAACGAGATAATTGGAACCACAACCGAAGAGCATGTACTCAAGGCAACTATGGAGAAAGGTGGTTCTTGATGTTTAATCAACAGGAAAAATGTGGTGTGCAGTTTGCTTTTGTTAATAGCATTTATAACTTGTACCACCTGTATGTAATATTTGTTGCTGCATCCACTTTACTCATTGGTTTTTGTGGAGCAACCTCTTTATTCATTAGTTTCTATGGAGCAACCTCTTTATTCATTGGGATAAAATCTAATCCCACTCTTCCGTAACCTGATTCGTGGGATTTTTGTTGGGTTTGTTGGTTTGTTTTTGTGTATGATGTAATAAACAATGAAAAAGTTGTGAACTTGATATAGTTAAAAGAAAAAGGAAATGGTTGAGCAGAGTCGCACACTATTACTTGTCATGCTAGTTGTATGAGGTTTTATTGAGGTTTTTATAAAGTAGCTTTTGCTTATATTATACGGTCCCATATCATGAGTATTTAAACAATTTCATGTTTCGAACCTAAATAATAGTCCTGCTAATGAATCATTTGTCATATCTTTGGATGAAGAAACCTAAATAATAGTCCTGCTAATGAATCATTTGTCATATCTTTGGATGAAGTCCAGACCGATGAGAAGGTAAATTTTGTTGAGAAACCGGTGCAGATTATGAAAAGACGACTAAAGAAATTGAGATGGAAACACATTCCTATTGTTAAGGTTAAATGGAATGCAAATCACGGTCCTGAAAATTCACCAGGGAATCTAAGGACGACATCGAAAATGAATATCTGAAATTGTTTAAATGAGTGCAAACGACTTCCGAGGACGAAATTTCTAATAAGGTTAGGAAGATGTGATAACCCTAAATTCGTATCTGGAAGACAAGATTTAAAAATAATTAAAATCTACATAAGGTCCTATGCAGACCGTCTGTGACCCTTAAGTATGCAAAAATGTGTAAAAGCCTAGAATTGCATAAACGAATACTCAAATTATATCCGTGTAATTGCATATCACTCTAAACTAGTAAAATCGTATATTTTCTTAAATCATGTTTAAATAACATTATAAATGATATATTTAGAACTTGTGTTTCAAAAAAAAATATACAATATACAATTATTAACTTGAGGTTAATAGTTATTGCAAGTCATTGGTTGGTTGTTGCATGCTACATATCACGTGGCATACCCTCAATGAATATTTAGTATTTTTTGTTTCTTTCATAGATTCATAAGTATAAATGCAACACAATTAATAAGAAACTTAGGTAATATCATGGGTAAAGCCATATGACATAATTTTGCACGTCTTATGTTTGATCCTTGGAGTCTCTAAACACATTTTTTTTCCAGCTTTGGTAACTCCTTTTCTTTGTTTTTATTTAAGAGCAAAAAAAATTTCACCAAATACTACTAACCTCACACGTGAAATAATTTGAACTCTCACCACTTACATGAAGAGGCAACAACCATACAACTAGACTACAAGGTCATGAGTAAAATAAAAAGGCGACTCTCAAACGACTTGCGGCGATGCGATAGAGTTCAAAGTGCATTGTTTGTGAATTTTTGTTTACACTGTTGTGTTCACTTATCAATTTTTGTTTTCATTTTCTCTATTATTTTTGTTTAACGTCAACTATTACGTAATCTTTTTATATTTACGTTTTCTTTAGATTACGTTTTAACAGGGAAACTGTTTTTTATATCCGTGTTATCCTCTATCCGTAAATAATACAAATCTAGTTTACTTATAAAATACGGTGATAATGAAGTAATGATAGTTAACCAGGATTTTGTCGACACGTAGAAGAGGTTTTCCTTTTTCAATTCTTTTCTAAAATTCTAAGTGTAAATCATGGCGTTGGTGACACGGATGTGACCAAAAAATCTACGAAAGAGAGTTAAATTAAAATTTTAAAATGTGGTGAAAATTATATAATATACTTTTATAATTTTTTAAACACGCCTGTCAGTTAATACTTGGATGTGGACATTGTTATGGTCAAGTTAATACAAATTATATTGCTTTAGTTGATTAGTTATAACAAACGACAAGACCCAATAATTTATTTTTTTACTTTTCTTTAAAAAAAAAATTCTTCTGAAAGGTATTTATACTTGAAAGACATAAACTAGAATAAACATCGATATCGGTTAGAAGGTGTGGAGTGCATGTACATTTAATAATATTTCAATTTCGAGAATCATGGAGTCTCACTAAGGAGCAAAGTCCCTAGACATTGGGGGTTTCGAGGTCATGTTGCCCCCAATGGTGTCCAAGGGGCAACGCCTCTAGTAAGGGTCTTATCGAAGGAAGTTGGTTTAGATTTACCAATTGTTTTGTTTATTGTACACGAAAAGTTGTTGTAGATTTCCATGATGGATGTTTAATCTCTAAAATTTATTTTGAGACTAGACACAAAATTCCGTTTCTAGTAACATCATACTCAAGTTAAATATAACAAGTTATAGCTATTAGAGTTTTTGGTAGCTCAAGTCACCGATGATCACACCTATGATCACAGTTACCTTTCTAACCCAATTTTTTTATTTTTTATATATTTAAATGGATAAAAAAATTATATTCTTAAAACATTAATATAAAAAACACGATTTCATTAAATAAAATACATAAATTCACTAAAAAATTATCAAAAATATATGAAAACTACTTGTCCTCGTCGTCCGATGAAAGGATGTTCAAGTTTGTGTCAACGTGTTTCGTATGATCAAATCTAAGTTGAAGATGCGTATTATGAGTCTACACAATCACACCATCTACATGTATTTTTTTTCCAATGATCGGTAACTTCACGTTCGATGTGATGGTGACAAACTGACAATGTTGACAAGAGATTATACACTAATAGATTCTAATGAATAAAAACTACCTGATGGTGATGATGAAAGAATAAAGTTGCTTCGCATTTCATAGAGTAGAAATTTAGAAAATTTAAAAAGAAATGTAATTTCTAATATAATAAATTTAGGTTTGATGTATATTTATAATGATTAGATGACTTAAAGAATTAATTTTTTTTTTTAATATGCCCATTTAACATCAAAAGCACCTCATTAACAATTTTTTTAAACTAACAGTTACAGGGTTGCTGGTAAACCATCCGATTGTTAAAAAGACGCATACGTTTAAGCTAGAAGTTGCTGAGATGAAGATGTTGAGGTGGATGAGTGGACACTCACGGTGGGACAAAATTAGAAATGAGGTTTTTCGGAAAAGATTTGCGGTGGCTATTATCTCATACAAGATTAGGGAGAGAGATTGAGATGGTTTGGGCATGTGAAGATGAGTCAATTGACAACACTAGTTAGATCAGTGGTGTAACATTCGTCTCCTTCCGTTTCACAAAAGCCCGATATATTTTGAAATTTTACGCGTTTTCGGTTTCCGGTTAAATATTTATGGAGGAATTTTAAATGTTTACAAAAATTACACTCTCAAATAATATTTTAATGATCTAAAGTCACTTTTTCAAAATAAAATATTTAATTAGTTGACTTTTATAATAGTTGATTTGTTATAAATAAAAAATAAACCAATTTACGGTTTTTCACATAAGTTCGATAACTAACCGGAAGACTCATATAACTCAAAAACAACATTTTTAATGCTCGAATATTAATTAATCAAAGTCAAATGTTGGTTTGTGTGTTGGTAATTATGATTTGTCGCTTTAGAACAAAAATAAATTAATTCGTAATTTTTACGCAATTTATCATTTATCGGGAATCTCGGGTCAAGATTTCAAAAATATATTTTTGGAAGTTTTTCATAATTATTTTATAAGGGTTAAGATTTAAATTGGTGGTTAATAGATGTTCTGTGGTACTTTGAACAAGTAAACAAAAAAAAATTTAATATATTAACCTCCCCACCCCCCACCCCCCCACCCCCCCACCCCCTCGCGATACGCGAGGTGTGACCATCTTGTCTTCGCGATATGCGACCAAGGTCGCTGGACAATTTTGGTGCAAATCGACTATTTTGTCGTCTATGGTGGTCAAAAACCTCATCCTAAAGTAGTTTTTAATTCAGTTAAACCCCCAATAATTATATATATATATATATATATATATACAATAGGAATTAGTCATGAATAGTAAACTTTTACTTTCTTTCATTTCAACCACAAACATTTTCTTAATTTTATAGTTTTAGTCCATGTTTTTTTTTCTTTTTTATACTTTCGCCACTATTGTTTTTTAATTTAATACTTTAACCACATGACTTTTAAAGGTTTAACATTTTATACCCTGAATAGTAAACTTTTACTTTCTTTCATTTCAACCACAAACATTTTCTTAATTTTACAGTTTTAGTCCATATTTTTTTTCTTTTTTATACTTTCGCCACTATTGTTTTTTAATTTAATATTTTAACCACATGACTTTTAAAGGTTTGACATTTTATACCCCTTAATACTTTCGTTTTTAATATATTTTTTATAGTTTTATACTTTGACCTACGTTTTAAACGCCTTAACTTTTATACTTTCAGTTTTAGTATACTTTTTGAATTTTCGACTTTGACCACAACTTTTTTTATACCCCTTAATACTTTCGTTTTTAATATGTTTTTTATAGTTTTATAGTTTTATACTTTGACCTACGTTTTAAACGCCTTAACTTTTATACTTTCAGTTTTAGTATATTTTTTGAATTTTCGACTTTGACCACAACTTTTTTATAGTTTTATACTTTGACCACGAAACTTATAGAGTTTTACGTTTTATGTCCCTTAGCTTTTCTACTTTCGTTTTTAGTATACTTCTTATAGTTTTATACTTTGACTATGAAACTTTTAGAATTTTACGTTATATACCCCTTAACTTCTCAACTTTTGTTTTTAATATACTTTTAGAGATTTTGACTTTGACCACTATTTTTTTGTTGTTTAATACTTTGACCACATTAAAATGTCTATTACTTAAACTGACGGGTAAATGGGTGTCCCACCGTGAAACGTTTTATACTCTTAACTTTTCTACTTTATATTATGTAGCCACGACACTTTTAACTTTTCTACTTTCGCTTTTAGTATACTTCTATAGTTTTATACTTTCACCACGAGACTTTTCAACTTTTACGTTTTATACGATTTAACTTTTTTACTTTCGTTTAGTATACAAATTCAACCCCGCAGCAACGCGCGGGGAGGTAAACATCTCGTTATCCTTTATCACTTATAACTAATTAAAAACGTTATGGAACACTCAAATCCATTGTAGATTGGATCCGATTGATTAAATAATTGAGTTGTCTATTTTTCAAACATGGATAATCACAATCCTCTTCAATTTGACCTCCACACGAAATCTCTTCATGGATTCGTACTTGATGATTTCCAACTCTCAATTTCGTCTCAAAAGCTCTCGATCAAGAATTGAAAAGTCATCAGCCCGTACTTGACCGTACGATTCCTCAACCTTCCTTCGACTTACTCAGGTATTTTATTTCACGAAAGTTGTTTGTTTTACTATTTGCTTCAAAACCCTATTGTTCGTTTCTATTCATAATGCTCGAATAAAAAAGACAAACGTTCGTTCTTCGTATAAATTGGGATTTCTTCATAAATCAATCTAATCAAGGTATTACTGATCTTTATCCATTCTAAATGGTTTAGTAATGTTATTATGGTGTTTCTAATACAACAAAATCTGATTTTGACCATAAAGTTCAAAGTTTGAATAAATGACTCATTTAAATCAAGACTTTTCTCCCATAAATTTTTATTCGGATGCTTTAGTAATGAATTAATCATATGATTTTGTTCCGGACTATTATTATACATTAATTATGTTAGAGATCATAATCTTGATCAAATATGCAATTTGTAAACTTTTGGGTTATTGTTGTAATTATTGAAACTTTAGGGTAGATTTTATCATTTTAGCAAACTTATGATATTTACACTTTTTACTCTGTAATTTAGGAATTATCATATTAGGAACCTAAGTTTGAATTATTCCAAATTAGACATAAAGCTTGAGGACAATTTTTCTAAACATTACAATTTAGTCCAAAATATGTTTTACAATTAAATAAACGGGTGAAAACACCAATAGTTAGGGTCTTTGTTAAGGTAAGTGTTTGTGCATAAATTCGGACCTACCATCAGACCTCGATGCTTACCTGGGACGCCTTGATGAGAGTATCGTAACCTATAGGCCACGTCATGTTCGAAACGTCTAAGATGTTGATACAACTAAACTAATTACTTTTAACACAATTAAACATAATTCCCCAATCCCATACGAACGTAGGACGTTAATCATTTCGTTTCCTTGTATTCATTTAGCTTATGCGTTTCAATTAGGATAGTCTTAGGATTCGCTATTCCTTTGTTTTTGGTGTATTACTCAACTCTTGACTTCTTATTCATGTGAGTATTCATAACCCCTTTTTACTTTTCTATTTTGTGGTGTAACATGTATCTATATTTCAAACACTTAAACATTATTTATCTTTAAACATGTATGTGATTCTATGATGTTCAATGTCTTAATTCAATGTGTGTGAAACTTGTGTGTGGACGGAAAGTTGGTAGTCGTTAGTCATTAGTCATTAATCTCTTGTGTATCATTAACGACCATGTGCCTATGGTAACAATAATAGCTATCGGTTCACCAACCCACCCATGAAATCAAAATGGTGTTTTCGATGGGTGACTGCTCCCTATATCGTTGGATGGTTTATACACAACAATGAATATTCATTTACTTGTTGATCATATCATATGAATGTTTAACTTGACTCATAATCACACGTTTTTAATTCGATATACATATGTAACTTATAAACATATGTTTACTCACCAACTGCTTTGTAGGTGACACTTTATCTTATACATGTTGCAGGACTTTACTTGAGCTGTTTTGTGAGCATGCTAGGATTGCTGGACCTAGAATAAGACTTAAACTCGGATGTTGTGTTAGATTGTTTTGTTGGTTTTTTTATTGGTAAAACCATTCTTATGTATATAATGAAATGACATGTTTAAGTATATTGCAATATATTTAGTTGCCATGAGCATCTGAACAATCATCGCGCCCCGACATATTATGCCGTCGGTTGGGGTATGAGAAGTGTATACCATCACTTTTGATGGAGGAGAATGAGAGGGAGACCTAAATTGACGTGGGATGAGCAGATTATGCATGGCTTGATAGACATGCACCTCTTTGAGGATATCGTCGAGGATAGGACTTCGTGAAGACGTATGATAAAAGTTAGTGACTTATAGGGAGGTGGCGGGGGTTTTCGTTTGTCCCTTTGGCGTCTTCGTAGTGACTTAGCTTTCCCTTTGTATTGTAGCTTATGTATGTTACATGTTTTTTTTGGTTTTATGTTCCTTTGTAATGTTGTGTTACGTACTAATGCTTATGGGATTAGCTTTTCAGTTTTGTCCCCTCCTTATAATGCTTGTTGGTTTTCAGGTGTCGAGCTCCAAGTTTTCGATATCGCTTTTCACGTATCACAAAAGGTTTTTGGAGTCGATTGTCTATTTGGAAGCAAACTCTCTATCCTTTTGGGGTAGATGGAAGACTTGCCTATATCTACCCTTCCCAGACCTTACCAAACACCGTCTTCTGCAACCCATTCATTTTTGCCTCGTTAACAGTCGTAACCGATGAACGAAACCTGCTACAGTAGCGACGGTATTACCATTAACCCAATAAAACCCATCCTCTATCCGTTATCCACCCTCATCCACCTTTACATGTAAATAGATTTTTCTTGAACAACAAATTTGGATCACTGACTAACATGGCATCACCCAATCATCTTCATTCTTCATTAGAAGTGAAAACTCACCATATGTGAGAAAACCTCATGACCCAACTTAAAACCTTTTTCTTTATCACATATAAGACTTGAACCCAATTTTTTTATATTTTTAATATTTTTAAATACCTCATCTCAAGTTCTCAACTATATAAGTAAATAGATTTATAAGTAAATAGATAAAGACATAAATAAAGAATATCCAATTTTGTTGTATTCATAAATACATTGATCACATGCTTCCAAAAGAGGTTGACTCAAGTAAACGCAATCATTTTTTAAATATGTCCACAACAATCAAAGATCAAGCTTTCCACGTGAGTGTAGAGTAGTTCACAAATTATGAATTGCGATACACATTATATTTATAAAAAGTTTCCATAATTACGTTAAATAGTTTAATTCAATAGTCATAAAAAACTAAAAACTATTCTACTCTAACTTGCCACTTCAACTTTGTTTGTTATAGAATTATATTACTTTATGTAGGGGTGTTCATGGTCCGGTTGGTCCGGTTTTGAGAACTTTTTTAGACCAAACCGGAATATACGGTTTTGAAAAATCCTAAACCAAACCGGCCGGACTGGTTTGGTTTACCCGGACCGGTCAAACCGGTTTTTCCGGTTTGGATTACGGTTTTCTTCCGGTTTGCACTGGTAAAAAAAATATATTATAGATTCCATCCAATTTTTGGCCTTAAAGGAAATATTTCAATCTGTAAATTCGTCCAGCGTGTTACTCGTCTTCAAATTGAGCAGATTAAAGAAAAGCATCACGTATTAGAGATTTGTAATGGAGAAGAGGAGAAACTTTTTGATATTTAATATTTCATCATGATAGATATATTACCAATATAATTTTGTCGATAAGTACTTATATCAATTTGACCCAATAAAATACTAATCTTGTTGCATTGCATTTATCTATTTGACTTGAAGAGAAAAATACGTGATGAATAAAATTTGAAGATTTACGTGTAGATGGATATGCAGACTAAGATTAGCACTGATCTTATTGGAGGGAGACTGATCTATTATATATACTATCAAAATAAAAGGATTTTTTATTTTGAATCAAAACGACTTACTTATTATAAAGTTTTGCATATAAATTGTAGATGTTACCTTCATGTATTCACTTTTCCCAATTAAAAAAATATATATTATACCTAATATGGTCTGGTCCGGTTTTTATATCCGGTCCAAACCTAAAAACCGTAACCCGGACCATATTATCCGGTTTGTAAATTTTAAAACCGCAAACCGGACCGGAATTTTTATAACCAAACCAAACCGACAATTTGATCCGGTTTAAACGATTTGGTTCGGTTTTTCCGGTTTCTGAACACCCCTAACTTTATGTACAAAAATCAAGTTTGCATGAATAGTAGAAAAAATGTTTTTAATATAATATTGTCATAGTTGCTGATTATAATATTCATAAGAATTGTGTAACATGTAACTAACAATATGGACAATTCACATTCTCAATACTTTAACTTAATCTGAATCCTCACCAAATCCTTTAACGTATAGAACAAGATGGTGACTCGCCCGCGCTTTGCGGCGGGCCACCCATTTTTCGAAACGTCGTGGTCAAAGTCGAAAACTCTAAAAGTGAATTAAAAGTTAACCACGTGTCGTAAATACATTGGCCTAACACGTAGCCACGTATCGTCATACGTGACCTAACACATGACCACGTGTCGCAAAAGCATTGACCTACATATGACACGTGGACACGTGTCACGCCACGTAACCAATCTATTATTGATTTGAACATGACACGTGTCATGTTATACGCCGTGGTCAAAGTCGAAAACTCTAAAAGTGAATTAAAAGTTAACTACGTGTCGTAAAAACATTGGCCTGACACGTAGCCACGTATCATCATACGTAACTTAACACATGGCCACGTGTCGCAAAAACATTGACCTACATATGACACGTGGACACGTGTCAGGCCACGTAACCAATCTATTATCGATTGAACATGACACGTGTCATGTTATTAGTGGTGGAACATGACACGTGTCATGTTCCTATTAGTGCACATATAAATAGTGGTAAATGAGTGTATGACCCCCATTTGTTATTGTAAATATATATAATTTATAAATATTCACGAAATAATATATTATTGAAAATCGATTAAAGAAATCTAAAACCAAATTGGAAGCATAAAATTGGGTAATACTTTTGTACGAATATCAAAGTATGGAAGAGTTACAAATTATTCGAAGTAAATCAACTTTTTTTACTTGTAGCTTCCTGTTTACAACTCGTAAATATAACAATTTTGACCATAACAGAAGTTTCAGTTGACAAAAAGATAATAAACATTCGATGTTGGTTAATTAAAAAAGTCACTTCGATATTGGTCACTTAATCGTTTATTAGGCTAACAAAAAACACATGACTAATCAACACGAAGCTAATAAACCCAAAGTGGGCTTAAAAAGTAAGAAAAATGAATTCTCTCCAATAGAAGATTTCAATACTTGATGTTGATGGGTTTTTTTTTCACTTGCTTTATCCATTCCTTATATATCATAATGTTCATGACTTTGTTTCTTTGATAAAGTAAGTTTAAAGCTTTAAAAGATTGTACCATATGTTTTAAAAGTTACAATTACTTAAAATTATATTAAATTACTATACTGGTAATCTGAAATACATTATATAATACACTATAAAAATATATCTCAAATACATTCATAATAACATATATAGATATAACAATCTAATGCCATTTAGGTTGTAACCCACAATGTCCTCTTTGATAAAGACCAAAGTTCAGGTTGTTTAATAAAGGTAACAATGTAAATAAATACTAAAGGGTATTTGACCAATAGGATGCGGATGATGATTAGAGCTTGAAATCCCAAGGTCTAAGTTCAAACATGAACAAAGGATTTATTCAAAATGGTGAGCTTTGTCCTTAATGATGTTTATGTAAAAGTCAAATCTAAAATGTCAAATTCAGTATAAACCGAATGAATAAAAAAATACCTTAAAAAAACAGTGTGAATAAAAAAAAATAACAAATTCTCGAAATGTAACGGTCCCCCGGGAATCTCTCCATATCTTCTTCTCGATACCCAATCTTCATATTTATATCATTTCATTCCATCTGATTTGCACAATCCCTTCTTCGATCCATGAAACTGATTCCACCATTCGATTCCTCCAGTTTCGAATTCCATCGAACAACTATGGTGAACCCCATTTGATTTCGCATCTCACGCTGTATCAACGGTATGTCGGTACACATCCTACTCGCTCCTTCTCGTTTTATGTTTTTATCACCTGCAAATCACAATGATTGAGCGACTTTACTTCTGAATTTGTAGAATTCTTCGGTTATCATGTCATCAATTGTAGCAAGAACGGGTCGTCATCTTCAGCGTTACGACAACAATCTCCGCCTTGTTTCCGGGTATTTCCAAACCCTAATTAAAATCAATTTTGTTTCTATGGTTTGAATGTTTGAATTCATTCTATTTTAGCATTCTCACCTCTTTCACATTTTCTCCCAATTACAGCACGCATTGCTAACCTATTGATTTAGAAATTCAAATAACTGCTTGTTTACCGAAAAACCAGTACAGTTAAAATGGGAGATCCAAATTTGAACACGTTGCGATTCTATATTTATGTCCCACAATCGTTGATAGCTTCATCTCTTTTGTCCTTTAATTCATTTTATGATTTTATGTGTCTTGTAGAGGTATCTTTTGCACCTATCACAACCTCAAACCTCTTGTCTGTCTGTATTTTGGGCTTTATCAAACTAGTATAGTAGAATGATAGTATTGCTGTTATATACTCTAAGTAGATATTTGCCTATTTGGTATGGCGGTTTGAAATTCGTTATGTGATATAGAATAACCGGAATCAGATTAATCAGGTGCAACATAATGGGCTGCAGGAGATGGTGTTTGGATGTGCAGTATTTGGCAGTTATGAATATTGAAGGATTTACACGATGAGTGTTGTTGCAGCTACTGCTAACCTGAATATGCTAAACAAGTTATTTGATCCATAAATAATTAATATAATAACTTCTAAAACGTAATGCCAAACACCCCTAGTTTTCTACAAGGGGGCACAAGTAAATTATGGGCATGACCTACTTGTTTCTTTGTCATTTCCCCACAAGGGCCTACTGTGAATAAAAAATTCTTGACACAGGTGTGGATAAGTGATAACTAGAGTTAAAAAGAGTTTTTGCTCTTTATTAGTGCTATATAATAGGACAAAACATGTCTAGTTTTTTATTTAGAAATTGTTAACTTAGACAAGCAAACAAGTAAGCTTAGGTATCTCTAAATTTTAAATGCTGACCATTAATAGCATGTAAGGATGAGATCTTCTTATATGCCTTGTTTGCTGATTCCCTGTAACTTCTTTTGGGGATTACCTTCTTTCAGATGATTTTTTTGGTAACCATGTGAACACGTCGGGAACTCACTAGACCCCACCAATACCATGCTAACTAATGGGACCAGATAACATGGCCTTCAAAAACTTACCACTGCACCACCCCCTTGAAAGTTCCTTCTTTGAGATGTTGGACTCTTCATACATGTTAATATGTTATAATAGTTTGTATGTTATACCATAGTGGTTGACTAAGCTGAACAAAATTTTGCTTTAATCTATTTAAGAGTTCATGTTAAATTTACAAAATCAAATGTGACCAATTTCTTCCGTTATTGGAGTATAAGCAAAATTAACATTTTGCATATTACACTATAGATTTACTTGAAATCTTTTCACACATTTTCCTCGGGGTACAAAAGAAACTCAGGAACAGACTAAATCAGAAATTTGGATGTAGTTTATTAGGCTATGACTAGGAAGAATAACTTACAAAAGTTACTTTCAACCATCTATGTTAATCTGGTTGATTTAAATTGTCTTTTGTTGCTAAGATAGTAAGATGTGAAGATGTTAGTTGTAAAGAAAACCGGTCAGGAGGTCAGATGGTTTTCGTTACTCAAGTCTGTACAACCTCCTAAACTACTTTATTATAGAAAATTGCAACACTAATTTTCTACAAGTGGTCACTAGAATCTCTAGAAAGAAAACATGTGCCGTGACTCACTTGCTTCCTTTTCGTCCACATACTGACATACACACACACACACACACAAGGGCCTACACAAGGGCCTACTTCAATTATCAGGACAAGAATAATTAACAATAATAAATTATTGAGGAAAGAAGTATTTAAATAATAAATTCTTGACTTATGTGGATAATTATAGCAAAAAGAAAGTGTTTTTGGTCTAGGTTAGGACAAACCATGTAAATTTTAATGTAGAAGTTGCTAGCTTATACAAGCAAACAAAAAAGTTTAGGCATTTTTTAATTTTTAAATGAGATCTTATCCCTGTTTGTTGATTTTCATTTTGTGGGGCTCTTTCTTTGAGATGTTGTACTTTAAACCACGTTCACTAAAAGTTCTCTCCTTTATTCTACTTAAGAGATTAATTAATGTTGAGTTTATAAAAATCAAAAGTGACAGATCTTTTTGTAGATGTTACGAGTATAAATTTAATTAACATCCAGTAAATTATACCATATATTTTCTCCTTCTGAAATTCTTTTACATTTTTTCTTTTCTTGTGGGGATACAATTGAAACTAAAAAACTGTTTCAGTTAGAAATATTGATGTAATATGTTGGACTTGAGTTGTATTTTATTATAACTAGTAAAATAAAGAAAAACTTAGCTATAAAGATAATGGGTCAAGCAAGTCTGAATGGTTGAGAAGTAATCCACCACATTTTAAGTTTTTACAACCTCAAGATTGCTTTACAAAGGAATTTGTCTCATAATGTAGGTCATAGTTATATTCTAATCATACTGAACACATTAGTTATTTAGGAAATTACAGAAATTAAGTGCAAACAAGTGTTTTCATTTTCATTTTCTATGACGGACCATGTTTTATATTTTAATTAATGTATGCTTAATTCAACATCTACACAACAGGTGCATTCCATACAGATTGGCGAAAACTAAAGACCAGAACCAAATAGAAGTATTGATGGTATCTTCACCAAACCGTGATGACATGGTATTCCCGAAGGTACGCTTTTTCTCCTTATTTTTCTAAAGCGGTTACTTGTGATTATTATTATTTTTAAAAAAGATCGGTAATAATAGATATTAATCCAACATGAACCTGATTTTTTTTTTTCAAATTTTAATTATTCTCAGGGTGGATGGGAGAGTGACGAGACTGTTGAAGAAGCAGCATGTCGTGAAGCTTTAGAGGAAGCTGGAGTAAGAGGAAATCTTAAAGTATGTTTATTATGCTGCATGTTAATTCTCGCTAATGCAATAATACTAGTTACTAATGTATGTAGTCAGGAGTTTTGATCTTTTTACTTAAGTAAATGGCAAAAAATGCTTGGTAAAAACATTTTATTCTGGGAAACAGGCATGTAAGGGGCCACAGGGTTGTTTGGATTTGTGTTTTGCAACTGATTATATGATAATCAGTTTTAGATGTTTGGATGAACATATTTTTAATCTGATTATTTAGGGGTAAGATAATGAGTTTTATACCAATTGCAACTTATATGATCATCTAACTAAGAGTAGAATAAAATTACCAGAATGTGATTATGTGATAGTTGGAAGGTAAGACACCATAAACATATCCAAATAAATATGATTTTGAATAACTCATTATTTTAGCTAATTATCTGATTCTCATAATTCAGTATCACACACTAAGGCAGTTGTTTGATTTGTAGGGAAATCCCCTTGGAGTTTGGGAATTCAGAAGTAAAAGTAGACAAGAAGCTTGTAGTGTGGAAGGGGGATGCAAGGGATACATGTTTGTATTAGAAGTGACTGAAGAGCTTGAAACATGGCCAGAACAAAATAACCGCAACAGAAAATGGGTAAGTATGATGCAAGTCTGTAACAACTTGGTCCCACACTCGTACAAGATGAAATCTTTGAACAAGCGATAATAAACCCTTAGAGGCAGGGTGTTCATCGAATCGAATTCGATTTATTCGAATAGTTCGAATCGAATTATTCGAATTTTGAACTTCTAAAACCAAATTCGAATTCGATTCGAATTCGATTAAAACCAGTCGAATGCGAATCGAATAATTATAGTCGATTTCGAATCGAATTCGAATTTATTCGAACAAATTCAAATAAGAGAAATCTTTAGTTTCATAAAAATAACTTTTCAATAACTTTTTTATAACAATCCAATAATAACTTTAAAATAGTTCCAAACATATCCAAAACGATAGGTACCAAACAAGTCCGAGGCGATGATAAAAATAACGGCAAAACAAGTATCAATGTACTAGATAAAAAAACTAAAACAACAAGCCAAAGTCAAGCAAACGACAACTCCAAATAAGCAAAAAATAAGCTAAGCGAACAACCAAAATACCTCTTCCAAAGAATACTAAAATGGGCTTATGTTAAATGTGAGCCTAAGAATAATAAAATATTGATATATAATTTACATAATACATATATAGGGTTAGGTTCAAATGAGAACTTTTGAAACTAAATCTCAACCACAAATTTCAGGGGGACCACTACAATTCATGGGAGGGGGGATACATGTAAATAAACTTGTGGCTCAAATTAGTTCATTTTAGTTCTCAAATCAAATTGGTTCTCAAATGATCATCTCCCTACATATATATATTTATATATATATATATATATATATATATATATATATATATATAATTATATATGAAATATATAAAAAATATATATTTATATCTTATTCGAATTCGACTTAATTAATCGAATCGAATTAGGATTCGATTCGAATAAATTAAGGAATTCGAATTTCTTATTCGAATTCGAATCGAGTCGAATTTCGAATTATTCGAACGGGATTCGAATAATGAACACCCCTACTTAGAGCATTCACAACCCATTCTTTATCCTTGTATATATAATTTAACTAAAAAATCACCTTTCCTTAAATTTATTCATCATTTTCTAAAAACCCCCCACATCCACATCCCATTCTTCATCTTTATCTCTATATTCTTTTTTTCTTTTTCCTTCATGGACAATCTTAACTACTAACCTATTTTATCTTATTATCCTTTTTTCTTCTAAAATTCAATTTTAATAAATTTCAATAGAACGTGTTCGGGTTAGGATGGTCGACTTAAAAACAACGAAATAATAAAACTTTTTAAAATATTGGCACATACATAAATTAACTGAAAACATGTCATCTCTATCCATGAATTCAAAAGATAACAAACTTCTATTTTCATGTAGATTGAACTAAGTGTAATATAAAAAAATTAAACAAGTATACCAAGTTATCCCAAAAAGTATGAACATGAGAGATAGCTCCACTAAAACTTTAGTTTGAAACCTTCTGCAAATCAAAAACAAACTGCAAGTATCGAATTTAATGATGCTGCCAATCAAGTTAACCAAGTTTATATGTTGCTTAAATCACAACCAGGTTTAAAAGTACCTGCTCAGTTTTCCCTAGGTGAACATTGCTAGGCTTAGTTGAAACTAACATATATATGTCATCAAATCATCTACTATATCAGAAGAAACTGCACAACCATAAAATGAGGATGCATTTGGTATCATGCTCAACTACATCAGGGGCGGACTTGTTAAGGGCCCAGGGGGTCCCCGTGGACCCCCTCAACCTCGTACGCAAAGTGGAAATAATGTGAACGGTTTTTTTGATAATTTTTTTTAGTGATGAAAAGATAATAAATACTTAGTTTGTGAATATGAAACAAAGTGATTAACTAGCCAAGTGGTAAGAACCTTTGTTGGAATTTGAAGTGATGCAAGTTCAAATCTGGTGCTTAACATTTCCCCCAATTTTTTTGTTAATTTAGTGCTATAAATGAGGAGAGTAAATGGGTGTATTTCATGTTTCCCATCTTTTTTAATTACTTTCATTATAGTTCATTCTTTTCAAATACATTCATCTTAGACCATTTTTATAATAAATTATTACAATATATAAAAATATAGTTTTTTTTAAACATTTTGTCATTTTTTTTCACGCATTACTTTTTTTTTTTTTTATTATTTAGCTATTTTACTATTATATCGTTGTCAATGTTACGTAAATAGTGATTCCGTAAAAAAAGTTGTGGACCTCCTCAATAAAATTTCTAGTTCCGCCCCTGAACTACATTATGGTTCTCATCCACCAAAATGCATCTGCAAAAATTTTAAAATGCAAATGAATCACAATAATGTGTAAATATGGTTTGCAACCAAGCATTTGAAGCTATCTGAAATACCACACCCAATTAAGCAAGCATCTTCTCTGATCTTCCAATGCCTTTCCAAGCTCTTAAGAGAGAAGCTTTGAGAGGGATGGATTTTCCCGCTCTTGAAATTATTTGCAAAAAAACTATTTCATGTCAATATTTTTCATCTACTCGTGAATTGAAATTGTAAATTTGGTCCAGTGCAATACCATCTGATACAAATTAAATTAATGAGCACATACGAAATTACAGATGAAAAGGCTGAGTAAACACATCAGACTACAGCTGGTTCAAAATTTATATACAATCAGATCATGCAAATTGTACCTTTACTCACTGTGTGACTTGAATCCTCAACCACTTGGTATTACTTGGTGAAAAGCCCTTTGGTCCTCAAGTGTTATTATTATTTACTAAAAGGGTGAAATGGCCTTCTTGTATACATATATGATACATATAATTTTATATGTATCTAAAATTATGAATTTTGTAACAATACTATATATATATTATTTAGTTATTTTTATTATAACTATATGTATAATAATATTTATAATGTAATGTATATTTATAAAAGTTCACAAGGTTTTTGTGAATAGTTTGAAAATGAACAATGTAAATTGGTATTGTGCCTCCAGGTGAAGATTGAAGAAGCATTTGCGCTGTGTCGGTACGAGTGGATGTGCAATGCACTAACAGAATTTGTAAAAGTGATGGAAAATGGAGGCAACAAAAAGGAACATGAAACACCTGTAGAAAACAAAGAAGAGAAGCCATCAAAACAAGAAGATGAAGATTGTCAACTTATGTCAACAAATTGCCATGTTAATGGACCTAGGACTACTTCCTATGGGGTCATGCTTCCTGCTAGCATTTTCCTGTAGTTTGCCCACCTGTGACCGCCTAGTGCTTGTAAAAAGAAAGCTTCGTGTCCATCCTGTTATGATCGAGTAAGTACAAACGCTTACCGTTTCAATTGCACATATATTTAGAAATGTATAGCCTGTTAGAGACTGCTAGATTATCATGTTGTCTATAGCAGAAACTTGTGTTTGAAATTGTAATAAAAGTTGTAGAGTTGGAATGCACTATGCATGTGTATATTCACTCTTTGTTCATTGGTATTCCTTTGGCTTTTTGCATTTCATCATCAAATTTGCAATAGTGGATTGTGTGATGGATACAGGGTTTCACCATCAATAAACTTCTGGTACATTCGAGTTCTAAATTTCATTCATATTGAATATTTAAATGTTTAATATTTCTATTTGCCACATGCTCCTCCTGAATGTTTAATATTTCCATTGAATGTTTCTAAGACTACAGAGTATTTCCCACATGCTCCTCTGAATGTTTATTATTTTTTAATAATATTTTAGATTCTTATAGGTTTTAATATAATATATTAAATTTAAACAATAAAGTGGGTGTGTAAAATAAGGTGTTCACAGTCAAGTTTTGACGGATTTTAAATCAAACAGAAGTCAAATATTGATAATGGGCTTTTATATTAAGAAATCAAAACAAAACCATTCAAAATTAAAATCGAACTAAATCGAACCATTACTAATGATTTGATTTCGCGGTTTAGAATTCTTTTATATCATAAAAAACAGAACATGTTGAACATGTTTAGTGGCTTACATTACTTTTCAAAACAAATACATAAATTTTCCAAAGCTATCTCGGAAAATTCATGCCTTTTCATTTAATTTTTTTTGAAAATGTAAGAAAACCCGTCTAAACTAAAAAATCTTGGGTTTAGATAATTTACGAGTTGGTGACCCGTCCGCGCGTTGCGGCGGACAACCGTATAAGTAAAAGAAAAAACGCGTACAAAGGTATTACAACGAAAATATATGAGTATCTCAATTATGAAATACAACCACCCAACACAAAGAATGAACAATATTTACCTTATGTTTGATATATCTGTATATGACATTCATATTAACTGAAAATGGAAAAAATACATTAACAAATACCATACCTACCTAAAAAGCACAAATGGATAGGCTTTTTCTACATCTAATCTTGATCCACAACTAAATACCCTCCATCAAGGCCTTTATTATGGATAAAAGACTTGATAAAATGTTAAAAGTATGTCACTAAAAATACAAAATATCAAAGATTGCCATAAGTAAACAACTATTAAACTTCTAAGTGCAACATAAATACAGAAATGTCATAACTCGGATTTTAAAACTTGGTGTTATACTAACCGGTATAACCAATAAGATCATATGATAAATTTCTAAACTTTTAGGAGCAATATATTAATATAGGTCTTCAAACTAATAAGAAATCCTCCATTGTAATGTCACAGCCACCCTTATGGATGGATATTAGAATCATCAAGCTCTAAAAGAGTTAACTAAATTACTAATCGCTAAATATGCAATACCTAGAAAAGAGGCATCTATCTTTGTTCCCATCAGCTTCTTAATATATAGCACTATGATCAATAAGAGTAAACAAATAGACCCAAATGCAGTGTCTAAGAACAACATTAAACAAATTGCACAAACACGTATTGTGAGATCTGCTTTTAGAACTATTGTTTTATCAAGCTTAATGGAAGAACCGAAAAGAGTTTAGACATGCCATAAAGCAAATTTATTTTTTAAGTTATTTAAACTTCTATATCTTTGAGAACATAAAATAGCGCATATGAACTCACCATTTCATTGTGTTATTGTCAACATTAACTCTCATCAGATCAAGTTGATAGTTAGCACCTAGTTTCTCAATCTCATAGTCCTCCTCATGGATCTGTCAGTTCTATGGGTTAAACAGCAGCTGTACACAAAGAATCCTAGTAAAAAAATAAGAAAAGTTATTAAAGAAAAACATCACCAAACCATGTATGGAGAAAGCAGTTCAATTTGATGCTTAAGTTTATTGGAATTACTGTGTATGTAAAGAGTATGTCCAAGGAAAATTAGGTTCACGCAAAGAATGTCCCAATCCAATGAAAATAGATGAGCTGACTTTATATCATGTACAAATTTTAAATTTCATACAAAGGAAGCTAATTTAGTATTTCTAATTCAGAGTTTTTTAAGAAAGTTAATCATCACAACATCTATAGTATAACAAAAGAATGTGTGGTATAAAAGCTTACATCTGAAATAAAGTAATGAGAACCAGTCGTCTACACATCCTTTAACGAAGGAAACAACTGTTAATATAATAGATAATATTAGTACGATTTGAAACTCATATAATATATACTAAAACCAAAATAGTAATAATTAACAACTTATCATAAGCTATAAGTTCCAGAATGGCAAACTAACCACAGGGGCTCACAGATATCATCACCTGAAATAACAGCACAACTTGTAGCAAATAAAGAAAACACATTAGAGACCAAGTAACAAAGTTACCTAAACCAGTAACTTACTTTTGTCCTTTTAATGCCACTAACATAGCTGATGATATGAAGGGAAATTCTTAAACTTTTAAAACATCTATGCTGCAAAGTAAAAAGAAATTAGGTTAGACACATGAAAAAAAGCATAAAAACCAAAAAGTTCCTCCAAAGTGCAAATACAAAAAAAGCTCAGATCTTATTAGCTGTAAATAACATGCAATTAATAGTTGTACCATAAGCTTCACAATTTGCATAGAAAAGAACGATATCCACTGGTGCGCGAACGGAACAGCTGCGAAAAAATAGGAATCGCCCCGCCATGACTATACTGCCACACCTACACAAAGAAATTCAGAGCTAGAACAAACAAAGCAACAGGACACAGCCAAACGACGCACACCAGAGCTCAAGCACAACGGCGCATGCCGGAGACCAGACAAAACGAAGAACGTAGGAGACCAAGCGCACACCGGAGGTCAGACTAATTGACGCATTCCAGAGGTAAGAGAAATCAGCTGTCAACATGGATTAAGGAAGAAACCCTAAAAGGTGAATGGGTAAAATGAGAGAGATGTGAGAAAAGTCTGCCCTCTTAAAGCAATCACAAATAGCATGCATCAAACACTTACAAATGAAATGTAGTCGTCTTGAACGACGACTGATGGGTGCTTTCCGATGGAGAGGCAGTGGGTTCTTTAGATGGATGGGTGCTTTCAGAAAGAGGCGGTGGCTATGGAGATTGGGGAAGCGTTTGTGCTTTCCGATCAAAATAGAGGACGGCGCGATGGGTGCTTTTGGGGAAAAGAAGCCCTAATCTTGATTAAACGACTGGTGGGTGCTTTCCAATGGGTAAGGAGAGTAATGCAGTATTGTAAAAGAAATGTATGATATCAATAGTGCATCTGTACTCACATCCCTTCAATTGAGTGAAGGAGGTATGGCTTCAACATTGAAGAACTGTAGATGAGAAAGACGTCAACATAGAGTAGGGGATGACAGTTGAAAAGAAAGGATGTGT
>JBCNJP010000019.1:13053879-13172208 GCA_039602395.1 Deinandra increscens subsp. villosa | reverse complement strand
GTTTTGTTACAGAGTGTTAATTGTTATAGGAATGCTGTTTTGAACACTGATGTTTATCACACTAGATTGACTGTCTCTTTGATTTTGCAGCAAGCTTTCAAGTGAATCCCTTAGAGAGGCAATCACTCAGATTACTACTGAGGCCAAAGAAAAGAAGCGTAATTTTACTGAAACTATTGAACTTCAAATTGGTTTGAAGAATTATGATCCACAAAAGGACAAACGTTTCAGTGGCACAGTGAAATTGCCTCACATTCCTCGCCCCAAATTGAAAGTTTGCATGCTTGGAGATGCCCAACATGTTGAAGAGGTAATTAACTGTTACTTTTTAGGTTTAAATTACTAGGGAAAAACAGCTGCTATATTGATTAGAGACATTAAGAAGTAACACTTTAGTTATAAGTTATCTTTGTACTTCCTATATGTCCTCTATATAAAAAAGGTTTCAGTGATCATAAATTTAAGCAATATTACCATGTGATCATAAATTTAAGCAATATTACCATAGTATAGGATATATTCTGTGGCTGTCTGTTTGCTGACAATGCCATTATTTGTCTTGTAATTCATCCACTTACCAGTATTACATAAACAAGAGTCTTATCTATGGAGATTTTGAGCAACGTTGATATTACAAACATAATCTCATTTGGATATTTATAAATTACTGTCATACAACAGTATTAAGTCAACATGTTCTAACATGCAATTTATTTCATTTACAGGCTCAAAAGATAGGCCTTGAATATATGGATGTTGAAAGTCTTAAGAAGCTTAACAAGAACAAAAAGTTGGTGAAGAAACTTGCTAAAAAACACCAAGCTTTTTTGGCTTCTGAGTCCGTCATCAAGCAGATTCCTCGTTTGTTGGGCCCTGGTCTAAACAAAGCTGGTAGGTGTATCTGTTTTAATTTATTGTTGGTCACTCAACTTTTTCTTTGATCTCTCTAAGATTTTGTAGGCCAACATGCTGAAAATAGGACTTGTACTTCTTTTACCTTTTTAGTAACAGACTCTAAATTAGGTACAAAGGTGTGTTTAACTTACAATTTGCAATTCCTTACTAGTTTTAGCCAATAACCCTAAGTTTATGTATAGATCTGTAGTTTGCTGATATGGCATTGGTGATGCCATTAGTGGTGTGCATCTTGTGGACTGACCTTGAAAATCTGATGAACCAACCCAAACCCTTACCTGTCCTAGAATGAGCATGCTGTTGGCTGACCATACCTGTCCTAAGTGTTTAATTGGACCGCTCTTTGGTTTTTGTTTTTCACCTTATTTGCTTTTGGTCTCAGGCTACTTTTGTCCTGGTTTTCTTGGTTTTTCATGATCATCCCTATTAATTCCATACAAAATTATATATAACCTTGAAAGTTGTTGATGTTTAAAAACCATTTCACATATATAATTATTAAAAAATGTATTTCAGAATCAGTAACAAAATGTAATTTGGTTTCTGAAATACGATTAAAATGCAGGTAAGTTCCCTACTCTTGTAAGCCACCAGGAATCCCTTGAGGCTAAGGTGAACGAGACCAAAGCAACAGTGAAGTTCCAACTGAAGAAGGTGCTCTGCATGGGAGTTGCTGTTGGAAACTGCAGCATGGAGGAAAAGCAAATTTTTCAGAACGTTCAAATGAGTGTCAATTTCCTTGTTTCTTTGCTCAAGAAAAATTGGCAAAACGTGAGTCCTCTATTCCAATGCAATAACAATCTTTTAAATCAATATTAGCCAGCCAAATTATATATATAATTTTAAAATTTTAATGGATTCAGGTGCGGTGCTTATACTTGAAGACAACAATGGGGAAGCCCGTTCGTATCTTTTAAGGAGTTTCATTTGTTATATTTTCTTCGACATCGGAATAGGTTTTTTTGGCTGTCACATGTTTGTTTTTGCAAAACACTAAATCTATATTACTTATGAGATTTATATGAGATTATGGGATGAGATTTATCTTAAACAACCAGAGTTAACCTGAGTTTTGCATGTTTGCAAAACAAACACATCAAAATGTGGCTTTTACAGAATTACGTGTGATACATTGATGAAATCATTAGTTGGAAAAGAAACTCGTATAGGACAGACTGGTATGGTATTATAACCTCGGTTATGAATATATAAAATATGTATAACTGTATAGGTGTACAAGACAATCAAGTTGGTGTATGTTATAATAACATTTCAATATTTCTTGTATAACAAAACATTAGGTTATACTTACTATCGTACTTTTGTCTGTTTGATAAAACTAATCATGTCGTTGACTATGCATGCCATAGCCTAGTGATAAGTATGCGTTCATTGCATACCGTTATTTATCATGAAGGATATTGGCTATCATGATTGGTTTTATGATAGTTATAAGACAAGCCCTACAGATTTATTGCATGAGTTCCGACAAGACCATATGATAGGGATTAACCGAGTTGGTGGGATACACCTTTAACATTTGAGCTTGTTTAGTTGAGGACGGAAAGGAAGTGGAAGATTAGCAACAGTGTTTTATGTTTTCGTTGACCCTCATTACTTGTTCTTTTTGAGATTCATCATCTCAGTTTTGGCTCCTATCACGGATATTTGTTAAAATTGAGTGAGATACCTGACACATGGTTCTCGTGTTTAGTAATTGTTTTTGGAGAATCAACTTACCTGATATGTTTTTTAATGCTTTGATAACACAATGCTTTGATTCTTTTGTTAACCTCATAATGTTAAGCAAATCTTAAATTTTGAGCTCTACTTTAATGTTTATTGATTCTTTTGCTGCTTAGCAACAAAGTGAAAATAATGTTAGAAAGCTCCACTCAACCGCCCGTCACCCCGGTTCCAAAAAACCATTCAACCGGCAGATTGGCGAGGCAAGCATTGATGGCTTTCCACCACTTTAGTCTGGTTTGCTTGAAACCAGTCGGTTCATTTCTGACTGTTTCATTAGCTCTTAATCGAACAGACGGCAGCAGCAATTCCTGGTTTAACTAGTTTCAGACTTGAATACAGTTTGTATTATTTCCACCATAACAATAATATTTAGTAACCCAAAATCAAGTTTCTTTTTAATTTGAAGTATGAACATTTATGTTCATTTGCCTATACAAAATAACAATGAAGTATGATTTTTTTCCCCGGTTATACTCACAAATGAAACAACATATTAGGTTAAAATAAAACAAGAAATGAACATAGTGTTTTGCAATATTAGTTAGTACCTCATAATTCCCATTACTAAAAAGAGACTTCAAAGAAGAGCACCATTCAAGAACCTGTGGTTCAATACAGCTTCAGCAATTGGCCTATTCCTGAAGTCGGGATTCAACATTACCTGTATTTAATCAAAATAATAGTAACAAAATCTAATTTAACAAGTAAACACACCCGAATCCTTAAAAATGAAAGAATTCTAATGGAACTGAACCTGCAATAACTCCCATCCGGCACCATCACCCAAATCCAAAAACTTAACAGCCTCCAAAAACCGATCATCGGCTAAGCAATACCTAATCAAAACACAGGCAGAATATATATTATTTATAGCTAGAAATTTTTATTTAAAAGAGTTAATTAGAGATCTCACTCTCTAGCAGCTGCAAGATCAAGTTTGAAAGTGCTCTCTAGCAGCCTCTACAAGTTCAAAACTATAATTATATTAATATATAATAAACGAGAAAAATGGGCTTCAAAATAGTTATATGAAACTTGCTTGCAGTGAAAGGCTATCGATAATTCCTGCTTCACAAAATGGAATAAAGGCCAAGTATGCAAAAAGAAGGCCAGCTCCATAACTATAAGAAAAAGAATATTGGAGTATGAGTACAACGTACCAATAACATATATTTTTAAAATTATTAGTAAGAATTAAGGTAGATTTTTTTACATATCATCGGCTATTCCAAAAGCTCGTTTCTCCATAGAAGTATATGCCCCAGATGATCGTGCTCGTCTCCAAAGACCTTCGGACAATCCAAATGAATTTTCCTCTAAACTTGACAAACTAGAACAAAAAGTTATTAACATTGATCAAACTTTATTTATGAGAAAGAATTTAAAAGGGATAGTATTAACATGTGAAGATTGTTTATACATGCCCAAAAAATGAAACGGCAGCACCAAGACATCATGATTCTGGCTATTTGAAAGATGAGCTAGTAGTGTTTGGATCAAAAGTGATATTGGATAAACAGAATCAGATGGTTAACTGTAATAGAACAGGTTGTAGAAGATACTGTTTGAATGCTTATGTTGTTTGAAGTTATAATTACCAAATAGACATTTTTTGGGAAAGTAGGAGGCTTGTAAAATGGGAGTAAAAGTCTCTTAAATTAGTTTAAAACAATGGGGTTAGAACTTAGTGAATAGTAGGTAATTTAATTCACTAGATACTCAGTTTAGTTAAAACGGGTTTGAAACTGATTATCCAATGTGTATCCAATCATCCCTTAAGTTCCACTTCATTGAATAGCAATATTAATTAGTATGTGGAAAATATTTATTAATATTTAAAAGTGTCACTAAATTTTTAAACTGTATAAGCACTATCATCACAAGCATACCGTATATCAACCGAGAAGGCAAGGTCACGCAGCCTTGGAACAAGATAAGCAGCCTCTTTATCTACCATTGTACTGCAATACCAAATATTACCAATACATAGGTTTTATTTAAATTTCTAATACAATATAAACCATTGCTCCAAGAAAAAAGAAACAAAAAAAGTGACATACTTGAGAACAACTGAAGCTGGACCAAGGCTTTGATGTAATCTTTCATTGTCATGCATGTATGCCAAACCACTTAAAACACCTTGAAGAAGTTTAATAATAAAAGATCTTTTTCGTTTGATATTCGTTTCTTCTTCAAATGGGTTCCAAAACTTCTGCTCTCCAAGAGCACGGTTTTTGGAAAGTTTTTCACTTGAAACTTTAGCATAATCGGCGGCACTGTATTTGCCATCATTGCGAAATGCGAGCCACTGTTTGTATTTCAATCACATATATAGTAGTCATAATCTTCATAACATTAAAAAAGAAACTAGGCAAAAAAAAACATGGATGTTGACAACCTGCTCTCCTGTTTTCGTTTCGAAACCACCTAACAGAATTTGAATGTTTTGGCTTATAGATTGTGAACAACTCTGCAGAAACAATCATGTGATGTAAACAAAATCTTATCACTCTCAATCCCCATATGCAGTAAAGCAATTCAATTGGTCAAATCATGTACTTGAAGGAAAGCATGAGATTTCAGCTCATTAGATGCCATCATATCCGCCTCAAGACCGCCAATTTGCTTCCCTGGATAAACCTGTGTGATTTACAGATGATTGTTCATCAGAACTAAATGAATATCAAGATCTGTTTCAAAGCGAAACATGACTTGAATTACCTTGAAGATGATAGGAGTGCCCCTACGAGGACCCTGAGCTACTCTTCCTTCATAAAGTCTGCAGAAAAGCTGTAATCGCAAATATCAATAGGAAGAAGAAAGGAACAACAATTCTGATCACCTAAAATCTCAAAACCCTAAAATTGAGATGATGACTAGAAGATCAACTGTAACTGGAACGGACCTGATTTGCACATCGCCTTCTCTAACATCCTGAAACTTCAATCCCCCAACGTCTTGTAACTGTGATGAACTATCAAAATCAGGTCGAGATTGAGGACCTGAATAACTGCACATATGAATTTCGGAACCTAATAAACTCACGGCACTCACGGCAATTCGATTTGATAATTGATAGTACGTAGTTTGTGAATTGTAGGATTTACCTAGTGACGTTCATGAAACCATAGCTTCCGATTAGCCTGCCGACTTCGAATGATTCTGGATTCATGATGAGACTGGCTCGATATCGTCCATGTGTTCCGTATTTTTCGTTCTGCTGGAATTTTAGATTGAAGCTCCTGATAACTGCTGCCGGAGAGTCGGAAACGGTGGAGGGGTAGTAGGGAGAAACCCTGCTGCAAGTGGTTGTACATCCGGCTGCCATTTTTGTATCAGCTTTCCTTCTCTGGTTGATGCAATGGCGCCACGCCACCTGCCGTTGAGCGACTGAGATATCCGATAAGATATATAGCGCCCTGCCAATTGACATTAGTTCATCGCTAACAACCACCCTTATTTTATAAAAACAAGATTTGTTATGCACTTTTCGGTTACCCGTTACGTAAACATATAAAATAGTTGTATTGATATAAGATAAGCTAAAGAGTTAACTTTCTTTTTAGTTTTTGAGGTTTATCAGTTTTATAATTTTAATCCAATTTAAAAAAAATAATTAATTTAAGGGCCTCACCTTTAGTTTTTTTCTCAATTTTGATCATCTTAAAAAATTCATCCAAATTAATCATTAAAATGAAGTTCATTTATGTCCAAATTAAACTCTAATTCACCAACTTAAAAGGGAAGTCGATCTATCTAAAGGGGAATAGAGTTCAATTCGGACATAAATGTCATTCATTTTAACGATTAATTTGGATGAATTTTGAAGGTGATCAAAATTGAGAAAAAAACCAAAGGTGAGGCCCTTAAAATTTTTTTTATAAAAATTGGACTAAAAGTGATAAAACTGGTAAACCTCAAGGACAAAAAACGAAGTTAACTCTAAGCTAAAAGAAAACGAAATATAAAATGATTGTGTAAGAAGCTAAATGATCAAATCAAACGTATAACCTAAAGTTTATGTTACATAACTATACACCGACGAAAAAGAAAAATCAGTGGTGTTATAATTTTTCAGTCAATAATTTGAGTGATGGAATAAAAGGTTGGCACAATTAAACGGCAAAAGGTTAGGGTGGTGTATAAGTGTTATAGTGTATTCTTTAGATAGCTTCTTTATCATTTTAGTTTCAACTCTTCTTTTAAGTAGGTTTGGTGGATTTAACCATCAAGATTTGTCATGTGGTTACTGGCGATGGAGATTCGAGACTGAGATGTGACAAATTCGATCCCTGAGCTTTCAAATTTTATTATCGGCCGGTCATAGATATAGTTTTTTTCCTGAAATGACTCAACTTGTGTAAATTTTTCATGAGTTTTCAAGATATTTGTTGGCTGTTTGAAAAAGATTTGATGGATTTAATTACAAGTCACTGGATTAAAGCCGTTAAAAAAAGTGACTAGATTATAGTTTAAAAAAATTATGATTTAAAATCAGTGGCTAAAACTGTAGATAAAAGTGCTAGCCCAATTTGACCAATCTGCCCATTGCCATCCAGCCCGCATCTACTAGAATCTTCTTCTTCAATCTCGACAGTTGACACCCGTTTCATCGAACATATCGTTGCAGGTCGATACTAGTGATCGAAAACTCTCCATCTTCCGCTCCCCACCGACTTCCGTACCCTAATCAGGCTGTAAAGATGTCGTGCTCCATGACTTTTCAGTCGCGATTGGCCTCCACATCAAGGATTCCCTCTTTCGAATTCGTTTCCGGCGCCACCACAATCAATCGTCCGGCACTGCGCTACCACGGCCGTCCAACCACCTTTGGCCGGTTAATATCCAGATCTCACGGCGTTAAAACTGGAGTTTCTTCAACAAGGGTTGGATGCTTTGCTGGTATATGTTTAATGTTTTCATCCACTTATCAATCGTTTTAATTCTTCTATCGGTTTAGGTAATCGTTGATTGTAGCTTTCATTCCATAATTAATCGCCCGGCACTGCGCTACCAGGGCCGTCCAACATATTTCACCTTTTCAGTTAGGGTTACCTTTTCTAGATTTTAAAAATTGACAATAGTATTGTTTTGCTTGTTGATTTGAAGAATATCCAGCGTATCTTAGTTTTAAACATGAAAATAATTGAATCCTGAACTCATAATTACTAAGTTAGGTGACTATTATCTTAGCCATATTACAAAAACAGGCGAAATCTCATTCGAATGAGGTGAGATTTGGACAAACTTAACCCTATTTCATGATCCTATGAGAGAAAGCTTATCTAGAGAGACCAAAACCCCCATCTTTTTTTGGGGAAGTACAACCCCGTCGCTATATTCAAGTGTGGTATCTTTCGATCGCAGAAAATAGCTTGTAGTTTTAGCAACAGAATACATTAACTTTCCCAATTGATGATATTTTCCAAGAATTTGCTTCATTTTGTAGTGGAATTTATGTAGTGGAATATCAAAAGTATGATCAAGATGCAAAATGGTACAAATTGTTATTTAATGTTTTCACACGGGTTCATGTACTTGCAGCATTAAGTCCTGAGTTGAAGACTACTTTGGATAAAGTTGTTACATCACACAAGGTCATTCTTTTCATGAAGGGAACTAAGGACTTCCCACAGTGTGGCTTCTCAAACACAGTTGTTTCTATCTTGAAAGCAGTAAATGTACCTTTTGAAACGATTGACATTCTTGAAAATGAATTCTTGCGTCAAGGATTGAAGGAATATTCACAGTGGCCAACATTTCCACAACTCTACATTGACGGGGAGTTCTTTGGTGGTTGTGACATAACCGTCGGTAAGTTAATTCACTCATGGATTAGAAATAGATTCCCATTTGAGTGCATTTTGATCAATATTTTCTCATTGAGGCTGTATTCATAGTCAATTACTGTCCTTTCTTGCAGATGCATACAAGAGTGGTGAGTTGCAGGAACTATTGGAGAAGGCATCATTATCCTGATTGATTCAGGTTTGTATAAATCCCCATAATTGTTGGAAAACATGTTACCTACCATATTCCATATCTTTATGTATTCAAGTTCTCATTATACTCAAGGTAGGTTTGTATAACTTGAACTTATGAAAGGATATGATTCTTAAACATTGTTATGTGTTTGTTTAAGAGGCATCCAAAATCTAATTGTTGGAGAACATGTTATCTATTTCATCCACTTGCACTTTAGAAATCGAGCAGAAACCACCTGTCTTCTTTTTTTTCCACCAAAAATGGAGCTTAATCGGTTTTCTTTGAAGAAGAAGAAAAAGGGGAATTAGATTGCCCGGTTTCTGCTCTTTTACTGTTCAAAGTCAAACTCTGGTGAGTTAGTCATCTGGGTTGGGAAAAAGGAAGAAGATAATGGATTTGCCGAGTATTATGCAAGGTGGTGGGTGACCTGGTTTTTCACGAGTCCGCTCTAGAAGATTTGCACCTTCGCAAAATTTAGTCTAGCCTAAGACAAATATTGCACCTTCACAGATTAAGAATTCTGAAACCCATGTACTGTGTACATGTGCCTTAATTCAGGCTTGAAGGTGTGGGTTAGTGAATTGGAAGGTGTAATATGTAGGTTTACACAGCCGCCAAACGTTCCACAAAGTCTGTGGACTCTAAACCACTGCTAATCATTAGTAGGGAAAACAGTTTGGTTCATTCAGTTTACCATCAAATTATCTAGGGGCGTTTAAAATTATATATTTGAAAATTCGGATAGTTGAGTTCACTACCCAAATCTGTTTTGATTAATGACAATGAAGTTCTATAAACGTGGTAATATACGAATGTGAAGAAGAGGACTACCATTATTGATTGTCAGGGTTTTATAGCTTTTTGTTAATATTTTTTTTTTTCCAATCAATTACATCAACCTTGTTGCATTTGTAATGACTTTCATTACTATTATGGCATGTATTCATTATACCTTTCTGTTAGCAGCTTCTATGTTAAGTGTATATATAGAGTGTGAATATACTCTTCTGTTTTCCTCCTTGCTTGATTGAAGCTTAATGCTCTTTGAAAACACGCCCATTATCATGTTCCAAGAGTTTTGCATATTCCCAACTTCTTGTTCGACTCCTTCTAGCACCATTAGTTGCGAGGAAGATGTGGAAGTGAAGCATCTCGATCGATTTTCATGTAACTTTTTGTCAATGAAGCACGTCCAAAGAAATTTGTGGTGAATGTACACATAGCATCTCAAAATAAAGTTTACTCACGCTAAATGGGCTTCGTTTACCCCCCAAAGAAATAGGCGGTTGTGGTAGTGGAGGTGAAGGGATGGCGGGTGGCAGATGGTGGGGAAGGGTGTCCGAAGGAGTTCTGGGAGAAGAAGAAAGGGTTTTTTTTTATATTACAAGATTAACACTTATCTTTTCTAGTTTCTCAAAAGATCCCTCATAAATGCCACCTCGACCGTCACATTAGCAAAAAATCAACACTGTTAGGGTTTCGTTAGTTTGGGATCAATGAGAGAAAATAGTTTTAAAGTCGGGTTCGATGACAAACATTATAACAATTATGGGCTTGAGGTTTGGATTTCATATCAATTTTAGTCCAAAACTAATTTCCTTAGTAAATTCCATTTGTAGTCCGTTAATGGAAGCCTGGAAGGGTCATGTGAGGGCTTTATGGTAATTTCTTCCTATGTCTTCTAATTATAATTGAAGTAGTGTTGTTCACAAGCTCACATATCAGTTGTATCTTCTAAAGTGAGCTCTTCCCAAATAAAACCCTAGCTACGAAAACTACAAGCTCTCAATCGTAGCTCAAGGTTCAATCGTCCGAGATCCGTAGTATTTTTCAAAAATCGCATTTTGACGTTAGACCCGCAAAAAAAAAAGGATCAACAACACTTAAAAAAGTCCACGCATTTCGGAGTTTCAGCATCAATGGCAGAGAATTGTAATCAAGTCAAGATCAAAGACATAATTAGAAAGTTGAAATCGAATCACTAATAAAAGCCCGTTACAGAGATTTGTTGAACTGGGAAAGGAAGAAATTAAATGAAGAGAACTGTAGTTCTTTAAGTGTTAATGATTCATCGCTACGGATCTGGATCGATTGAACCTTGACGGACTACAAATGGAATTTACTAACGGAGTTAATTTTGGACTAAAATTTAGATGAAATCCGAACCTTAGGCCCAAATTGTTTTAATTTTGAAAATTGGACCAAAAAGTTAAAACAGGCAAATCTTAAGGAACAAAAAAGAAGTTAACTCCTTTGTTTAATAATAATCAAACTTTTCTTTCATTGCTCTTACCCATCTAAAAATTACCCATTGCCTCTTTACATATGCACATATGTCTATTTTTCTAATATATAGATAACAAACAACTACCTAGTGTCCATCTTTTACAAGGAGACAACAAACAAACGGGTAATAAGCTACACCGCTAAACCTTTTTGTATATTAAAATTAAAACCGTTTACAAAACTACATTCATAGATTGAGGTGTCATGGAATTACTGTGCATGACACGTTGACCCTGCCAAGTAGCTTGATGGTCTCAGGTGCGAGTAAACCAAAGGTATCAAACCGGATAGTTTAAACATGTGTTGATTGTCACAACACGTTTTCTCATGTTTACCACTTTACATAAAAAATTCAAGGCATCCAGACCTGCTATGAAGATAGTGCATCCTAAACCCACGAGGGTGACAACCAATTATGTAATTTACTAAATAAATAAATAAAATTCTTAAAACCTTTTCCTAAGAAACAGTTAATAAATCACCAATTTAGGATTAGATTTGTAATTTACTAATCTACTCTGTATTTTAAAATTATTATTTTTAATTGCTTTGTCGTTGCACACATTTTGGTAGATAAAGAGTACTTTTGGGTCAATTAGGTGGAAATGTGAAACGGTGGTTCTATACGGACACCCCAAACCTCCGAGTTGACACTTCGATCCGGTCCGGATCGGCCAAACCGGTGCGGTTTCGAACCCGACAAAATATTTTCACGTGAAAGCTGTCATTCTCGCTGACCGAATAAAGTGAACCGGCCCGGTTAGGACGAACCGGTCCGGTTTGTATTTAAATCCACCAATTTTTTTTTCAAACCGACGGGCGAGACCAACCTACCCCCAAACCGTCCCGTTTTAATCAAACCGGCCCGGTTTGAATTTTTTTATTTTTTTCTTTCTAGATTTTTTTCCAGGTTGTTAGTTAAACCTACCACCTAACCGGCCCATTTTCAATAAACCGCCCCGGTTTGGGCTTTTTCTACCTACCACTTCCAATCCTTATATATTGAACGAAACGTTATATTACAAAATTACAAAACCTTATATTTATACTTCTCTATTCAAAACCTCCGATTAACCTTACATTTACCGTCAAAAAACTAATGGCATCAAGCACGCGGCGTTTGTATTCGATCCGGTCTGTTAACGATTACGAGGACGGGTTAATTGTAGATGATGTCTACTCACGACATCCTCAATACTTCTCGCTAAAGGTTTTTCATGGCGGTGAATTCACGGCTACACCTGGTCGGCGATATGTCGGCGGAGATTGTCATTACATTGATTACATAGACTTCTTGACGTGGTCGTTTTCTTACATGTCGTTAATTATGCAGGACCTCGGCTATGATAGTAGAACCGAATTTTGGTTTTACTATAAGGGTAGGAAAGATGAGGATCTTGACACGGAGTTGGACTTTTTATACGATGATGTATCCGCCCACGGCTTAACTATGTTTAGAAACGACGATTACAAGTGTATACGTGTTTACGTTTTAACGAAGTCGCTGGACCAGTTTTGAGGAGGTTGTTTCTTTAATTTTAGCAATTTTCTGTTTTATTTTTTTTAATATATGTGGCCTTTATTCGCATAATAGTTGTAATGAGTATTGACATGTTAATGGGTCGTAATCTACTTTTTCAATCTTGTATAACGTATATTTGTAATTTCATCTTGAATAACGTACATTTTAATTGTTTAACGTATATTGAGTAATCGCAACTGTACCATCAAGCTAATGTCTTCAAATCACACAAATTACAACGAAACCTTAAATCAAGTAATTGTTTGATAATTCGGATAACGAACCTACTTACTATAGATAAATTTCCAACAAAACCATCATACTAGAAACAAAATAACATGTTCGACAAAACAGGAAACAAAATAACATATCCGACAAAACAAGAAACAAAACAACACATCATCAATCAGCATCCTCATCATGCTCATCATCCCGTGGTGGACGTGCTGGTGGCTGACCATATCCACCCAAATCCAAACGAGACGCCATCATCATCATCAACCCATTTTGCCAATCCAGCACATCGCCAACATGGCGAAGGTCCTGCTCAACAGCACCTAGTCTCTGACCCAAACGAGGCGGCATCCTAACAGCCCGGTACGCATAGCGAACCTCCCGATCCTCGTGTGCCACGCCCCCGTCGTCATCATCATCATCATCTCCACCATGACCAGCGGGACCACCCTCATCTCTTTCCTCATCATCATCATCGCCCAACACCTGGGCTTTGAACCTATATTGTGCATTCCTCCCCGTCCCGGATCTGTCAAGCAGACCCATGGCTATCATGGTGTTCTTCCCTAGTCTCCTCGGCGGAATCGGCTCCGACATCATCTGGATGTGATCATCCAGCACCCCCAAACTCATCGCAATTCTAGTAACGTACGCCCCGCAATAGAGTGTACTCCTCTGCTGTCTACTCTCCTGTTTTGCAAGAAATCGTGCAAAACAATGCGCTAGGGCACACGGAAGCTGGTGGACCATACTATAGAGGTAGAACAGGTCAGTGCTGGTGACAAGCTCCTGGCCCTCACCACGTGCTGTGATAGAACATGTAATCAGCCGGTGCACGTAGCGGATCACGGGGTTAGGGACGGATGTGATCTTCCCACTGTTGACCCCGAATCGACGCCTCGAGATAGTAGACCACCAAGTCTTCATGTTGTCCTCGTCTGCGGCAAGAGGGGCGGCAGTGTAGAAGGGGGTGCGGGTCTCATCCTCTGTGTACAACCCTGATAGAACGGCGAACTCACGTAGGGTCAACATGTAATCGGTCCCAAACATAGAAAAGGCAATCCGCCAGCGCTCCTCACGGTGAGTAGGGGGGGCCTGAGGCATAGGACCCGATGGCTCAATGTATGTGAACGTACAGAGGAACTCAACCAGCAGCTCTCTGTACGTGGGGAGGTCCGCAGCTCTGAACAGACGCATCCACGGCGTATCATCACCAACCACGGCCTCTAACTGCTCGCTGCCCTGGATCTGCACGATCCATGAGAAATCTGCCGCCATTGTCCCCCCTACTGGCATGTGAGTGATCTTCGTCTTCCTCTGAGACCCAACTGTTCCAGGAGCGAAATTGAGGTATGCGCTTGTAACTGCACCTTCAACAACATTCCTTCGTCTATGCGCCATAATACCTATAAATGAATAATAAATAAATAAATAATATTAGGTTTTAATAATAGATAAATAATATTATAACATATTTTATTAAATAAATAAATAAATAAATAAATAAATAATATTAAATATTAAGTTTTAATAATAAAGAAATAAATAATATTAAATATTAAGTTTTAATAATAAGGAAATAAATAATATTAATTAATAGGTTTTAATAGTAAAGATATAAATAATATTTGTTATTAGGTTTTAATAATAGATAAATAATATTATAACATATTTTATTAAATAAATAAATAAATAAATAAATAAATAATATTAAATATTAAGTTTTAATAATAAAGAAATAAATAATATTAAATATTAAGTTTTAATAATAAAGAAATAAAGAATATTTATTATTAGGTTTTAATAATAAAGAAATAAATAATATTATAACATATGTTATTAAATAAATAAATAATATTATTTAAAAAAAATCAAAATTCAAACCGGGGCGGTTTGCCTTTAAAGGGGCGGTTTGTTCTTCGAATTTTTTTTCCCAGACTTCGTTTAATCGTTTTCAAGCCAAATAACTAATATAAATCAAGAGTTCAACCACCATTTATACAATTTCAGAGAAAGGGGTATGTATATCATCTAAAAAACTTAGATCTGAAGTTCATAATCTAGGTTTCTAACACTATTTTCTAGGGTTTTTAAAGTTCATAATCTTAATATAATTGAAGAAGAAGTGTTTCTACGTACCTTTGCGTGTCGGAGGAGGAGGATTTTGCGTCGTGAGCTCGAAAAAAACGAAGTTCGATTCCTGGTGGCGGCTGGGTTTTTAGGGTTTTGTTAGTGTTTTTTGGTGGGGATGAACAAACTGCCCTGGTTAGAGGGTTTTATTTCAGGTACGAACCGGGCCGGTTTGGCCTATCCGGTCCGGTTTCCTTTATAATTATTTTTTTTTTAATTTTTTATTGTCTTTATTGTTAACATTATTATTATTATTATTATTATTATTATTATTATTATTATTATTATTATTATTATTATTATTATTATTATTATTATTATTATTAACAATATTACTAATATTACTGTTATTATTATTATTATTATTGTTAACAATATTACTAGTATTACTGTTATTATTATTATTATTATTGTTAACAATATTACTAGTATTACTGTTATTATTATTATTATTATTATTATTTATTTACAATACACGGTGAATCAAATCAATTAACAACATATCATGTCTCTAAGTCAAAATACGTTGATGATTTGGTTGCTTCGATATGTTTGCGATATATTTCCAGACGTTCTCGGAACACATCCAGCCATTCTGCAGCGTCGTCGCTTCGTTTTTTCACCCAAAGTTGGTTTGGCGTTGGCATTGGATAATCATTCTTCAGTTGCAGATGGATGAAATGAGACTCGCCGCAAACATGTCCTATAGATACGACTCTCGGATTTTCAATTGTTTTGGGACCCTCTAGTATTGGGAAGCAGGTTATAGACCCTCTCAGTGAGAAGCAATGCACAATACAACGGAAGCAATGTGCAATGACAAGACCTGTGTATGGCATATCCATCCAGTGCTCTTTCGGGGCAAAGCTAATCCCTCTCCACTTAATCGTCTTGTAAAGGTCGTTATAACCGTTGTAGTTTCCCTCATGAGAGTCTAATACGTATTCCCAGAGCGGTCTGTTCTTCTCCATCTCTAATGTAAGTTCGTCCCGAAGCCACTGCCACTTTTGTTGGCTGTAACCCAACCCTTTGCAAATCGCCCGAAAACCGCAGTTACCGTCGCCTACAACGTCCTCTACTACTGTGATATACTCATGAAAATAAGCAGGAAGTTCGTGCTTGTACAAATTAAAGTAGTTCTCGCTTATACCGGGTGCTTCCATTTTTTCTTTCCCTTTGCTGCGAGACTTTGAAGTCGTTGATTGTGTTCTCGGTGCGTCTGGAGTAACAAACTGACTGCTTTTGCCCGGGTGCACCTTTGGCTCTTGTGAGCCGACGTATGAGCTATGCCTCGGGAGGTCTGGTGTAGTCTTGTCTGGGCCGGTATAGGAACTGTGTCTCTGACGTTCCCGTGACTTTTTCTCTTTGGCCTGAGATGGTGGACGCCCACGGTTATCGGTTTTAACCTGCGGCTCCCTCTTGCCTGAACCGCTTGAGTTGAACACACCCTTTAACTTTGCCATGTATTGTCTCCTTATATTTTCTGGTTTTGACATCACGGTATTTTTAATCTCTTCAAAATCGGCCTCATAGTTAATAGGCTCTTCCTCGTACGGGTTGTGCCGGGGTGTCAATATCAAGCTTTTGCCAGAAGGGGTCAATGTCTCTTAAAGGAATGGCTGAGCCTGTAATAGTACACACAGTTAATAAAATGCTTACATTTTTTTTTAACATAAAATACATATATAATTTTTGTTACCTGTCTGCTCGTAACGTTCCAGCCGACAAGCACACGGCAGTCCAGAACCGGTGAAGAGCTGACATCCACACGTAACATTCATCTCACGGAACTTTCCCATCCTATCCCTCTCCCGGTCCAACAGATCAAGACATTTATGCGATACCCTACCGCGTAGGTAGTCAAACATACGGTTCCTATGATGGCGCATAACCTTTATCTTGCTCGTGGCCAACGCAGCTCTCAACTCGCCCGTCTGGGAATCGACAACTCCGTGTACATGCTTCACGAGTTGCTGAAGTGAAGCGTTGGTGGTTTTAAGATATAGCTTTAGAGCTGCGTGCTCGCTCTCGACCCGGCTCGTTGTATGTTGCCCGAAATTACGAGCTTTGTTGGTCCATGCCGAGATGAACATAACCTTAAACCGATCGGTCAACCAGTTCTTATCCAGATACTCCAGAACATCTGCATAATTATTAAAACGGTTCCCTTATTAAAATTAGACACCGTGACCATATGCACGTGAATAAAACAATTGCATTTTCAATAATGGTAATTTACCTGGCCGGTTGATTTTAACAAGTCCTTTGTAGATGTTATTTCTGTTCATCTGGTACAGCAGCTCGTTCGAAGACTCACACAAATACGACCAGTCACGGGTAAAATTATCCCATGTATACACGCCCCTATTGCTAAACTTTTGCCTGCAATTTGTGAAGATATTCTCCTGAATATGCCACCTGCAAAGCTGACGAGAAGCGTCCGGAAATACCTTCCCACATGCATTAACAAGGGCAAGGTCCTTGTCTGTTAAAATCACCCGTGGCATGTAACACCCTTCCAGGATTTCTTTAAGCCTCTCTAGCACCCACGTATAGTTATCCTCACGTTCATATGTTATGAATGCGCTCGCAATGAGAAACGAGTTACCTGTCGATGTCACGCCAATCATTTGAACGAATGGTAGTTTGTACATGTTCGTTTTATACGTTGCGTCGATCATCAACACATGTGGGAAAGCACGCCACGTGGTGTACGACTGGGGGCTGATGAAGAAGACCTCCTGAGTGATGTTCGTCTTAGGATCTTCCCGAGTAGAGAATATGAATTGTAGCTCACGAAGATAGTTCTCGAGAACTTCTATCGGGGTTGAACCCATTTTCTTCTTACGCTTAATTTTGTCTATGACGTTGTATATGGTTTTTCGAATGAAGACGCTACCCGGCCATTGCTTCTTCAGGGTGGAGTGTATGTGGCGAGGCGGCATGTTTTGCTCCCAAAGCTGTTCGACAAATTGTTCTTGTTCACCAGACAATCTTCTCACATGTGCATGCCCCTCCATGTACCTCGTGGGAGAATGGTTGTGGTAAGGTTTCCTTTGGTCCATCTCGAAACGCCCAGACATATTATTGTATGTCGTAACCAATTCGAAAGGACAGTCAATCTTTTTACTACCGGAGGCTCGCATGGTAGCGGTGGATTCTGGTTCTCGACCACGATCACAACATATCCACACCTTGTACTTAAATTTTGAGCCCTTGTTACGTTTCGTCCGTCTCTTCCCAAGCGAGTAACCGTTTTCAAACCCTAATTGTTTGGCCCAGAGATACACCTTCTCGGAATCCATAAAAACCTATAATAACAGTACAGTTAGAATAATATAGTATAAAACACAATAGTAAATTTTTAAAGTTTAGATTATGCCTTACCAAGTCACCAAAACTATAATCCACGTCAGGCGGGCGAATTTTATAAGTCTCGTGAGGTGGGCTCGCTAAACCATCATCATCACTAACATGTTCCTGCTTCATTGGCGGGGGTGATGATGGGTCACCTAGTGGTACCGTTGAAGGTCCAGTACTAAAGCCGTAGTACTCACCGTCATAATCAGAACCGACGTGGGGCGCCCATGACGACCGTGGTACTTCATCATGGTTATATTGTTGGCTGTGTTGAGGTTGATTGTCATAAGTAGAACCAATGTCGGGAACTTGACTCCACTCCGGTGAATTTGAACCGTAGACGTAATAATCCTCCGGTAGCTAAACGAAAGAAAAACGGGTAATTTTATATTTTGGACAATATAAAGGTATTTAATCGTATCAAATTCAAGTAATTGCTCGCCTGGTTCAGATCGAACTGTGAAAACGACTGGTTAGAGGACTGAACGGTGTAATCCTGCTTAAAATAATATAATAATAATATTAAATAATAATATAATAATAATAATAATATTAAATCAATAATAATAAATAATAATAATAATAAATAATAATAATAATAATAATAAATAATAATAATAATAATAATAATAATAATAATAATAATAATAATAATAATAATAATAATAATAATAATAATAATAATAATAATAATAATAATAATAATAATAATAATAATAATAATAATAATAACGGTAGTTTAAACTAAATAATAATAATAATAATAATAATAAATAATAATAATAATAATAATAATAATAATAATAATAATAATAATAATAATAATAACGGTAGTTTAAACTAAATAATAATAATAATAATAATAAATAATAATAATAAAATAATAATAATAATAATAATAATAATAAATAATAATAACGGTAGTTTAAACTAAATAGGTATTTAGTCATATCAAGTAATTTCTCGCCTGATTCAGATCGAAGTGAGAAACCGACTGGTTAGAGGACTGAACGCCACAATCCTGCTAAGAAAGAAAACTAATTACAAAAAAATAACAATAATTTTAACAGTAAATTAACATAAATACAAACGCTTAATATTAACAAAACAAGAAAACAACCTTCCTAATTAATGGAAACTTAAACATAATAAACTATTTGATAACTAAACACTATGACTAAAAAATAAAAAATAAAATCAATTAAACGTTTACCTGGTTTGTTTCGGGAACCCACGTCGGATCAGAAGAAGAAGAGTCTCCATTGAATATGAAATCGTAATACGACATCCGTATATAATTTGAGAAAAGAAAAAAAAACAAATGAATGAGAGTGAGGAGGTTGGAGAAGTAGGACTGCACGGTTAATGGAACTAGTGAGTTTAAATAAGAGATGAACCGGGCCGGTTCAAGTAAAAAGGGGCGGTTTGGTGATGTGTCGGATCCTCGTTGAAAAGCGACCTAAACAGCCCCGGTTCGACTTAACAGCCCCAGTTTAGCCCAGTCAAACCTCGTACTATGACTCTGCGACGGAATGACGGTTTTGTTTTTTTCCCGAACCGGGCCGGTTCAACCTATCCGCCCCGGATTACAGTGTGAGTTTTGGAGGGAGGGTGTCTGTACAGCAGCTCCCCATTATCCCAATGTGAAATAGTAACACTAAACACATCCGGAAGGCGTTGGTACGGATATTCCCAACTCCCAAATCGTTCGCTGTTTCCGATTTAGGTTAACCTACTGGACCAACACACACCAGTCGGCGTCGCCATGGGAGCCAACAGCGGCCACAACCACGACGGATCCGACGAGCAACAGCGCCGATCGGAGATCTACACCTACGAGGCGCCATGGCACATCTACGCCATGAACTGGAGCGTCCGCCGCGACAAGAAGTACCGCCTCGCCATCGCCAGTCTCCTCGAACAGTACCCTAACCGCGTTGAAATCGTCCAACTCGATGATTCCAATGGCGATATTCGATCCGACCCGACGCTCTCGTTCGAACACCCCTACCCGCCTACCAAGGTCATCTTCATCCCTGACAAGGAGTGCCAGAAGCCTGATCTCCTCGCCACCTCCAGCGATTTCCTCCGCATTTGGCGAATCTCCGACGACGATGAAGCCGGAGACGACGGTAACAGTAACAGTTCCCGTAGGGTTGAGATGAAGAGTCTCCTTAACAATAACCGGAACAGCGAGTTCTGCGGTCCGGTGACTTCTTTCGATTGGAACGAAGCCGAGCCGAAGCGAATCGGTACGTCTAGCATCGATACCACTTGCACGATTTGGGACATTGAACGGGAGACGGTGGATACGCAGTTAATCGCGCACGATAAGGAGGTTTACGATATCGCGTGGGGCGGTGTGGGCGTGTTTGCATCGGTATCCGCAGACGGCTCGGTTCGAGTGTTTGATCTCCGCGATAAGGAGCATTCGACGATAATCTACGAGAGCTCGGAGCCGGACACGCCGCTGGTTCGGCTAGGGTGGAACAAGCAGGACCCTAGGTACATGGCCACTATCATAATGGATAGCGCGAAAGTAGTCGTGCTCGATATTCGTTTCCCGACGCTCCCGGTTGTGGAGCTGCAAAGGCACCAGGCGAGTGTGAACGCGATTGCCTGGGCGCCGCATAGTTCGTGTCACATCTGTACCGCTGGTGATGATTCTCAGGCTCTCATTTGGGATCTGTCTACCATGGGTCAGCCTGTTGAGGGCGGATTGGATCCGATTTTGGCGTATACTGCTGGTGCTGAAATTGAGCAGTTGCAGTGGTCATCTTCTCAACCTGATTGGGTTGCAATTGCTTTTGCTTCAAAGCTTCAGATTCTGAGGGTGTGATTGTGTCAGCGATTTGGTATGTGTAATTGTAGTTTGTAATAACCTACATAGATTTGGGAATTCTTGAATGACATTTGCATTTACTTCTTTTGTTATATACCCATCCAGTTAAATGTTTTTGGTTTTAAACTTTTAATCTATGCTATCATATTTGCAAGGCCATGGTATAGTGTTACAACTCTGACAAAATAATATTTGATAGGAAAACAGAAAACTTACACATGAATGTACATCACTTTGTGTCTGATAGTAGTTATACTCACTTAGGTTATAGGGCTATAATGTATATAGTTGACTGAAATGGAAATTGATGCTACTACAATCTAAAAATAAAATATGATGAAAAGGAAAATAATGTGAATCTGGAGGATAATCTCTTTCCTTAGAACAACCAGTGCTTCTTCCTCGGCTTTGGCTGCGCCATAGCTTCTGCAAAACGCAATAATTCGATTAGCTTACAAGTTACCACTCTCTAATTTTAAGATTATTTCTTAACCATGAATCAAAGAAAGCCCACCTCGGATCTCATAGAGAGAGTTGTAGTGCACTTCAGACCAAAAACTTAGCCACAATTCTGTGTTTTAAAAAAAGGAACACATGAAAATAAAACATCACTGTAGTTAAGGTCTTGCTGGATTTTGTGGTGAATCATATAGTATACAGAGAAAAAAATGAAGTTGATGTAGAATTGTCGGTGTAATACCTCGCTGAGGTGCCTGGTGCTGTGGCATAATTTCTATAAAACAGGTATCCCGGAACGAGGTTAAAAGGCATATCTTTGCAGCAAACTATAAATCGAATCACAGATTAGACCAAGAAAATGAAATCTTGAAATTTTATCATAACTTGATCATCTTATCGTTCTCCAACAAGTGCATAAATATAGACTCTTTGGGGGTTCTTGGACTTATATTTAAACAATAGTAGTCGAAGCCACACTTAAGGCACAAAGGGTAAAAGCCTTGAGCCAAGACGCTTAATGCTTGAAAAGCGAGGGCTTTTATAAGCAAGACACAATTTAATTATGCCATTTTTTGTGGTTTAGACATGTTTCAGGCCATTTTCAAAAGTTTCAGACCACTTTTGAATTTTGATGTTTCTGCCCAACTTCAGCCAGAAAGTATGGTCTGTGTGAGCCTTGAAGAACACAAGCAAAGTATTATGCTTATCTGCTTATTCTATGATTAAAATATGTACGACACTGATTATTTTTTATGCATTCAAAATTACAAATTTAGCCTTGTGTTTCCAATAACCCCCCTAAAACATTTTATGTCATAAATAACAAGTTATGAATCACAACTCTCTCAAGCAACCCATCACTTTAAGCAATAAATAAGTCTGAAATTGATATTCTAAAACACCCAATCCAACCCAAAACTTTTTGTTAAACAATTTGCACCATTCATGTTATTGAAATATAATGTAACAGTTTCAATCTTACTCTTATGCGTGTTCATCTTTGGACCATATGACCTCCCTTAAAATATTTTACAGCAGTACACTCTTTAGGATATTGCTTATTAGAACTGTTTTTTCTGCTTGCTGCAAACTAACTCCTAAATAATTGGATAAGGACTCCCAAACACCCTCAGAACAACTTATCAGTTGTATATAAATGCAATAAATAGGCAGTTTTCATAAGTGATCCCAAACACTGTTTAAGAGGTTCTTTAACACTAGGGGAAACAGTATATATGCTTAATTGCTTATAGTGTTATCAGTTTATATCATTGGCTGAAAAAAGCAAACCTTATCAGCAGCCGCTTGTAATGTAACATGATCCCCCCATTCACCTGATCTGTAAATGGCTGTATTTAGTAACAAAATCGACGTGTATTCATATATTTTTTTAAAAGTTAAACAATGATTACTAAATGCAGTCAGTTTAACTTTGTCTGCAAATAAAACAGGCACATGCAGTCAATATATTTTATTTAACAGACGATTCACGTATGAGAAGGGTCCTACTTGGATATTCTTTTGTAATACTTCTTGTACTTCATTGGAACATAGCCTTCGTATAGAGAACGAGACGCCTTCAGCTGCAAAATCAAAACATGAGACAACATAGCATGCATTATAAAACATGACTTAAGTTGCTAAAATTGCACCCATGAAAACCTATTAAAAGGCTAAAAAATTGGACCATAAATGTACAAAAAGACATGACACACCTGCTTCACAACCTCCTTTCGGACATGCTTGTGATACTCGGGTGACCTGTAGAGCTGGTCAGAAATAGCACGGAACTGAAACACATGGAAGGAAAGAGTTCAACTAATAATGAAAAAATAATATAATGTAGAGGTCTGTTCAATACAACACCGATTATAAATAGAAAACTAGAATAACTTTATAAACATTTGTACTTATTGCCTTAACTTTAACACACCTGACAGTTTCCATCACCAGATACCTTCACTTCACATAAACCATAAACATGTAACCTGAAGAAATATGAAGAAGACAGATGGATGATTGATCTCTAGATCTTGGTTTTAAATTGCATGCATTATGCACTATGTGCACAATGTGATCTGATGAGCGATTCAGTGCATTATGCAGTTGACTAGTATTTGGACAAATTAGATCATCAATTGTAATGGGTATGAGTTTTTCAAATCTTCTGTCTTTTGAATGAGCAACTATGTCCATAATCTAAGCAACGGGTTTGAGTATTTGAACAAATTAGACTATTGATTGAACAAATCTAACTAGGGTTGATGAGAATATCTTATATTTTAATGTGTATCTATAAATAAACTTTAGTATTCTTTTAACAATGAAAGCCTTGAATACTTGATAGGCGTTACACATTGCGCATTACACATTGTGCATCAACTTTTGTAATCAAAATGCAACGCCATCCGCCTTTTAAAACCAAGCCCCGGGTGTGTGTGTGTGTATATATATTGTATATGTAATGCTTAGTCTACAAATATCAATCAACTTAAATGTAAATGCATATACCTCTGGCTTAATCGTTGATGATCCAAACTGGCATCACTAACATTGGGGATGAAGGAATTTATCCGTGGAACATGCTGAAGATTTCAACCGAATTAGATCAAAATCACAAAAAAACAAACAACAAGATCTGCTTAATAATAATAATAATAATAATTACCGGAACAGGTGCCAGATTGGTAAGCCGCCGACCAACTGAACCATCTAATTGAGCATACTCTTCAGACAACACAGCAGCAATCATCCCATCATCGTCAACATCCTGTTGACTACTCAATGAAGTTGAGCTAGAACATTCTCCCACACTTGGTGGATGATCCGATGATGAGTGTGGGATTTCATTTCTCATCATTCACAATGATCAGATTCTTTACGCCAACTGCAATCGCTAACAATCAATTCAACACGGAATTGCTATTAAAACTGTTGAAATTGGTAAAACGATGAAGAACAAACAGTTAGAAGATCGCGTACGAATACAGATCCAGTAGAAGAAACGTAATCGGTAATTATTACAGGGAATAATCGTAGATAGAATCAATAGAGAGGTTGAAAACTAGGGTATTGAATATGAAAAAAGTCAAAATCGTTGGATATCCGATTGGGATTTGACTATAAGAGGCAAATTTGATAGTATGTAAATGATTAACCGAAAGAAATTAGGCGGAATTCATTAGGAAGATATAAATTACCTTGCGGCGAATATAATTTGGGGGGAAATGATTGATTGATCTATAGCACAAAAAACAGAGGTAACATAATAATGATAATAATAAGAAGGTGTTGTTTGTTCATCCGGTTATTGACTTTGAGGATTTGTAGATGGGTGGCAGCAGCAAGGGAGATATGAAAATGACCGGAGCCAAGAACTGAAAAGTTCTTGAAATTGGGCCGCAGCCAACCGAATCTAATGGGATAAAACGTCAAAACAATTTTTGGTGGTTGTAGAAACTAGATATTTAGCTCTATTTATTATTATAGTATTTACTTGATATAGTTATTTCTTTCATTCATTGATTGCTACCATGTAATCTTGGTTTATGGTTTGTTAATTGTAGGTCATGATTATTCTTTTAATATTTTTTAGATAGTTTTTTATTTTAGTTTTAATTTCATATAATTGGTTTTACGTTTCAATTTTTTAGATATTTTTTGGTTTTAGTTATATCAGGTCAAGAAAATAAACCTATGTTTTCGTTTTAGATGTCGTATTTTCAGTCCGATGTATTTGATTAAAACTTGCAACTAAATCCATTTTAAGGCGCAACAACATTCATCATGTCCTTTTGAATTTTGATGTTTACATAAATGTAATGAAACATTACGGGTCACGCAACAATATGTGTGTCGCAAAATCTACTTTATTTTAACTTTTTCTTTATACAAGTAGATTTTTAGGATAAATCAATCATATTTATAATCTCAATGATTTAAATCCACAATTTTTGGTTGGGATGTAAATACAAAAACAATGGTAAGTTTATTTTAATACGGAGATGACCATCTTTTCTTCATGACTGTTAAAATACATTGTAAACGTTTGTTGATGTGACGTCTATGTTGATGAGAGGGATGTTAATAAGAATAAATAAGGGAGTAAGGGTGGAGGGGTGGTGATATGGCTTCACTTCCTTCGGGTACCAAGCTGCGCGCTAATGCATTTCCAATCAATCAGTTTCACAGCTTCGGCTATTGCGGCTTCCTGTATCTTTTGGCCTACTCCAAGCCAAAAAAAATAAAAATTGTGTGTTTTGTTGATATAGGCTTCGATGCCCTACCTCCTCTATTTAGGCTAATAGTCTTAGAGTAGTTATGGGAAATTTAATGCTATCTAGATTTGTATATTGTCTGTTTGAAGTTGTGAGTGTCACCATGAGTACATCTCTCTCAAATCCTATTGGATTTGTTAGTTCATTCTTTATTAATTCACTTGATATTCATACATGTATTTTTATGCTTTTCGAATATCACAAGAGGGATATATATGTATTTCAAAGATTCTAAAGGAGAGCATTTTTTTCTTCTCTGGTTGCTTGAGTCTGAATACTTTGAGTGAGACGTCCCAATTCTTCATCCACCACATCAACGACCACTGTCTCTGTTTGACCCCTCTGCCTACAAAACCGTCACCCTGATGGCCCGTATGTGCAGACCCGTCTTCATTATTCAAATCGGATTCGAACCCCTAGACCCAATGCTCAAAACCAAACTGAGACGCCAAGCTATCTCAAAGAAACCCCAAAAACGATGTTTGGAGATGCTCTTAGTTCACAAAAGAATATTAAGAATCAAAGAAGATAGATATACATCCAAATCCAATCTAATCGAATCAAACTATACAATGACATGTGACACGTGGCACTTTTGATTCCATAGCATTAGAATGATATTTAACAAATAAATCTCTAAGTACTAATCAATCAATCCTCTTCGCTTGAAGTAGTATCCAGCATATTTACACTTTCTTGAACCGCTGGAATCCTACTCCATCCCGAAGGGCTTCTCAACGACAACAACTTTGACCGGTCAGAATTGACTCCTCTGAAAGCAGTCATTTTCGACGAAACCATTGGCATTGCAAGAACAGATGATGCATGCATCGTATCATCTCCCATACCCAGCAACAAAGTGCAAGTACTCTGTACCCAAAAAGTTTCAAAAAAATTAAGACATCATATTCCGATTCCATCGTTTGATTCCATTCGAGAGTGGAACTAGAATGTGGACAACCTTTGCTCTAACAGCCACAGCTAAGGTTTTTGTTGTCATTGCGTTTGCAAGCGACTTCAGATCCTTGATTGGCGAGTCTTCAATCAACCTTTAAAACAACACGTGTATATATAAACTAGAGGGCTTAATTGTTTGACGGTTTTCTTGATGGTAAGTCAAACTAACCTCTCTACATCAGTGTTGACTTTCGATGAGGTTATAGATGATAAGGGACCATCCATGACTTCACCCCCTGGGAAAGAAAAGAAACAAATCAGACAAGTTCCCAAATGAACAATATCAGAAAATTTGTTTTTTTTCCTTTATACTTTTAGTTTTTCGGATTTGTTTGGACAAAGCAGCATCATACCCAAAGAGGCCAAAACTCAAAAAGTTCTTATGAATGTGTGGGTCATAACGGGTTGGTCAGATTGTGTTGACCCGCTTACACCTTTTGCCATTCTTTTCTGAAGTTTATAAATAATAAGTACTAATTATGATTGCAAAGACCATACTATTTATATAATACTATAAGGTTTTGTAATAAAATGAATTAGCTGAGCTTATAATAATTTAGTACTTTTGAACCATGAAATCGCCAACCTTATTACCTTAATAGGGAGAGGATCATTTGAGAACCAATTGGGTTTCAGAACTAAAAAAAACTAATCTCGGCCACTAGTTTATATATATAGAAACCCCCCCCATGAATTATAGTGGTCCCCACCTGAAATTAGTAGTTGAGATTTAGTTCTTAAAAGTTCTCAAAATAAAAAGTTCTCATTTGAACCTAACCCTAATTCAATATAACTAAAAACTCTATACATGCATTTAATTTGTATGCATTTACGATTTTTATGAAATAAAAATCAAGCACGTCTACCAGATCGGGACCATGTGGAAGAATGGTCTGTTATGACCCTGCCACATTTTGAATTATCATCTGAAGCTGAAGTTGTAATAACGGGGCACATATATACCTTTTGAGTCATCGGGCGCCAACAATGTAATTCCTATGAATACCGAAATCATTCCAAGAAGAAACATCACAGTCCTCAAGGTATTCAACACCTGGTATAAAAAACATGTCATACAATTTCTACATATTACACAAAGGGGGATATATATAAAAGAGATAGAGTGAAGAGAGCGAACCTGATACTCCTGAAAATACACAAACCCCGTACAAATTGAGAAAAAAGTCCAGGCTATTTGAAACATGGGGACTATAAGTATTGCATCAAACTGTGCTAATCCTTCATTCAACCTTGCCATCTGAAAAAAAATAAATCAATATCATCCACATATGATTTTTCTTTGCATCCTACAATAAAAAGAACGAATATGGTACTAATCATTACCCAAAATCCAGCAGTACATAGGAACAATAAAAGAATCGAAAACGTGAACCAGCTATCCAGGCGATATGAACTGGACATGGACAATCTTAAAAGATTTGAACTGAAGAAAAAAAAGATAAAAGATCGTCAATTCCAAACGGCCCAGATTAGAATCTATTAGAAGACCATATCATTTAATCAATCACTCACAGGGACTTTGCAAAAAGAACTGAACATGATCCTATGGCTCCTGAAACTACAGCATATGAAAACGGAAGCAATAATTTCCAGTAGCGCTTAAGTTCTTTCCCTGGAATAGCAAGCAGCAATTCTCCTCTCCTGATTATTGAAATTATATACGCAATCAAATACAAGTATAATCATTAAAATTAGTTAATCATAATTCCTAATATAATCACATTCTTCTAACCTGTATACATAGTGATGCATGACAACCACCGCCACCAAAAGTAAACAGTAAAAAAGGAAGGTAATGTTACTGTACTTCTCTGCCAATTGGTCTTGTGTGTAAACTGTAAAAATCCAACAAAAAATATTAAAAAAAAAAAAAGAACATGATTCAAAAAGACAAAAGAAAACAAATGTGGTATATATACCAGGTGATTGGTGATTGCCAAATGCGACAAGGGAGGTGTTTCCAAGGACGATAAAAGTTGTGGCAACTAATACTCTGCATAATAAAGGGTACGAATGTTAATTTAAGTTTTATAGTGAGAGAAAAAAAAAACATGCTGCAGATTCTAGAACATACTTAACAGTGACTGTTTTGTTCAAGACAAAGTAGGCAAACACTATATTTGACACAAACTGGACAGATCCCAATGCTGCAAGAAGTGACTGCTCAAGTGGAAGACAATATAAAAAAAGTAAGAAAACAAAATATTAATAGAAAAACAGAGAAATTAAAGAAAGCCTTCAAACCGACCTGAGCAGCATATCCGAATGAAATAAAGTTAAGAGCGTTTCCAAAAGCAAAAAACAGAATACCTGTGAACAGATCAAACTAAAATCAATATGAAGTTTAGTTAAGTAAAAAGAATAGTAAAAGAGCATCATAAACTTTAAGTTTTTACCAAATCTCCAGGACTGGAAGCTTATAATTGGCCTCAATATTGACTTTCCATTCATTCCTTCACCTATCATCGAATGCCTTTCTCTCTACAATGTTTTAATTATAAATATGATTAAGTTATTCACATTAGTAACCAGTGGAGTAACAGATGATTGCAAAGAGGAACGTTAAGTACCTCATCATGGCCCAATTTAAGAAGATTAGTTCCAAAGTTAATGGCAATGCTACCAAAAAGATTGATGAAAGCTCCAATCACCCACTCACCCATAGATTACAAATCTCTATGTAATCAAGATGGTGTTTGGATTTTAAAAACCAGAAGTCAGGAGACAGTAATCAAAAGAAGCAACTGCAGGACACAACACTCTATCGAAAATTCATTCGTGAGTCCACTTTGATGTAATAGATTGGGAAATAAATTTCCTGCAAGCTCTGGTTTCACATAGAATAGGTGTTAAGAACCAATCAAGGCACATTCATTGAATGAAAGAATACAAGTAGTTGCAGAATTAGACGAAAAATAATGATAAGCAAAGTTGTAAATGACAACAGATAGTAGCAGAACAAAGAGCATTTTACATATTAGGATAATTTCAGCCCCATCACACCCTCCCAAAATCCTACCAATACCTCTGCTATGAGTGAAATATACTAGTTAAGTTTGTTTGTTTGTTAGCAGAATGAAGCGCATTTCACATATTAGGATCATTTCAGCACCAATTGAGACACACACATTAAGCCCAAGTAAAATTTAGACCACCAGTGACCATATAGTTTATAATTGCAAAAATATCAATTGCATCATAAAAACAAGGATTACAAGTCACAAGGCTACATGAATGAACAGCAGGATGTTAGCTTTCATACTAGACTACTAGTGTCTTCAAGGAACAGTTTGGCGGTTCAAATCCTGCAAAGTGGAGGTGAAGTAATTTTAGCTGTTAAAAGAAACTGTCATACTGGTAGTATTGATGAAAACCCCCCTTTTGGGGTCAACTAAACGACTAATTAATCAAGTATCAAAGCTTTTATAACCAAAAACAGCATAATCAGGGGAAAACTTGGCTACCAATTTATAAAATCAAATATGGAAACCAGATCCTATGTCCGAAACTTCAAATACAGCAATCAAACAGCCTGGTGATGAGATATTTCCCCAAATATAACTACCAATTTATAAAATCAGAAAAGTAGGTAACCGTACTAATCAGATCGCGTCATATGAAAGAACAGATCATAGATCCGAGATGAAATCCAAGAACAGGTTAGATGTAATTGAAAAGTAGAGGAAATTTGGTACCTCAGTTGTGAAACAACAAGAAGAGGGTTTGCCGGAATCCAATCTGCTAAACGTTGAATAAAACTGAGAGATGAGATCGATGTGTATGTGAATAATCGGATCGGGTGATTTGTTTACAAGTGGTGAGTTGATACGAATGTACGATCAATTATACACCTGAGTGATTGAAATTTTTCGGGAAGTATGAATGCGGATCAAACAAGAATTTGAATTGAGATTGAAATTGAAATTGGGGATTGGTCCTTGTGTCAATGAGGTAGGTCTTTGGTCGCATAGGGTGGCTTTCGCAAGACGCATATGATTGATTTTCCAACGCATCCAGCCGTCGGCGACTTAACTGGCAACAACAATTTTCCCTTTGCTTTTAATTTATTTTATATGGGAGTTGTTAAATGTACCAAGGTAATGTACTAAAATGGACTTTTTTGTTGAAATCCACATAAATCACCTCTTAAATCTAACTTTTAAATACACTTCTAAAAAACATGCATTCTCGAAAAGATAAATCCATGAATCATAATATAATTATAGTCAACATAATTTATTAAAATTAGAGTTTATTTCCAAAAAGGAGTAGATTAAAATTTTATTTATCAAAATGGGTGTTTAAAAGTTATTTATTAAAATGAGTATTTTTAAAAGTTTTTTTTTTCTCACTCTTATTCTTATTCTTATTGATAAGAAAAAATTGTTATTTAAAAAATGTTTTTAGAAAAACTTAAGAATTGGTTTTCTACTTGAAACTATATTTAAATTACCAACCACTGTAAATATTATTATTGTTTCGGATTTTATCTTTTTTTTTTGCCATCCAAGTCTTCGTTTTCAAAGTTTTTATAATTGTCAATTTTTTTTACTTTTTTAAGATCCATCAAATTTTTATAACTTTTTATACTGTTTTAATTCGTTTTCAAAGTTCTTCTAAAATATATTTTTGGAAACTAAAAAAATATCTATTTATAAAATATTTTCAATACTTAAAGAAATAGTTTTCTTAAAAAACGTAAACAAACTAAAATACTCGTGAGCTTGAGATCGACTCGCTAAAATCTTGAGTGGAGTCAAGCTAAAACAAGGCCCAAACCCAATAACGGACCAAAAAATAAGCTAGTGTAAAAAAGGAGTGCGTACTTGAATTTTACTTATAGATCTCATGTAGTCTTGCAAGCCTAAAGCTCAAGCTCAAGTGCTCAATGTGTGAGTAGTTTTTTTTTTAAATGGGTTCAAAACTCACGACTCTAGCCGTACGAAAGTTGGCATACTCACTTAGTGTTGTCATCATTACAAAAATGTCAAATATTTACCCAACTTTGCCCTCCTAGACATGATTTTTTCGATCTATTTGATTAATTATTTTAGTGTTACGTACTACATTTACTATTTTTATTAGAGTCATGTGAAGGACCTTTATTTTTTTATTAAATTCTTGAATTTGACTATTTATTATTATATTAATAATAATAATAGTATTGATATTATTATTAATAAAAAAACAAATATTTATTACCTTGTTATTAAAGAAATCAAAATAACTGAAAAAGACATGTAATTATTATATAATTATTACATAATTATTAAAGACATATAATTATTACTTCATTAATTAATTACCATTTTGACTAAGTTGATACATTTATCATTTTAACTTGGTACATTTATCCTATCCCATTTTATATTAATATTAAAGTACCCCTAAGCTTTGACTACTCCAATCCGTTGACCTTCTGATAAAAATTGACTCGCAATTTCAACTCATTAGGTTATATTCCTTTGCCAGAAGATTTAATGGGATAAAATATACTCTAAAGTTCATACATTGTTAGCAGTTAGCACTATAGTTAAAATGAGAATAAACATCGGATATTATCATGCTAGGTGTCATTTGATAGGAAACGATTTTTATTTCACAGAAGTTAACAATAATCAAATACATCATCAAGATATAACACAACTAACTCATGATATATATTTATCAAACATTGTGAGATTTATACATCAGTTTATCTGTAGATATATTAGGATGTTTCTCTACTTTGATAATTTCATCATATGATAGGTTGTTTAGTGCAATTTTTTTAGATATGGTTTTTACTAAATTATCAAGTTAAACTATTTAAAAAATATAACTAGGTCGTTTCATGTATTTTACTAAGTTACCAAATCATTCTATTATGAAAGAAAAAGATATGTTCTTTTATATTATCTTAAAAAATATGTATCGAAGAGGATAGACACGGTTCGTCGGCCTATACCCGATTTCATATGGATCTTCCTTGACCTACAAGGCCACTCCCTATGAGATTAGCCCCACACACATCTCTGGGGCCCAAGGAATAATCATATATTCATGCCACGTTATACGCATCTAAGCATTCAGAACATGTCATATGGTCTCAGCCGTTCACCTCTAACTGCTCCAAAATCTACTATAGACAGACCTTTATGGTGTAAATCTAAATCGGTATTTATCATGAGATCCCATTATACAGGGAGGAATTACAAAGAGATACAAATACTATTTACGAAAAAGATAAATGATATATGATGGGAAGATAGTAGGTTTCTTGTGTCAATTTCTTGCTACTTCCAATTTGGTTGTTTGTATTTCTTGTGGTTAAACTTTATGTCATGAACCAAGAAGAGAAAAACCAGCATTTCATCATCACCAAGGCCGATCTGCACCGGATTTACCTTCTAGCGTGCGTGTTACCAGGCCGACTCTAACTATATGTTTTTCGGTAGCAAAATGATCAATAGACGAGCATTTCCAATAAAACAATCAACAGCATTTTGCATGTTATCTATCAAAAATAATCTAAAAAGAAACAAAAGAACTGCATAATAAATAAATAAAAACTATGATTAATAATTACAATAACCAAGTAGTTGAGCTAATTACTACATAAACATTCATGTATATTGTGTACTCTTTTACCGTCAACAAGAACTACGCGACTGTTACTCGTCCCCACTGGTTCATGTGGGCTGATCAATGATTTACAAAATAAGGGCACAAGCCAATTCCGAATAAGTGCATGCACCCTACCAGCCTTACCAGGGTCCGGTTTAAACCACATGACTAAATGGGCTAGGTTCGGTTTGGTTCAGGTAGATTCGGTTAGGTTAGGTTCCACAGCGAGCTGCTTGCTTATGCATCCATATAATAGATATTGATTGCTTCTGGTGAGGATATGGTTAAAAGGGTCCTATAATGATTTAGTATCTTATGAGGGCTGGTAGTGCAGAGTGAAGTTCAGCTAACAACTGGAATATCCAAGTAAGAAGCTGATCTTTTGGTAAATCTATAAGTAATTCCGCCTGCAACACATCCATTCAAACACATTTGAAATGTAAACAAGTGTAGAGGTGGCAAAACAAGAGGGACAGGATTGGGAAACGGGTCAAAACGGGTAAATCTTTGTTTTTCTAAACCGTGTTTCTGTTAACCATATAATGCAAGAGGTTCACCATATTTTTACCAAAGTTTGCGGTTGGTTGCATTAAATGGTAGATAAAAAATGCAAAGCGTGTTGCATTAAATGTTACGAAAAGCATATTTTGGTAATGTATGGTAAGCATGTTGCATTTTTTTGGAACGTTCAACCAAAGATTATTTGCATCAGTTGAGCCTGTTCCCAGGGAAAACCATCTCCGCGAGGGGTCGGATGGAAAACCTGTCAGTCTCAGGGATCGAACTCGTGGCCTTTTTCAGTCCCGATTCTTCCCCTCATCACCAATACCATCGGGCCAATTGACCGATGGTAAACATGTAGCATTAAACGGATAAAGAAAGTACATTGCATATCTAGGTAAAATATTTTACTTTCTTGAAAGGTTTGCCCTAGTTATTTTGCCCGTTTGAATACTGTACAAAGCAAACGTAAATCAACTTCATTCCAAGTAAATGGGTCGATTTTTAGTTTCTTCTAAAAACATCCAAGGCATAATGCCAAAACATAGCAACATACTTTCAGTTTGTGTTTAGTCATTAATGTTATAAAGAGTGTTCCGTTCATTTCATAAAAAAAATAATCACCAAAGGAGCCCCTAACATGATGGATGACCCAAGTGGAACGTTTTAAGGGTGTTGATGTCAGATTTTAATTTTTCAAAAAATGACCACTATGGAACATTTTGTAAAACTTCAATGACTAAAATCAACAAAATCAAAGTAGACCAAGCGAAAATGCATTGCTACCTTTTAACATTATTCCCGAGATCAATTAGAAAAATTGTACCTTAATTTCATCTCCTTCAAAAACAAGCATATTACGGTGAGTATCTGACAGCATGGCGTCCCTTATCATCTTGAAAACTTGTTGTCCCATGTTCGTTGTCATTACTACAGTTTTTCCTGAAACATAAACTCTGGTAATCCCGATATCTGCAGCCATTCTTTTCACATAAAGTTTTTTCAATAGGACTTCCATGGCGTAAGGTTCTTTCCCATACTGTCTCCTTAAATCCACTGTAAATTGAACCAAACTACACGTGTCTTTTTCTGCAGCTTTTTCTGCACCGTTAATCATTTCTATGGGATTGTCCAGATAATTTATGTACTCTGAAGAGAGACGTGGATTTATATCCAACTCAAGCTGACATAAAAAAAAATACAGTTAAAAATCAACAAAACGGATTAAGGTTGACAAATTAGTACCATTAAGCCCCTCTATGCTTCTAATTCAATGAGGGTTTTTTTTGCACAAAATACCACCCTGCGTTCACATTTGTCCCTTTTTAGTTATTCTACTTTTTTCTGGTACATGTGAGTCGTTAAAAGATGGCTTTTTGTCTGGTTTGTGAGGGTATTTTAACAATGATCCAAAAGAGGCAAAAGCTTTTATACCAAGTCCATAAAGTAACCCATACAAGACAAAAAGTTGACTCAAAAGCACACAAAAAAAGTACAATGACTAAGGAGGGACTAAAGTGAAAATACATCAGTATTAATGCAAAAAAAAAAAAAAAAAAATTGAATTCCATGATAAGACCCAAGCCAGCATCAGATACCCAATTATTGAGATTAAAAACCCCTCAAGCTAAACGCGGGAGCGATTGTAGCTTGAAGTGTAATTAACTCAAAACATAAAGGACTAGAATGTAAAAGACTAAACTATTTTTTTTGAAGCCCAGATCTAGCCTGTCATCCATCATGCTTTTGTCCAGTTCAGTTGTTCACCACCCATGGAGATTTTTTTTTTCACACGTCGTTAATTTTCTTCTCGCCAACATCGGATGCTTGTTCCCGTTTATTTTCCTGTCGCCATCACCGGATGCTTGTTCTCGGTTGTTTTTCCTTACCACCACCACCACAGGATCTTCTTCTCCCCTCTGTCTCGCCTGAAAACAAACACACTATGGTGTGCCGCTGTTGTATAGCGGAGGTGATGTCGGAAATTGGGGTGGAACACCACTGTGTATGCGGTGTTTAGAGGGCTCCGTTGTGCCGCTAGTAGTTGTGGATGATGTGAAGGAGAGACGGAAGGGAGAGAGCATAGAGAGTGTCAAAAATCCGTAAAAAACAGATGCCGTCGGATGAGGTTTTGCAAGTAAGAAAGGAGAGAGAGAGAGAGAGATGGATTCTCGCATCCGTGATTTTCATGCGCTGTGGATGCTCTTAGAGGCGGCGAAACAGGGGCAGGCGGGTTGGGTAACAGGTAACAAGTGTAATTTGTTGTGTTGGTCAAAATCAAAACAGCTCGGGCTAGACAACATTTTTGTATTTTTGTAGAACATTCATGTGTTAAATATAATTACAAAAAGTATATTATAATTTACTATAAATGACACATACCTTGACAGATTTGTAAGGGACTGGACGTGTTCGATGCACATCCACCTGGTTTTGTACATGAGCCAGATTTTGCAATTAATTTCATCAGAACCAATTAGCTTATTAACACAGAAACTTAATGAATAAAAAAGAATACCGTGGATAAGCTCTCGAAAAGCATTTCAAAGAATAAATCAATGCCTACATTGCCGATATCCCCTGTTTGTTGCACACCAAAAATATTACCAAAACCTCTTATAGTCATGTCTCTTTCTGCAAGTTGCAGACCTTGACCAAGATCACCACATTCTTCAAGAGCTTCAAGTCTTTTCTGTAGCATTTAATGCAAACGATTGTATTTAGTAGTATTACTTACTTGCTTTGTATCAAGTGAAAAACATATCACCATAAGTTTCTCATATCTATGCAGAAACCAAAATAAATGATGGCAAACTAGTATCATGTGCCCGTGTTAAAATGCAACTACTATGCAAATGTGGGTCTTACAGACTTACAGAGTTCATAAAATGCAGAAAAGCAGATTGCAAGTAAAAGAAATGTACTTTTAGTCAATTCAACATCCAAGGGTCTATTTATAAGTTTATAATCAAATAAGGTACCCGGTTACGGGTTACCTAGTTATATAGCTTTATATAAAGGTTAGTTATTGCAGCTAAGGAAGACGTAACACCCAAAACCTATTCAAATTATGTGTGAAGTCATAAGTATTATGTGTAACATTTTGGGGCATTATGGAAGGTTACATAAGCATTATGTAACATTTTGGACTTATGGAGAGTTAGTTAATAAATATGGATTTCGAAATAGTTTTACATTAGTATAATATGTTATGTAACAAATTGGCTAATAAGATGGAAAGAAGACCAAAATGGTCATGTTACAAATATGGTAAAAGTGCCATTTAACACAGTCATCTAACAAATTGAAAGGAACAACAAATTTTAATCTTGGGGAATGGAAACCATAGGTAAGGCAAAATAATGAGGATGTAGACCCATTTTTTTATCCATTTAGGTGATTTTTAACATGCATGTAAATATTAAATAGGTTCGCGTTGATGTCTATATATGAGTAGATAAGGATCACAACTGAGGAAAATGAACATAAGGAAGGGTAGCATAAGAGATTCATTCTTGCATATTCATGTCTAGTAAGTGTTAAATCATGATGTTCTTGCATTCGATAGGTTTTTTGACAAGCAATGTTTAGGGCGTCTTTCCTAGCATAAGTAGAGCATGTGATACCTTATAAGGAAAGGTTTAAGATATCTTTTCATGCATGGTACAAATCTTAACCTTTCCTAAAAAGCCAAAAGCATCTAATGACTATTGTATAGGTAATTAGGCATTTAAAACAGGTATACCAACCGAAATTTACTACAGCTAAGCAAGATAATTCCATGTGATTTGGAAAAACAAGGGCACATATCAAAATGTGTTCTTTATAAACTTGATATATGATAGCCATATCAAGGATACTCGAGTATGGTATGTAAACAAATACATTTGGTTATTTGTTGATTGTGTGTATTTAATGTGGCTTTGCTTGTACACTTGTGATGATAATGAATAGCAAGGATCCATTGCCTGCATGACAATAAACCGAAAGCTCCCCCTCGAAATGCATTATGTGAGATTGCCCACTCACCGAGCAATATAAGCATGATGTGAGTCTCATGCGTATCCTCTCAAAATGATCATATGTTGAATTGGAAAAGAACAAATAATGTTTTACTTATGATTGTTTTCCTTGTGTTTATCTGTTCTTACTTGCAACTTACGTTGTGAAAGATCAGTAAAAACTGTGACAACTCACAAAGGCTTTATGGTGGACCTCGCATGTGAGAATGTGAGATAAGAGTCCTCCGGCTTTATAGTTCGGACCTTCTGGAAAACTTACTTATAGATAGTATAATCTTACTTTACAGATTTTGAATTTAGTTCTGCCGTTTTTAAAGCAATTCAACTACTGCTTAACTACCAGATTTGTAAAATGTTAAACAAAATGGATATCATATATGCACATTCGGGTACAAAGATTTATGATTTAGTACTATAAATTATTGAATATCTTCGATTTGAAAAGTTGGTCAAAATTTGGGTGTAACATAAGACCACATACCTGTGCGGCTGGAGAGAGCAACAACTTATTGGGGTAGAACAAATGAGCATGTGCTTCCTTATTCGACCTTCCCACCCTTCCACGTAACTACACCAACAATCTCATCAAACAAGAAAATTATTAGAGATATACATATAGTGTCACATATATAGACTAGAGGTAGCTTATTAGGCAATTAGGCAGTTGGATAACAAATCATATCCGGTAAATATTTACTACGGTTCGTTTCGGGGTTGACATGACTTGAAAAACTTGTTTGCCAATTCTTTAAAATTGTAATAATTAGTTAGTGCGTTATATATGGCCGCTATTAAACTCTATTATAATAGTACTAATAATATTATGAGTAAATTACTGATTTCCGTCCTTTATAAAAATATGAAATTAGTGGTTTCGCCCTTTAAATTCAACAATTACTGATTTCGTCCTTTATTTTAAAATATTTGCACGCTGGCAATCCTTTCCACTAACCCCCGTTAAAAATTCCGTTAACTCCCCTCACGTGAGCGGGCATTTTCGTCCTTTTACCACACTTAAATGAGATAATGTGACTAACATATAAAAACCAGATTAAACCCTACCCTCTTAGGACGAAAATGCCCAGAGTTAACGTAATTTTTTAACCGGGGTTAGTGGAAAGACTGCCAACGTGCAAAATTTTTAAAATAAAGGACGAAATCAGTAATTATTGAATTTAGAGGACTAACCAGTAATTTTATATTTGTATAAAGGACGAAATTAGTAATTTACTCTAATATTATGTTTCAAAAAGCAACTTAGAAGAAAGTTGTATACATCAAAAGAACACTTTGGTCAACGTTTGACCAATTTGCTCCATTTGACATATTTTTTAGCAAGCAGATGGTCAGAAAAAAAAACCTGATACAGTTGTGCGAGCCCAAATTGCTGAAAGTCTTGGATAATGATGGTGTTAGCATTTTGAATGTCTAGCCCACTCTCTACTATGTTGGTGGAAACTAAAATCTTAATTTCTCCATCTACAAATCTTGCCATGGTTTGCTCCAACCGTTTCGAGTATAGCTGCACAAAAGATGCATTACATAATTTAAGCATAGACAGGTTTTGATAAATGGGTGTTTCCGTGCTTATAGGTAACAGAAAAAGATTTACTTGTCCATGAGCAAGAGCGATTTCGAGATTTGGAAAAGTTTTCTCAAGAAATGACATCACCTCTTCAAGACCTGTGGAAGGTAATAAACTAGGCTTAACCAGATCACCAAATAACAACACATCCCCATACTTCAAAGAGCTAATGGCTTTGACTTGAAATAGTCAAAATAGAATTTGAAGCATTGCCATTTCCCATAGTTAGTTCAAACCCCATCGAACATCAAGGGTAGAGCAAAGAAAGGTGATAAATGTGGTAAAAACTAGTCGAAACAGTTTCCTCTTTCTGAGTGAAATGGGTTAGGTTGACCCAAAACACTTATCTGTCCAAAAGTTCAATTTATTTTCATAAATAATTAGTCTGCTAAATATAATTATAGAAGTTACTAATTTCTTGAACAAAGAAATGTAAGAGGTTTGCATGAAAAAAAAATACTTCAGGCAACTTTCGAACCATTTGACCCCTTTCCTTTTCAGATATTTATGGTCTTTTTAACCTTTTCAACTGAACCAGTCGTATATATAAATGGCTCATAATTGGCGCCTCTAGCATATATGTGTCTATAAGTTGCATGGATGTACATATATACGAGTTTCATAACTGTTACCTTGAATACGTGGCAAAACATAGAAAACCTGACCTCCACGGTCCAGCTCATATTTGATTGCTGATATAACCTTTTCCTCACTATACTCTGAAAGGTGGGTTTTTATAGGAACTCTCTGAGGAGGTGGTGTTGTGATCAAACTGACAGTATCACAATGGGATGAAAGGGTTAATTATTCCTTAGATTTAATGTTTATTTGTTCTACAAACTAAATCATGTTCACCAGAATCAAATTAACACTCGCGATAATCAGTACCAACATTTACCAAATGTTGTTGCTATTCAATGAATGGTAACTCAACCAATCACATTTTCCCACCTCTTTGCCTTTGTTTTCTCGCCTTCCATTTTAATTAAATAACTTATTTTGTACCTGATCACATTTAATGCTTGATTAATTATATTTTCTATTTTATCGTACTTTTTAACTTAATGTAATATTTGATTTATTGTTTCTTTAAATATTGTCAAAATTAACTTTTTTCAGATTGTAAGTTTAAGATTGGACATTTTAAAAAAGAAAAAGACATGATACCAAAGCAAAATATGATGATTTATTAGTTTACTAAAATTTTCTAATTTATTGTAAATTTTAGTTGACTGTAATTTTTAAGTTATTGTAATGTTCTTTAACCTACTATATTTGGGATTTCCATTATTCATGTATTCATTATAAAACGCATGCACCATAAAGCATGGGCAAAAACACTTTAAAAGACTAGCAAAAGTATAAAAATAATATTCCAACAAATGTGACCTGTAGTGTTTTTTAACTTAAATATCAACATGTATTACTATTACCTGCAATCACGAAAGCCAGTTAATGCTAAATAGAGGGTCCTTGGAATAGGTGTTGCAGAAAGAGTAAGAACATCAACTGAATTTTTCATAGAAGCAATCATCTCCTTTTGTTTAACACCAAACCTCTACAAAGCAAAGACACATATTATTTACATAATTACATTTGATTTGATCACACCAAATATCATTTATTAATTCTTAATATCAAAAGATCTGAAGATAAAGATAATTATCAGGATTTGGTAAATGGCAAAGGAGGCAAACCTGTTCTTCGTCAACTATTAGAAGACCCAATTTATCATATGTGACCCGGCTACCAAGAAGAGAGTGAGTTCCAATAATAATATCCAGCTCACCATTTCGGATCAAATGAAAATACTCCTCTCTCTCTGACCTGGTCTGCATACTGTATAAGGTTAGGTGCAAACCAATGTGCTAGTTGAGTATCCTGGCTAGATGTGAAAATTTTGGCCCATATACTTGTAAGTACATCTATTTGGGTTGTGTCTTAACTCAAAACAGCCAAGGACTCATGTCTGTTTGATTAAATAACTTAGCTAAAAAGGGAACGGGTCAAACAGGTTAAATGTTGTTTAAAGTCTAGTTTTTTATGCAGATATTTAGATTGTTATGATAATACTATATATGTAATCATAGCCAAGGCATCCATTGTCTATTAAAGAGTAAAAGAAAAAATGATGTCCCAAGCACCAATCTAGCCACCTCTAATCATTGACCAACTCTCCAATAAATAGCAACAAGTCTTTTATTAAAAAATCAGTTGAGGTGAATAACTTGATATCTACAGTCATTAAAATAAATAATAATATAGCTAGCTAGGTAATATCATAATACTACACTTAATAATACTATCATCACAAATCAATCCACATGATGTAATTTAAAAATGAAAAGAGAATGTCATTTTCACCTGAAATCTGCTCATAAGCCCCACCCTGATGTTGGGGTATTTGGAAAATCTCTCTGAAATAACACCAAAATGTTGTTTAGCTAATACAATGGTGGGCGCTAATACCATAGCTTGTTTCCCGGACGATACCACGCAAAAAAGGGCTCGTTGAGCAACTTCTGTCTTCCCAAATCCAACATCTCCGCAAATCAATCGATCCATCGGAGTTTCTCTCTCTGTTAAATCATTTTCAACATCGATAAACGCCTGCAACAATGATGAAGATTTGAAAATACTGATGCGTAAAGGTTACTACATTCTCCAACAAGAATTCTCCAACAAGAATGAGAAAAGATTGGATAATTAGACAAAACCTTTTTCTGATCAGGAGTGGGATCATAAGGAAATTGAGCAGCAAATTCAACCATGGCAGGATTCTTAGGGTGTGGCGGCCTTCTTAACCTTAGTCTGTTTAAATAAACCTCCATCAAATCAACAACCATTTTCTGAATTGCAACCTTCCCCTTGACCTTTCTCTTCTCCCAGATACTTGTATCCTTCAATCTCCCCAAACCTCGAGGTGCACTGCTTTCATTTGGACTGCAAATAATCATCCAATCACCATTTTAGGTCGAGCAAAATAGTAAACTATAACACACTTGAATTTGAATAATTATACATAATTACATACAGATTATAGCGGTAAAGGAATTTCGAGGCCTGTTTAACAGGGAGCTTAGCCACTCCATCAGCATACTGAATGTAAACGTAATCAATTGGCGTGGTGGAACCGTCTGGAATGCTAGGTCTAATTGACATAAAACGACCTATTCCTACTTTCTTATGAACAACATAATCACCTTCTTCAAGAGTAAACGGATCAACTTTGTAACTGAAACCAGCATCAGCATTACCAGAAGCACCATTTGTACGTAAACGACCTTTTTTCAGCTCACGCAGTCCCCGTTGCTGTTGCTGCTTCACAAGCTGGATGTACTTATCAACCTCTTCATCCGTCACACCGGAACCGGAATCTGAATCCGGTTTACGCCTACCGGAATTCCGTTTCGCGAACTCCTCCTTGAGAATTCTATCGTTGAACATAGAAATGAGGTCAGATTCCGATTCCTGACTCTCGAAACGAGCGATTCGGTCGGCGCCAGTGGCGATGGCGCTGAAAGCGGTGACGGATGAAGATGAATTGTGGTCGTGGTTGTGAAATGGAGAAGAGAAGATTCCTCTTCCTCCTCTGAAGAATGGCGTCCATAACCGGAGAGGAAAAGAAGGATAAGGAAGGTGCGGCGGTTGTGGCGGAGCATGGGAGGAGAAGGAAGGTGAGGGTTTGATGATAAGAGTGGCCGCCATGGCCGGAGCAGACCACTGAAGGTGGAAGGAAGAAGGGGCTCCGAAAGCCGATAAGCCCAGGAAACAGGAGAATCGTGTTTTCAGCTTATCATTAATAAATCCTTCTGTTACCAGCTTTTTTTAACAAATATATTAATAATAGAAATCACAAAAAATACGAGTGACATATATTATTTTTGTAGATATAGGCATGTAGTCTAGTTTTGGATATTTTACACCGAGGTTTATAGTTTGGTTTCAAATCGTAAAATCGTAAAATCGTTAAAACTAATCATTGTTTAATTTTGCGGTCAATTTTTTTTAAATTATTGATAGGTCAATTTTAAAAGTTTAAACTATGGTAAACTGTTTGTTTTACGATTATTATTAAAATTCAACTGCAAAAAACCAGACATGAGTGTGAATATAAATTATCTAAATTAAAAAGTATGAATATAAATTATCTAAACCCAAGATTTTTTAGTTCAGACGGGTTTTCTTACATTTTCAAAAAAAATTAAATGAAAAGGCATGAATTTTCCGAGATAGCTTTGGAAAATTTATGTATTTGTTTTGAAAAGAATTCTAAACCGCGAAATCAAATCATTAGTAATGGTTCGATTTGGTTCGATTTTAATTTAGAATGGTTTTGTTTTGATTTCTTAATATAAAAGCCCATTATCAATATTTGACTTCTGTTTGATTTAAAAACCGTCAAAACTTGACCGTGAACACCTTATTTTACACACCCACTTTAACGTTTAAATTTAATATATTATATTAAAACCTATAAGAATCTAAAATATTATTAAAAAATAATAAACATTCAGAGGAGCATGTGGGAAATACTCTGGAGTCTTAGAAACATTCAATGGAAATATTAAACATTCAGGAGGAGCATGTGGCAAATAGAAATATTAAACATTTAAATATTCAATATGAATGAAATTTAGAACTCGAATGTACCAGAAGTTTATTGATGGTGAAACCCTGTATCCATCACACAATCCACTATTGCAAATTTGATGATGAAATGCAAAAAGCCAAAGGAATACCAGTGAACAAAGAGTGCATATACACATGCATAGCACATTCCAACTCTACAACTTTTATTACAATTTCAAACACAAGTTTCTGCTATAGACAACATGATAATATAGCAGTCTCTAACAGGCTATACATTTCTAATATATGTGCAATTGAAACGGTAAGCGTTTTTACTTACTCGATCATAACAGGATGGACACGAAGCTTTCTTTTTACAAGCACTAGGCGGTCACAGGTGGGCAAACTACAGGAAAATGCTAGCAGGAAGCATGACCCCATAGGAAGTAGTCCTAGGTCCATTAACATGGCAATTTGTTGACATTAGTTGACAATCTTCATCTTCTTGTTTTGATGGCTTCTCTTCTTTGTTTTCTACAAGTGTTTCATGTTCCTTTTTGCTGTCTTCCCTTTCCATCACTTTTACAAATTCTGTTAGTGCATTGCGCATCCACTCGTACCGACACAGCGCAAATGCTTCTTCAATCTTCACCTGGAGGCACAATACCAATTTAAATTGTTCTTTTTTCAAACTATTCACAAAAACCTTGTGAACTTTTATAAATAATATACATTACATTATATATATTATTATACATATAGTTATAATAAAAATAACTAAATAATATATATATATCGTGTCGTATTGTTACAAAATTCATAATTTTAGATACATATAAAAATTATATATATGTATACAAGAAGGCCATTTCACCCTTTTAGTACATAATAATAACACTTGAGGACCAAAGGGCTTTTCACCGAGCAATACCAAGTGGTTAAGGATTCAATTCGCATAGTGAGTAAAGGTACAATTTGCATGATCTGATTGTATATAATTTTTTGAACCAACTTTACTCTGATGTGTTTACTCGGCCTTTTCATCTGTAATTTCTTATGTGCTCATTAATTTGTATCAGATGGTATTGCACTGGACCAAATTTACAATTTCAATTCACAAGTAGATGAAAATTATGGACATGAAATAGTTTCTTGCGAATTTCAAGAGCGTGAAAATCCATCCCTCGCAAAGCTTCTCTCTTAAGAGCTTGGAAAGGCATTGGAAGATCAGAGAAGATGCTTGCTTAATTGGGTATGATATGTCAGATAGCTTCAAATGCTTTGTTGAAAACCATATTTACACATTATTGTGATGCATTTGCATTTTGGTGGATGAGAACCATAATGTAGTTGAGCATGATACCAAATGCATCCTCATTTTGTGGTTGTGCAGTTTTTCTGATATAGTATATGATTTGATGATGATTTGATGACATATATATGTTAGTTTCAACTAAGCCTAGGAATGTTCACCTAGGGAAAACTGACAGGTATTTTCAAACCTGGTTGTGATTTAAGCACCCTATAAATTTGGTTAACTAACTTGATTGGCAACATCATGAAATTCGATACTTGCAGTTTGTTTTTGATTGGCAGAAGGTTTCAAACTAAAGTTTTGGTGCATGCTATATCTATTGTTCATACTTTTTGGGATAATAGAGATCAACATGCAAACTTGGTATACTTGTTTCATATTTTTATATTTCACTTAGTTTATACTTTCATAATTCAATCTACATAAAAATAGCAGTTTGTTACCTTTTGAATTCATGGATAGAGATGACATGTTTTCAGTTAATTTATGTATGTGCCAATATATTAAAAAGTTTTACTATTTCATTGTTTAAACCCATCCTAACCCGAACCCCTTTTATTGAAATTTATTAAAATTGAATTTTAGAAGAAAAAAAGATAATAAGATAAAATAGTTAGTAGTTAAGATTGTCAATGAAGGAAAAAGAAAAAAAGAATACAGAGATAGAGAAGAAGAAGGGGATGTCGGATGTGGGAGGTTTTTAGAAAATAATAAATAAATTTAAGGAATGGTGATTTTTTAGTTAAATTATAAATACAAGGATAAAGAATGGGTTGTGAATGCTCTAAGGGTTTATTATCGGTTGTTTAAGGATTTCATCTTGTATGAGTGTGGGACCAAGTTGTTACAGACTTGCATATCATACTTACCCATTTTCTGTTGCGGTTATTTTGTTCTGGCCATGTTTCAAGCTCTTCAGTCACTTCTAATACAAACATGTATCCCTTGCATCCCCCTTCCTCACTACAAGCTTCTTGTCTACTTTTACTTCTGAATTCCCACACTCCAAGGGGAATTTCCCTACAAATCAAACGACTGCCTTAGAGTGTGATACTGAATTATGAAAATCAGATAATTAGCTGAAATAATGAGCTATTCAAAATCATATTTATTTGGATATGTTTATGTTTTCCTACCTTCCAACTATCACATAATCACATTCTGGATTATTTAAGGATTTAAATGATAAAATGACAAGAAACAACATTGTGAAAAAAGAAAAGAGAAGTTTGTAAATCTGGGCAAAAGAAGGGTATATAGGTAATTTTATTCTACTCTTAGTTAGATGATCATATAAGTTGCAATTGGTATGAAACTCATTATCTGACCCCTAATAATCAGATTTAAAATCTGTTTATCCAAACATTTAAAGCTGATTATCATATAATCAGTTGCAAAACACAAATCCAAACAACCCCGTGGCCCCTTACATGCATGTTTCCCAGAATAAAATGTTTTTACCAAGCATTTTTTGCCATTTACTTAAGTAAAAAGATCAAAACCCCTGACTACATACATTAGTAACTAGTATTATTGCATTAGCAAGAATTAACATGCAGCATAATCAACCTACTTTAAGATTTCCTCTTACTCCAGCTTCCTCTAAAGCTTCACGACATGCTGCTTCTTCAACAGTCTCGTCACTCTCCCATCCACCCTGAGAATTATTAAAAATTGAAAAGAAAAAAAATCAGGTTCAGTTGGATTGATATCTATTATTACCGATTTTTTTAAATAATAATAATAATCACAAGTAACCGCTTTAGAAAAATAAGAAGAAAATGTGTACCTTCGGGAATACCATGTCATCACGGTTTGGTGAAGATACCATCAATACTTCTATTTGGTTCTGGTCTTTAGTTTTCGCTAATCTGTATGGAATACACCTGTTGTGTAGATGTTGACAATAAGCATACATCAATTAAAATATAAAACATGGTCTGTCATAGAAAATGAAAATAAAAACACTTATTGGCACTTAATTTCTGTAATTTCCTAAATAACTAATGTGTTCAGTATGATTAGAAGATAACTATGACTTACATTATGAGACAAATTTCTTTGTAAAGCAATCTTGAGGTTGTAAAAACTTAAAATGTGGTGGATTACTTCTCAAACGTTCAGACTTGCTTGACTCATTATCTTTATAGCTAAGTTTTTCTTTATTTTACTAGTTATAATAAAATACAACTCAAGTCCAACATATTACATCAATATTTCTAACTGAAACAGTTTTTTAGTTTCAATTGTATCCCCACAAGAAAAGAAAAAATGTAAAAGAATTTCAGAAGGAGAAAATATATGCTATAATTTACTGGAGGTTAATTAAATTTATACTCGTAACATCTACAAAAAGATCTGTCACTTTTGATTTTATAAACTCAACATTAATTAATCTCTTAAGTAGAATAAAGGAGAGAACTTTTAGTGAACGTGGTTTAAAGTACAACATCTCAAAGAAAGAGCCCCACAAAATGAAAATCAACAAACAGGGATAAGATCTCATTTAAAAATTAAAAAATGCCTAAACTTTTTTGTTTGCTTGTATAAGCTAGCAACTTCTACATTAAAATTTACATGGTTTGTCCTAACCTAGACCAAAAACACTTTCTTTTTGCTATAATTATCCACATAAGTCAAGAATTTATTATTTAAATACTTCTTTCCTCAATAATTTATTATTGTTAATTATTCTTGTCCTGATAATTGAAGTAGGCCCTTGTGTAGGCCCTTGTGTGTGTGTGTGTGTATGTCAGTATGTGGACGAAAAGGAAGCAAGTGAGTCACGGCACATGTTTTCTTTCTAGAGATTCTAGTGACCACTTGTAGAAAATTAGTGTTGCAATTTTCTATAATAAAGTAGTTTAGGAGGTTGTACAGACTTGAGTAACGAAAACCATCTGACCTCCTGACCGGTTTTCTTTACAACTAACATCTTCACATCTTACTATCTTAGCAACAAAAGACAATTTAAATCAACCAGATTAACATAGATGGTTGAAAGTAACTTTTGTAAGTTATTCTTCCTAGTCATAGCCTAATAAACTACATCCAAATTTCTGATTTAGTCTGTTCCTGAGTTTCTTTTGTACCCCGAGGAAAATGTGTGAAAAGATTTCAAGTAAATCTATAGTGTAATATGCAAAATGTTAATTTTGCTTATACTCCAATAACGGAAGAAATTGGTCACATTTGATTTTGTAAATTTAACATGAACTCTTAAATAGATTAAAGCAAAATTTTGTTCAGCTTAGTCAACCACTATGGTATAACATACAAACTATTATAACATATTAACATGTATGAAGAGTCCAACATCTCAAAGAAGGAACTTTCAAGGGGGTGGTGCAGTGGTAAGTTTTTGAAGGCCATGTTATCTGGTCCCATTAGTTAGCATGGTATTGGTGGGGTCTAGTGAGTTCCCGACGTGTTCACATGGTTACCAAAAAAATCATCTGAAAGAAGGTAATCCCCAAAAGAAGTTACAGGGAATCAGCAAACAAGGCATATAAGAAGATCTCATCCTTACATGCTATTAATGGTCAGCATTTAAAATTTAGAGATACCTAAGCTTACTTGTTTGCTTGTCTAAGTTAACAATTTCTAAATAAAAAACTAGACATGTTTTGTCCTATTATATAGCACTATTAAAGAGCAAAAACTCTTTTTAACTCTAGTTATCACTTATCCACACCTGTGTCAAGAATTTTTTATTCACAGTAGGCCCTTGTGGGGAAATGACAAAGAAACAAGTAGGTCATGCCCATAATTTACTTGTGCCCCCTTGTAGAAAACTAGGGGTGTTTGGCATTACGTTTTAGAAGTTATTATATTAATTATTTATGGATCAAATAACTTGTTTAGCATATTCAGGTTAGCAGTAGCTGCAACAACACTCATCGTGTAAATCCTTCAATATTCATAACTGCCAAATACTGCACATCCAAACACCATCTCCTGCAGCCCATTATGTTGCACCTGATTAATCTGATTCCGGTTATTCTATATCACATAACGAATTTCAAACCGCCATACCAAATAGGCAAATATCTACTTAGAGTATATAACAGCAATACTATCATTCTACTATACTAGTTTGATAAAGCCCAAAATACAGACAGACAAGAGGTTTGAGGTTGTGATAGGTGCAAAAGATACCTCTACAAGACACATAAAATCATAAAATGAATTAAAGGACAAAAGAGATGAAGCTATCAACGATTGTGGGACATAAATATAGAATCGCAACGTGTTCAAATTTGGATCTCCCATTTTAACTGTACTGGTTTTTCGGTAAACAAGCAGTTATTTGAATTTCTAAATCAATAGGTTAGCAATGCGTGCTGTAATTGGGAGAAAATGTGAAAGAGGTGAGAATGCTAAAATAGAATGAATTCAAACATTCAAACCATAGAAACAAAATTGATTTTAATTAGGGTTTGGAAATACCCGGAAACAAGGCGGAGATTGTTGTCGTAACGCTGAAGATGACGACCCGTTCTTGCTACAATTGATGACATGATAACCGAAGAATTCTACAAATTCAGAAGTAAAGTCGCTCAATCATTGTGATTTGCAGGTGATAAAAACATAAAACGAGAAGGAGCGAGTAGGATGTGTACCGACATACCGTTGATACAGCGTGAGATGCGAAATCAAATGGGGTTCACCATAGTTGTTCGATGGAATTCGAAACTGGAGGAATCGAATGGTGGAATCAGTTTCATGGATCGAAGAAGGGATTGTGCAAATCAGATGGAATGAAATGATATAAATATGAAGATTGGGTATCGAGAAGAAGATATGGAGAGATTCCCGGGGGACCGTTACATTTCGAGAATTTGTTATTTTTTTTTATTCACACTGTTTTTTTAAGGTATTTTTTTATTCATTCGGTTTATACTGAATTTGACATTTTAGATTTGACTTTTACATAAACATCATTAAGGACAAAGCTCACCATTTTGAATAAATCCTTTGTTCATGTTTGAACTTAGACCTTGGGATTTCAAGCTCTAATCATCATCCGCATCCTATTGGTCAAATACCCTTTAGTATTTATTTACATTGTTACCTTTATTAAACAACCTGAACTTTGGTCTTTATCAAAGAGGACATTGTGGGTTACAACCTAAATGGCATTAGATTGTTATATCTATATATGTTATTATGAATGTATTTGAGATATATTTTTATAGTGTATTATATAATGTATTTCAGATTACCAGTATAGTAATTTAATATAATTTTAAGTAATTGTAACTTTTAAAACATATGGTACAATCTTTTAAAGCTTTAAACTTACTTTATCAAAGAAACAAAGTCATGAACATTATGATATATAAGGAATGGATAAAGCAAGTGAAAAAAAAACCCATCAACATCAAGTATTGAAATCTTCTATTGGAGAGAATTCATTTTTCTTACTTTTTAAGCCCACTTTGGGTTTATTAGCTTCGTGTTGATTAGTCATGTGTTTTTTGTTAGCCTAATAAACGATTAAGTGACCAATATCGAAGTGACTTTTTTAATTAACCAACATCGAATGTTTATTATCTTTTTGTCAACTGAAACTTCTGTTATGGTCAAAATTGTTATATTTACGAGTTGTAAACAGGAAGCTACAAGTAAAAAAAGTTGATTTACTTCGAATAATTTGTAACTCTTCCATACTTTGATATTCGTACAAAAGTATTACCCAATTTTATGCTTCCAATTTGGTTTTAGATTTCTTTAATCGATTTTCAATAATATATTATTTCGTGAATATTTATAAATTCTATACGTTAAAGGATTTGGTGAGGATTCAAATTAAGTTAAAGTATTGAGAATGTGAATTGTCCATATTGTTAGTTACATGTTACACAATTCTTATGAATATTATAATCAGCAACTATGACAATATTATATTAAAAACATTTTTTCTACTATTCATGCAAACTTGATTTTTGTACATAAAGTAATATAATTCTATAACAAACAAAGTTGAAGTGGCAAGTTAGAGTAGAATAGTTTTTAGTTTTTTATGACTATTAAATTAAACTATTTAACGTAATTATGGAAACTTTTTATAAATATAATGTGTATCGCAATTCATAATTTGTGAACTACTCTACACTCACGTGGAAAGCTTGATCTTTGATTGTTGTGGACATATTTAAAAAATGATTGCGTTTACTTGAGTCAACCTCTTTTGGAAGCATGTGATCAATGTATTTATGAATACAACAAAATTGGATATTCTTTATTTATGTCTTATCTATTTACTTATAAAATAATGATTTAAGACGAGTAGTTGAGAACTTGAGATGAGATATTTAAAAATATTGAAAAATAAAAAATGGGTTCAAGTTTTATTTGTGATAAAAAAAAAGGTTTTAAGTTGGGTCATGAGGTTTTCTCACATATAGTGAGTTTTCACTTCTAATGGAGAATGCAGATGATTGGGTGATGCCATGTTAGTCAGTGATCCAAATTTGTTGTTCAAGAAAAATCTATTTACATGTAAAGGTGGATGAGGGTGGATAACGGATAGAGGATGGGTTTTATTGGGTTAATGGTAATACCGTCGCTACTGTAGCAGGTTTCGTTCATCGGTTACGACTGTTAACGAGGCAAAAATGAATGGGTTGCAGAAGACGGTGTTTGGTAAGGTCTGGGGAGGGTAGATATAGGCAAGTCTTCCATCTACCCCAAAAGGATAGAGAGTTTGCTTCCAAATAGACAATCGACTCCAAAAACCTTTTGTGATACGTGAAAAGCGATATCGAAAACTTGGAGCTCGACACCTGAAAACCAACAAGCATCATAAGGAGGGGACAAAACTGAAAAAAGCTAATCCCATAAGCATTAGTACGTAACACAACATTACAAAGGAACATAAAACCCAAAAAAAACATGTAACATACATAAGCTACAATACAAAGGGAAAGCTAAGTCACTACGAAGACGCCAAAGGGACAAACGAAAACCCCCGCCACCTCCCTATAAGTCACTAACTTTTATCATACGTCTTCACGAAGTCCTATCCTCGACGATATCCTCAAAGAGGTGCATGTCTATCAAGCCATGCATAATCTGCTCATCCCACGTCAATTTAGGTCTCCCTCTCATTCTCCTCCATCAAAAGTGATGGTATACACTTCTCATACCCCAACCGACGGCATAATATGTCGGGGCGCGATGATTGTTCAGATGCTCATGGCAACTAAATATATTGCAATATACTTAAACATGTCATTTCATTATATACATAAGAATGGTTTTACCAATAAAAATAACCAACAAAACAATCTAACACAACATCCGAGTTTAAGTCTTATTCTAGGTCCAGCAATCCTAGCATGCTCACAAAACAGCTCAAGTAAAGTCCCGCAACATGTATAAGATAAAGTGTCACCTACAAAGCAGTTGGTGAGTAAACATATGTTTATAAGTTACATATGTATATCGAATTAAAAACGTGTGATTATGAGTCAAGTTAAACATTCATATGATATGATCAACAAGTAAATGAATATTCATTGTTGTGTATAAACCATCCAACGATATAGGGAGCAGTCACCCATCGAAAACACCATTTTGATTTCATGGGTGGGTTGGTGAACCGATAGCTATTATTGTTACCATAGGCACATGGTCGTTAATGATACACAAGAGATTAATGACTAATGACTAACGACTACCAACTTTCCATCCACACATAAGTTTCACACACATTGAATTAAGACATTGAACATCATAGAATCACATACATGTTTAAAGAGAAATAATGTTTAAGTGTTTGAAATATAGATACATGTTACACCACAAAATAGAAAAGTAAAAAGGGGTTATGAATACTCACATGAATAAGAAGTCGAGAGTTGAGTAATACACCAAAAACATCTTACGTTCGTAAGGAATAGCGAATCCTAAGACTATCCTAACTGAAACGCATAAGCTAAATGAATACAAGGAAACGAAATGATTAACGTCCTACGTTCGTATGGGATTGGGGAATTATGTTTAATTGTGTTAAAAGTAATTAGTTTAGTTGTATCAACATCTTAGACGTTTCGAACATGACGTGGCCTATAGGTTACGATACTCTCATCAAGGCGTCCCAGGTAAGCATCGAGGTCTGATGGTAGGTCCGAATTTATACACAAACCCTTACCTTAACAAAGACCCTAACTATTGGTGTTTTCACCCGTTTATTTAATTGTAAAACATATTTTGGACTAAATTGTAATGTTTAGAAAAATTGTCCTAAAGCTTTATGTCTAATTTGGAATAATTCAAACTTAGGTTCCTAATATGATAATTCCTAAATTACAGAGTAAAAAGTGTAAATATCATAAGTTTGCTAAAATGATAAAATCTACCCTAAAGTTTCAATAATTACAACAATAACCCAAAAGTTTACAAATTGCATATTTGATCAAGATTATGATTTCTAACATAATTAATGTATAATAATAGTCCGGAACAAAATCATATGATTAATTCATTACTAAAGCATCCGAATAAAAATTTATGGGAGAAAAGTCTTGATTTAAATGAGTCATTTATTCAAACTTTGAACTTTATGGTCAAAATCAGATTTTGTTGTATTAGAAACATCATAATAACATTACTAAACCATTTAGAATGGATAAAGATCAGTAATACCTTGATTAGATTGATTTATGAAGAAATCCCAATTTATACGAAGAACGAACGTTTGTCTTTTTTATTCGGTCATTATGAATAGAAACGAACAATAGGGTTTTGAAGGAAATAGTAAAACAAACAACTTTCGTGAAATAAAATACCTGAGTAAGTCAAAGGAAGGTTGAGGAATCGTACGGTCAAAGTACGGGTTGATGACTTTTCAATTCTTGATCGAGAGCTTTTGAGACGAAATTGAGAGTTGGAAATCATCAAGTACGAACCCATGAAGAGATTTCGTGTGGAGGTCAAATTGAAGAGGATTGTGATTATCCATGTTTGAAAAATAGACAACTCAATTATTTATCAATCGGATCCAATCTACAATGGATTTGAGTGTTCCATAACGTTTTTAATTAGCTATAAGTGATAAAGGATAATTATTGGGGGTTTAACTGAATTAAAAACTAGTTTAGGATGAGGTTTTTGACCACCATAGACGACAAAATAGTCGATTTGCACCAAATCTGTCCAGCGACCTTGGTCGCATATCGCGAAGACAAGATGGTCACACCTCGCGTATCGCGAGGGGGTGGGGTGGGGGGGGGGGAGGTTAATATATATATATATATATATAGAGGGGGGTTCCTGTGCGGCAGGGACTTTTCCCTAAGTCCGGTGCGGCCCAATATAGGCCGTCAGATCTATCATCTAACGGGTATCATGCGGATAGACAAAAAAAAACAAAAAACACCTTTTATTTTAATTAAAAATAACACGCAGGGGTAATTCCGTCAGCGTGTCTAATTTTAATTTTAGAAACCGCCTATATTTCCACGATCATTTATCCCGCATAAAACCCTCATTCATCCCCCTGTTAATCGTAAAACCGCCATGGATTCCGGAGATTCGAAGAAATGTAACACTGGAAAACAAGCATCACTTACATACAATCGTAAGTTCCTCTAATTGTATCACCATTTCAATTTTGTACACAAATTCTGGATATTCTCTTATACGCAATGCTGCCACAAATTGAATCTTCAGGAAAAAAACGGTTTGGAACCAAGAAAAAAGGAGTTAAAAAAACGAATGAAGATCAGCACATTGTTCATGATGATACAGGTAAACTGATCATATGCAACAGCATTGACTAGATAATGTTAGGGTTTACGATTACACAAATAATGCTATGCTGTGTTGGATTACTAGTAATTATGCTCGTGCGTTCATTTAACATACAGTTTATGCTATGCTGTTTTGGTGCACTTCATTGTAAACTACATGCATTCTATTAGGTTGCTGTTTTGGTTACTAGTTCTATGCTGGTCTTATTCTGGTTATTCTAGTTTTCATGCTGCTATACTTCATTGTAAACTATATTCATAAGAGGTCAATATCATGTTCCTGTGTTGGTTACTAGTTTCTATGATTGTCTTATTCTGGTTATTCTAGTTTTCATGCTGGTGTACTTCATTGTAGACTACATTCATTCTATCATGTTCCTTTGTTGGTTACTATTTTCTATGCTGGTCACATGCTGGTTATTCTAGTTTTCATGCTGGTGTACTTCATTGTAAACTACATTCATTCTATTATGTTCCTGTGTTGGTTACTAGTTTCTATGCTGGTCTTAATCTGATTATTATAGTTTTCATGCTGGTGTACTTCATTGTAAACTATATGGAACCTATGCCGGTCTTAAGTAGAAATTGACCTCTAATAAGGTATGCTTGTAAACTACATTCATTCTATTATGTTCCTGTGTTGGTTACTAGTTTCTATGCTGGTCTTATTCTGGTTATTCTAGTTTTCATGCTGGTGTACTTCATTGTAAACTATATTCAATCTATGCTGGTCTTAAATGTAAATTGACCTCTAATAAGGTATGCATAACTTATATCAGGTGAACGAACTGATAAAAAAAATCAGGAATCATCTGATGATGACTTCCAATCAAAGAAACAAAAAGTTCATTCACCTAAACAAGCAGCATCAAAGAATCCACAACCATATATCCCATACAGTCACAAAAGATTATACATGAGGAACAAGGCAGAAAACATTTGTGACATTTTTTCTCATATCAAACTCAGCAAAGAGAGACTTGAAGCTATTAGTAATATTGGATTTATAACAATGAAAAGCTTGTCAGTTACTATGGTTCCAAACAACTTGAGTTACTGGCTTCTATCAAACTATGACCATGATAACAGAACCCTTAATTTGGGGACAAAGAGCATCAAATTAGACAGAAAAATGGTACATGATGTACTTGGAATACCTATGGGTAAAAAGAAGGTTCTTGAGTCTGAAAAGGGATCCCATAAGGAGCAAGTTATGCTTGAGTGGAGAGCACAGTGGCCTCCCAAATCAGGACTAAGAACAGTTAAACATGTTTTTGATATGATCAAGAACACATCAGATGCTGGTAGAATGTTTTGTTTAAATTTCTTGGTCATAGTGTTGTCTACTTTAGCAGAATGTACCAAACAATCTACTGTCAACATGAGGTTTCTAAAATCATTGCCAGAAGGAGCTATAGTTCAAGAATATGATTGGTGCAGCTATGTAATAGAATGTCTAAACAGAACAAAAAAGGCCTGGAATGGAGTGGAGCATTATAACGGTCCAATTACTTTTCTTGGAGTATGTATTATATGTATTCTTATTCTGCATATTCTTTTAAGTTTTGTAAAAATATTTCTGCTCATTCTTTTTTTTAAACCTATTGACAGCTATGGTATGCTCATATCATGAGGAAGGGTACATTTCCAGAGGGTAAACAAACCCCAGCAATTGGATTGTATACAACTCACACACTAAGAGAGCTGGAAGATGAACTGGTGTCAAAGAATTACAAAGTTGTATCAGAAGTAGATTTACAGATGAAAGAAGAATACAACGTTAAAGTTAAAGTGAATATAAAGAGGAAAAGATCCAAAGGACAGGTGAGTGACGAAAGTAAACAGCATAAGTTTGAAGAGCATAGGGTTGAAGAGCATAAGGTTGAAGGTGTTGATGAAAACAACATAACAATAGCCTCATTAAGAAAGAGAAAGAGGGTTGTTTATCGTATTTCGTCAAGCTCAGAATCAGAAGATGTTGAGGATTATGTTGATTCAGAAAAGGTAATATCTGCAGAATCAGAAGATGATGAGGATGTTGTTGATTCAGAAAAGGAAGTATCATTGTCATCAAAAGATGATGACAATGATGATGATGAGAAAACAGATACTGATAATGAAATGCAGTTATCAAGGAACAAAACAGCAAAAGAAGCAGATGTGGACGATGGATCATATTTTAATGATACAATACAAGGTCTATCAGAATTTGCTTCATTTGCTCTTCTTACACAACCAAATACAAAAGATGAACATGTAAGTTACCCTGTTATACTATTTCACCAGCATAATTCTCGTTATATGAACTTAAGCTTATACTATGATTTAATACAGGACTGGATAAGTCTTTTTAAGAAGAAAACTGCACATCTTGAGATGATGATTGGTGATGTTGATCAAATGATTATGATAGCAAACACTGATTTTCCAAACAGCAAATTACTAAAAGATGTGATTAACGATTGGAAATCACTGCTGACAAAATACAGTGACAAAGAAGAACCAGCACAGGAAGATGAGAGAGAAGTGATGGCAGAAGAAGAACATGTAGATAAAGAACCTGTGAAAGAATATGAATCACCCGCACAGGAGATTGGTAAAGAACAACCAGCACAGGAAGATGATAGAGAAGTGATGGCAGAAGAAGAACATGTAGATAAAGAACCTGTGAAAGAATATGAATCACCCGCACAGGAGATTGGTAAAGAACAACCAGCACAGGAAGATGATAGAGAAGTGATGGCAGAAGAAGAACATGTAGATAAAGAACCTGTGAAAGAATATGAATCACCCGCACAGGAGATTGGTAAAGAATATGAATCACCCGCACAGGAGATTGGTAAAGAAGTGAATGAAATGGGACAGCATGTAGAGAAAGAAATATATGCAAAGGAAACAACAACACAGAAGCATGAACAAGAAGCCGATAAAAAGAATGTAGAGAGTTCAAATTCTGGTGCTGGATACACAGAATCACAAGTTAGTATTACTCCTACACATATGCAGGAGATAATACAAGCTTGGGATACAGCTGAAAAAAATAAAATGAATCAAGTTAAAAATGCTGAATGTGGAGAGCAATATGATGAAAAGGCTGGAACACCAAATGTTCGTAATGAAGAAATAGATGCGAAGGAAACAACAGCACAAGAGCCTACAAAAGAAGCTGATAAACAGAATGTAGAGGATTCAAAGTGTGGTGCTGAATATACACAGTCACAAGTTAGTATTACTGCTACACATATGGAGGAGATAATACAAGCTTGTGATAAAACTGAAAAATCTAAAATGAATCAAGATAAAAATGATGAATGTCAAGAGCAATGTGTTGAAAAGGCTGGAACACCAAAAATTGGTGATGAGGTTGATGTAGAATCACTTATTCAGAAGTTGCCGATTCTAAAAACAAATGGACTTTTTGATGAACCCAGTTTTGACCTGTTTATAAGTCAACTAACACCAGATGTTGATACATCAAAACCACCTAAGACAGTAATTACACCAGTACCTATGGCAAAACTCAGTCCAGCACAAGAACATGCAGCAACTACATTACATGCATCAACAAGTGCCCATGCTCGGATTGAGAACCCCCCACCACCAGCACCGGTATTACACCAAGTTCAACAACCTAGAATCCAATCACCACCACCAGCACCGCTATTACACCAAGTTCAACCACCTGCTGTTCAACGCCCTTCTCGAGTGACAAGACCGGGAGATGCTTTGAGATCACCATACAAGGAAAGGAAGGTTGCTGTAGGGAAAAGACTTACAAAATTGGAACTTATCATGGGTAAATGCTTTCTATATGGGGATGGCGAAAAAAGGTAAGACTAACATAAAATACATACCCCCTATTTATATTTTTGTAAAACTCAATGGTGGTTTATCTTAATTTCCTATTATCTATTTTTTCAGTGAAAAATTGTTTGAGTCAGCAGAGGGGAATATCTTGAGATGGAATGATATACATTCAATGTATGAAAAAAGTATAGTAGATGTGAATGTTATAAACTGCTGGGCACAAGTTCTGAATGTAGAGGAATCAGCTAAAAGCAGAGATTCACCAGCAAGGCTGTTTTGCAGTTGTGACATATTGGTAAAAAATTTTGTCAAACACCAGCATACGTTTTATTTCAATGTTCTGAAATTATATATTATGTTAACTACTAATACTAATCACCTGAATTAAAAAATATTTCTAGGCAGAAGAAAATTTTCAAGAAGATTGTAGCAAAGAAGAAAGAATTGATATAATGACAATAAATATAGATGTTGCTCTTCAAAGCTCAATCTACAAAACAATAAGGAGTGTGGACTTACTATTTTGTCCAATGAATCTCAAGAGACATTTCTATGTCATATGTTTCGACTTCTTGAAACCTGCACTGTACATATTAGACAATGTTAAAGACAATCTTGGAATCAATGAAAGATATGGGAACTGCCCAAAAATCCTAGTAAGAAAAATGTTTGTCTATTCCACCAGCACACATGCTAACATTTTATACTAAAACAAAATGTTTATTTTTGTAGAGAGACACACTTGCTGCATATCTTACAAAGGTTAACACATCAAAATCAAAAAAAATCAGCACAGTGCTTCCTAAAAGATTATCCATGCCATGGCAAACAACTAATAATGTTATTGATGGTGGCATTTTTGCAATGAGACACATGGAGACATTTATGGGTGGACCAGCATCACATTGGGAAAACGTCATAACAGAAGTATCGAGCAAGCAAAAAATTGAGATTAATGATCTAAGGGTGAAATACATGGTGAAGATTCTGTTGTCTGATTTTAATAAAAAAAAGGCTGTGATCTCTGATAAGATTAACTCCTATGAAACAATGAATGCTGATGAAAAGGAGAGATGGCATGAAATGGGAGTCAATAGAATAAAAGAGGAAAAAATGAAGCTGGTTACTGCAGAGTACATATTCACAGCACAGCAAGATGGCTGGTAAAATTAATTATTAATAACTCCAAAAAGGATATTTTAGTGAATGTTACTAATACTTCTGTTTAATGTAGGGAGGACATATATGAGAGCATATTTCAAAACTATGTTTCAAGAGCTTCATTTGAATCCTTCTATCCTACAGAATACATCCATGTAAACATATTTACTTGTTGGGCAGAGTTTTTGAACAATGAGGAACAAAAAAGAAAGGAAGGTGATCCAAAAAGGTTATTCTTAACATGCCACACACTGGTAAAATGTCTAACTTTTCTTTATATGTTTTTCTTTTTTCAAGTATAATAAACCTATGCACAAATATTAACGTTAAATTTATACCAGCATGACATACCAGCATATATTTATACCAGCACACACTACCAGCACAGACACAAAAATCTACAATTTAAAAATTTGCAAACGTTTATTTTTTTAGGGAGACAAATTCTTTCTGCAAAAAACACCAGTGGAAGAAAGAATTGGAGAGCTGTCTGAAAATATTGGCCAGATGATGATTACATCACCATACAAAAACTTTGATGAACTTGATTTAGTCTTTGTGCCTATGTTCTTCAATAAACACTTCATAGTTGTCTGTTACAATTTTTTGAAACCGTCAATTGAGATTCTAGACAACATGAAAGACAAGTATACAGTTGCTCAAAGATATGGAACCAGATACCGTATCATGGTAATTTCCTCATATCCTATAGGTTTATTACAAAAAATAACTTCAATGACTAATATAAGTTCTTTATAAAAATTGTTTTTTATGCAGCATGATACGTTCATGAAATATCTTGAACTAAACACACCTCTGAAGATGAGCATGATTGAAAATGCAAAGGCAGTTAGGTTAGATATGAGTTGGAGGACACAGAAAAACTATGTCGACTGCGGTGTCTTTGCCATGTTACACATGGAAACATACAAAGGGGGGGATGTGAAAGATTGGAAAATTGGTCTTTCAGATGAGGGACCAAAACAAAAGGAACAGCTTGAAGAATTTAGATGTATTCTCTTGACAAAGATACTGTGGTCAGATATAAATTGCCATAAACATATATTAATCAAATATCTGGAAGAATTCATGAGGCTGCCTCAAGAACAAAAAAAGAAATTAAAAGTAAAGGCTGCAGAAAGAATTAAGGAGAGACTTGAAGCTATATTGGGGAGTTAGAATGAACATCTGAACATTTGAACAATTATCTTTAAATTTTAGACTTTTATTTTCATAGATGCTTGTACTTGATTTGCATTTGATTTTTCTGTTTGTTCAGTTAAAATTTTATCACATGGATCCAGCACAGGAATTCGTATTAAAAGAAACTATACCAACTTTTCTATACACAACATTTACCAGCACAGGCACAAAAAATACATATCTTAAAATTGTCAAAAAATTTGAGGAAATGATAAGATTTGACCAGCATAAAATCAAATGAACCAGCACAAGACTTCGTATTTAATTTAACATTATTTTGAAGGAAAAATAAAATAAAAAATATTATTATTAAGCCATCATAGTCATCATTACATCGAAGATATGCATTAAAAAAAAGATTCGGCTGTAAAAGTAGCCTGCACCATAGCCCAGCCTATGGCATCATTTCTTTAAGTGCATGCAAAATAGTGCCAGCTTAAAGCAATGATGATAAAAAATGTTGATAAACAAAAACAATAAAATAAAGACTAAAAACATCCACAACAGCATTAAAACTTAAAAATAGTCCATTAAACATAATAAAAATAAGAACATCATCTTAAACATAAACAAAAAACAATCATACATTAAAAACTAATCTAGAGATTCTAGGAACTTATTCTTCGTGATGATAGAAGAAACAACAGCATTTAAAGCTTTTTCAGCTTCAACCAAAGAATCAGTCTCCTTCTTCTTCATCTCTCTTATGAACATCAGGTTAGCATTACGGATATCAGAAACTGGCAGCAGCACAAGCTCCTCCTCAATAGTATCAGACACCTGAATCCCCTCCCGGATCCTTTTGATGTTTGCAGCCAGTGTATCCTGAATAAAAATTTCTTTGTCGATTTTTGTTAGAATAAACTTTTTCAACTGCTCACTTGAAACATTTTCATAAATGTTAGATGAAGATGCCATTTTCAAAATAAAAAAGGTAGTAAAAAGGATAAGTGATTACTTGTGAGAAGTTTGGTCATAGTAGGGGGTATTTATAGTAGGTTTGGGATAGGGAGGTGGAAGGGGGGGGGGGGGGTTAGGTGTAAAATAACCAAATAACATTAAAAAATATAATAAAGAGGAACTCACAAGTCCCAAAAAAAAGTATTTAATGGTCTTTGATCGTTTCTAACAGCACGGTGCCTTTTAAAATTCCAAAACTTAATTTCACTATAATTTTTTAACTTAAATAATTAAATATCTATAAAAAGAGTCATAATCTAAACACGTTGGAAAGAGACAAAAGTGCCCTATATATAAATACCAGTTAATGTTCAACCAGCATTACTCATACTTACAAAACCCTACACCAAGAACAAAAATACAACTTCTAAAAAATGGCTTCAAACAAAGAGCAAATCTGCAAGCAAATGATCAAAGAAAAACTGAAATCTTCAAGGAAAGAAGATTTCAATATCACAAACAACATCTACCAACTGTGTAAACTCTTTTCATCGGAAGCACAAGACACATTGGCCCTCAGGGATGCTGTTTTGAAAGACCCAAACAACCCTGTATTTGCTGCCTCACGCAGGTACTTCGTTGAACAGCATAGGATTGACAGGGAGGTGGTCAAATTGATGAACAGCACCATGAGCCTCTCTGAAGAAGTAACTGATTTCAAGAACAAATACCATATATAATGTGTTCTTGTTTACTTCTTTTCAGTTCCTATGTTGTTTTATATTTCTATATATATATGTAATGGCGTTTCATGTGCCAAATTTTCATTAACAGTATTATATAAAAGGAAAATATGCAGATAGTATGAATATTGCAGATGAATGTTTTATTTTTTCATATACCAGCACAGTATACCAGCATAACCCAAGGGAATGATAATCTGTTGTCAAAAATTGCAGATGAATGTTTTATTTTTTCATATACCAGCACAGTATACCAGCATAACTCAAAAGTATTGCAGATGAATGTTTTATTTTTTCATATACCAGCACAGTATACCAGCATAACCAAGGGAATTAAAATCTGTTGTAAAAAATTTAAAAAAAAAAAACTCAAAGGTATGTATGAAAATGCCAAGATTCTACCAGCATGGTTTTATTTTCTGCAAGCATATGACAATCGATCTTGATCATCTTCCCTATTCTTCTTCATCTTCTGTATCTTCTGATTCTTCACCATGATAACCATCTTCTAAATCATCTTCATCTATATCACCTGAAGAACTTATGTCATCCCCATCATCATCACATTTCAGTTTGCAAGTCCGACTATTATGACCCGTGCGACCACAGTTCTTGCATCTTCGCTTTTTCTTACCTTTGTTTTGTATCGAGTGCTCTTCTGCGGACTGGATACGCTTTGTTTTGTGAGAACCTGAACCCTTTGTCTTAACTATAACGGGTTTTCCTATTTCAGGTTCTTTGCCTTTCATATGACCAAGTATAGCAGCATGCCTTTCTTTTTGTTTAGTAACGTCAACATTTGAAGCACCAACATCAGTTTTCTTAATAAAATCCTTAATTTGGTCACGAAAAACCGACAACTCTTCAAGATTTGTGACCAACCGATTCACAATGTATTCGGTAGATGTCATAATATCTTTTACCAAACATCTAACATTTTCAGAACCCTGATCAGCATCATCTTGTGCAATAATATCATTACGTGAAGAATTCAGGACAGCATCTCGAGTCCACCTACGTAGGATATATTTCTCTGGAAATCTCTTGACCTCACATAAAGTCAAAACATAGAATATGTGCCTACAAAGCAAACCATATCTTTCATAATGCTTACATGAGCATGATAAAGTCATGTCACTTTCCCTGAAAAGAACCTGTAACATGAGAGCAAAGACTATTACACCAGCACATGAAACCAGCATAAAACTAACAGCATAAGTTATGTAATTACATAAACTTTAATTACCTCGTAATACCATCTCTTCTTTAATGTAAGATCCTTTATTCTAAACTTTAAAAAATCATCAACTTCAGAAGTTTCCATGGAAAAACAATCTTTAAGACCAACTCTTATTTGTTCCTGAACATCATAAAATACCCCCCTCGTATAAATTTTATCAGCTTGACGCTCCAATATAGACTCAGTCTTGAACTCTGGAGTGGTGTACCTCGTATCATGGTCATTTTTTCGATGTTGAAATCGTTGACACTCAATGGCGGTTTCAAAATTAGTAAGAAATTCAACCAATGTGTTCTGATCATTAGAAAATTGTCCAAAAAAGTTGTTTGCACTTTCAGATCGAGATGTCGTACGCATTAATCCAGACATATGCTCATCACGGTAGTATGCCGGGATCCAATCAGTGCGCATATTATACATACGACAAAGCCACTTATTACGACTCAGTTTATAAGCAGTAAGGATCTTGTGCCATGAAGATTCAAAATAGTCAATGCTAATATCATCCGTCCATACAATCCCGCACAACCTTCTCCTAAATTTTTTATTTCGACATAATCTATGACCAACCTATATTAAAACAACAAAAGAGATATACAAATATAAAGTCACTACCAGCATGGAAAATATGTACAAAACAAAAAAACAATGATATGTATATACCAGCATGATATTACCAGCATGGAAATATGTAAAATCAAAAGCAATGACTATTTTAACCAGCATAATAATACCAGCATGGATATGTGATTACCTTTGAAGCCAGCTTTTTCATAATGTGCCACATGCACAACCTGTGCCTGCTATTAGGAAAAACAAGTTTTATTGCATTGGCCATAGCAGGATCCTGGTCAGTAACAACAACTTTGGGATCCGACCCAAAAGCCTTTTGAAAATTATTAAGTAGCCACACATAACTTTCAGTAGTTTCAGAACTCAAAAGCGCAGCAGCTAATGTTATATTCTTGTTGTGGTTGTCAATACCAGTAAAAGGAACAAAAACCATCTTATACCTGCATATTAAAAAAAAAAAAAAAACCTTAAGTTTTACATAAAAATTGGTTAAACAGAGAATGAAATTAAAACAAAAAACTACTTGTTAGATCTGAAAGTTGCATCAAAGGCGATAACATCACCAAAAACAGAATAATTCCTTTTCATCTCCTCATCTGCCCAAAACAACCCATTAAGATTCCCCTTATCATCTACAGTGTGCTCACATGAAAAATCAGCACAGAACTCCTTCTTACTCATTAAACGTCTAACAACCATATCAGCATCAAACTCCGCAATAAAAGTATTCAAATCCCTTCTAAAATTTTTGCAATCAACAGCAGTAACCCCTACATCCTCAAAACCACCACACATTTCACGCAAAATGTTGAAAGCTCTAACAGGACCAATATTTAGTTTGGACAAATCATATATTGTTTGTTGTTGGGTCCATGACAACTTCCTTGAAGAATTCAACAAGTGAATATCACTTGAGTCCACAAACTTATGGTTATGCTCCTCAACAAATGATTGAACTTTGTATCTTCCATCAATCTGAATTCTAATATATAAGAGCGCAGGACAACAAGTTCTTTTCGATGGTCTACGACGCTTATCGTTACATTTCTTTTTAGCATCAGCAGGATCATTTAAGGTGTCAATTTTATGGAATCTTCTATGTCCTTGTTTGGAACAAACTAATTGCTTGGCTGTAACAATAGGGCCAGAATTTCTCTGAGTACTCTTTCGGACTTCAAAACCTCCAAGTTTTGCATAGGTCTTATAAAATTGAACAGCATGCTCAACACTGTCAAAAAACATGCCAACTTCAGGTTTAGCAGACTGGGATACACTGGGTAAATAGTATTTCTTCCCCGTTGATGGCGATATTCGCTTACTACCAGATAACGACTGACAATTAATAGCTTCCCCATCATTTGCACAAAATCCATCGACTTCAGCTACAAAAAAAAAATAAAAACACAACATACTTCATACATTTACTAAAAACCTTAAAAAATCATAACAGTCACATTGACCAGCACACAAAACAAACAACCAGCATAAAATTCTACCAGCATGATAACTTGAAAACCTATAAAAACGTACTGAGAAAAACCACTACAAACCGAAAATCAACAATTAGTTTTTTGAAAACATAAACATTAAAAAAAACATTCTCTACTACAGAATAATCGATGAATGCTATGATCGCAGGATGTTAAATCGATGATAAATAAATAAACAGAAATCAAATAAACTAATGAACATCAAACAAACATTATCTACTACAGAATAACCGATGAATGCTATGATCCAAAAAATACCTTCCGTTTCTTCCTCAGAACTGAAACTAATACTCATTGGATCAGAAGAAGAAGACGACATAGATGAACAGCGTCAAAAACACAAATTCGTCGCGAATTGATAACTGTGATTGAATTACGATGACAATAAAAACCCTAATCAAATCGAAAAAGCTTGTGGATTGCTATAAGATGTGATTGATAACTCTGATTCGAAAATAAAATAAATCGCGGTATTAGAGGAAGTTACCAAAACGGTGGTTACCAAAAAAAACTGAACGTGTTGAAAGTACAACAATACCCCTCCGCTAAAAATCTTAAACGTGCTACGTGTCATTGAGTTATTGGGCCGCACCGGACTTAGGCAAATGCCCGGGCCGCATTTGATCCGACCTCTATATATATATATATATATATATATATATATATATATATATATATTTTGTTTACTTGTTCAAAGTACCACAAAACATCTATTAACCACCAATTTAAATCTTAACCCTTATAAAATAATTATGAAAAACTTCCAAAAATATATTTTCGAAATCTTGACCCGAGATTCCCGATAAATGATAAATTGCGTAAAAATTACGAATTAATTTATTTTTGTTCTAAAGCGACAAATCATAATTACCAACACACAAACCAACATTTGACTTTGATTAATTAATATTCGAGCATTAAAAATGTTGTTTTTGAGTTATATGAGTCTTCCGGTTAGTTATCGAACTTATGTGAAAAACCGTAAAATAGTTTATTTTTTATTTATAACAAATCAACTATTATAAAAGTCAACTAATTAAATATTTTATTTTGAAAAAGTGACTTTAGATCATTAAAATATTATTTGAGAGTGTAATTTTTGTAAACATTCAAAACTCCTCCATAAATATTTAACCGGAAACCGGAAACGCGTGAAATTTCAAAACATATCGGGCTTTTGTGAAACGGAAGGAGACGAATCTTACACCACTGATCTAACTAGTGTTGTCAATTGACTCATCTTCACATGCCCAAACCATCTCAATCTCCCTCCCCAATCTTGTATGAGATAATAGCCACCGCAAATCTTTTCCGAAAAACCTCATTTCTAATTTTGTCCCACCGTGAGTGTCCACTCATCCACCTCAACATCTTTATCTCAGCAACTTCTAGCTTAAACGTATGCGTCTCTATTAACAATCAGACGGTCTACCAGCAACCCTGTAATTGTTAGTTTAAAAAAATTGTTAATGAGGTGCTTTTGATGTTAAATGGTCATATTTAAAAAAAAAATTTCTTTTAAGTCATCTAATCATTATAAATAAAAATCAAACCTAAATTTATTATATTAGAAATCACATTTCTTTTTAAATATTCTAAATTTCTACTCTACGAAATGCGAAACAACTTTATTCTTTCACCATCACCATCAGGTAGTTTTTATTCATCAGAATCTATTAGTGTATAATCTCTTGTCAACATTGTCAGTTTGTCACCATCGCATCGAACGTGAAGTTACCGATCATTGGAAAAAAATACATGTAGATGGTGTGATTGTGTAGACTCATAATACACATCTTCAACTTAGATTTGATCATACGAAACACGTTGACACAAACTTGAACATCCTTTCATCGGACGACGAGGACAAGTAGTTTTCATGTATTTTTGATAATTTTTTAGTGAATTTATGTATTTTATTTAATGAAATCATGTTTTTTATATTAATGTTTTAAGAATATAATTTTTTTATCCTTTTAAATATATAAAAAATATAAAAAAAATAGGGTAGTTTTAGAGTTCCATCCCCGGCGTTTATTGATACTTTTAGGATAGTAAGAGTTAAAATGACGTGACATATTTTGATTGGTTTAAGATAGTTTTGTTCTGGGTTAAGAGGGTTTCCACCCATTTACCCTATGAACAAAAGAAAATTTTCACAAAAATAAGCTTTTATAACACATGAAAATCTGGATAAACATCTAACATCTATATAAATTAAGATATATAGATGATCGTTTGTTAAAGACTATTATGATTTCTGACACCAATAATCCATATGTTTTAAGGTGAAGAAGTCCCTAGATGAAGCATTCAAAAGAGACATCGCCCCTTCGGAAAGGTCCACTAATGGAAGATTGGTGTAAGGTGGGGGGCCAAGGAATATGGAGAACTTTTTGTAATGGTGTAGGTTCAAAGAGAAGATGGGGTGTTGGGTGGGGGTTCATGAACAGGGGCTATGTGCAACAAGAAGTGATGCTGCTTGGGTCTAGACTGCGAGCAAAAGGGTTGCCCTACGACCAAAAAGGGAGTGATGCGTGATAAAGTGTTAAAGTGATCGAAGGAAAGCCACGGTGTGACCAACATTTGAAGTGCTATTTGTTTTGTCTGTAACTGTTGTTTTTAACCTTCGTTTGTTTTTCTTGACTTTCTGTTTGAGACTCTTTTGTATTGCCAGCTTCCCGCTGGTTTTGTTTGCTTCTGTTTTTATTGAATGCCGTTCCAAAAAAAAACTAGGCAAAGCTCCTAAGTGGGGTTCTAATCTGGTCTAGTTCTGGTTGGTTAGTTGTAACTGAGCATCGATAGAAGCCAATCATGAGTTGAAACCGGTTCATCAATAACAACTATGATCAACATCAAATATATTGTTAAAAAGGTAACTTTGATCATGGGTGTGATCATCGGTGACTTGAGCTACCAAAAACTCTAATAGCTATAACTTGTTATATTTAACTTGAGTATGATGTTACTAGAAACGGAATTTTGTGTCTAGTCTCAAAATAAATTTTAGAGATTAAACATCCATCATGGAAATCTACAACAACTTTTCGTGTACAATAAACAAAACAATTGGTAAATCTAAACCAACTTCCTTCGATAAGACCCTCACTAGAGGCGTTGCCCCTTGGACAGTGGACACCATTGGGGGTAGCATGACCTCGAAACCCCCAATGTCTAGTGACTTTGCTCTTTAGTGAGACTCCATGATTCTCGAAATTGAAATATTATTAAATGTACATGCACTCCACACCTTCTAACCGATATCGATGTTTATTCTAGTTTATGTCTTTCAAGTATAAATACCTTTCTGGAGAATTTTTTTTTAAAGAAAAGTAAAAAAAATAAATTATTGGGTCTTGTCGTTTGTTATAACTAATCAACTAAAGCAATATAATTTGTATTAACTTGACCATAACAATGTCCACATCCAAGTATTAACTGACAGGCGTGTTTAAAAAATTATAAAAGTATATTATATAATTTTCACCACATTTTAAAATTTTAATTTAACTCTCTTTCGTAGATTTTTTGGTCACATCCGTGTCACCAACGCCATGATTTACACTTAGAATTTTAGAAAAGAATTGAAAAAGGAAAACCTCTTCTACGTGTCGACAAAATCCTGGTTAACTATCATTACTTCATTATCACCGTATTTTATAAGTAAACTAGATTTGTATTATTTACGGATAGAGGATAACGCGGATATAAAAAACAGTTTACCTGCTAAAACGTAATGTAAAGAAAACGTAAATACAAAAATATTACATAACAGTTGACATTAAACAAAAATAATAGAGAAAATGAAAACCAAAATTGATAAGTGAACACAACAGTGTAAACAAAAATTCACAAACAATGCACTTTGAACTCTATCGCATCGCCGCAAGTCGCTTGAGGGTCGCCTTTGTATTTTACTCATAACCTTGTAGTCTAGTTGTATGGTTGTTGCCTCTTCATGTAAGTGGTGAGAGTTCAAATTATTTCACGTGTGAGGTTAGTAGTATTTGGTGAAATTTTTTTTTTGCTCTTAAATAAAAACAAAGAAAAGGAGTTACCAAAGCTGGAAAAAAAATGTGTTTAGAGACTCCAAGGATCAAACATAAGACGTGCAAAATTATGTCATATGGCTTTACCCATGATATTACCTAAGTTTCTTATTAATTGTGTTGCATTTATACTTATGAATCTATGAAAGAAACAAAAAATACTAAATATTCATTGAGGGTATGCCACGTGATATGTAGCATGCAACAACCAACCGACTGCAATGACTTGCAATAACTATTAACCTCAAGTTAATAATTGTATATTGTATATATTTTTTTTGAAACCACAAGTTCTAAATATATCATTTATAATGTTATTTAAACATGATTTAAGAAAATATACGATTTTACTAGTTTAGAGTGATATGCAATTACACGGATATAATTTGAGTATTCGTTTATGCAATTCTAGGCTTTTACACATTTTTGCATACTTAAGGGTCACAGACGGTCTGCATAGGACCTTATGTAGATTTTAATTATTTTTAAATCTTGTCTTCCAGATACGAATTTAGGGTTATCACATCTTCCTAACCTTATTAGAAATTTCGTCCTCGGAAGTCGTTTGCACTCATTTAAACAATTTCAGATATTCATTTTCGATGTCGTCCTTAGATTCCCTGGTGAATTTTCAGGACCGTGATTTGCATTCCATTTAACCTTAACAATAGGAATGTGTTTCCATCTCAATTTCTTTAGTCGTCTTTTCATAATCTGCACCGGTTTCTCAACAAAATTTACCTTCTCATCGGTCTGGACTTCATCCAAAGATATGACAAATGATTCATTAGCAGGACTATTATTTAGGTTTCTTCATCCAAAGATATGACAAATGATTCATTAGCAGGACTATTATTTAGGTTCGAAACATGAAATTGTTTAAATACTCATGATATGGGACCGTATAATATAAGCAAAAGCTACTTTATAAAAACCTCAATAAAACCTCATACAACTAGCATGACAAGTAATAGTGTGCGACTCTGCTCAACCATTTCCTTTTTCTTTTAACTATATCAAGTTCACAACTTTTTCATTGTTTATTACATCATACACAAAAACAAACCAACAAACCCAACAAAAATCCCACGAATCAGGTTACGGAAGAGTGGGATTAGATTTTATCCCAATGAATAAAGAGGTTGCTCCATAGAAACTAATGAATAAAGAGGTTGCTCCACAAAAACCAATGAGTAAAGTGGATGCAGCAACAAATATTACATACAGGTGGTACAAGTTATAAATGCTATTAACAAAAGCAAACTGCACACCACATTTTTCCTGTTGATTAAACATCAAGAACCACCTTTCTCCATAGTTGCCTTGAGTACATGCTCTTCGGTTGTGGTTCCAATTATCTCGTTTGCACGCTTCAAACCAACACAGTAATACCTTCCAATTGAATCCTACAATCGGCAAAGGATAAAAACACATCACTTCTTATCATACACTTATCTTTTTATAAATAGTAGTTTGTAAGATATAAACAAACCAACAGATTTTATGTACTAAAAACACAGTTTGGTATATTTTGGACATGTTTGACGTGTTCGACCCGTTTCATTTTAAGGTGCATATATTTGATTTTACCTAGTACAACTGTCGGCCATGAGAGATGAAAAAAAGACCCATAATCAACCTAGTATTTAGTAATTGGGTAAAAAATATGGCCTCTAATAAGAGGCATTACCTCTCATATATAGAAGATAGAAATTTTAAAAATTAAATTAAAAAAAAAATGCAATCTCACCCTAGCTACAATGCCCATCTTTTCTAACTTGTGGACTGCATCATCAACATCAAAGTTGCAGCTTGCACCAAACTCCTCTTTAATTAGCTCTTCACATTGTAAATCGAGATCCTAAAATAAGTTACAAAAAATGCCACAACTAAATATATGTGTGTATGTATACATTTAGAGAGAGAGAGAGAGAGTATGTATGTATGTATGTATGTATATAGAGGGTCATTCAACACAGAATCAATATGAAGCAGAGAACTGCATAAACACTTGTACCTATTTAATATATACATTCAGAAAGAAGCTTATAACAATGTTCAGATTAATATTCATGTATACCTCTAGAGTCGCTTTGCCTTGTTCCATCAATATAAAGAAAGATATTATAACCTCTTTTACCTGCAAATGATCAAGGGATTTATGATGTCACATATTCTAGAAGACATACACTTCTTAGAAAACTAACACATTTTAAAAACATCCCATTCCTAAATGCTAAAAAACAGGAAGGAGTAAAAATAATAAAAAGATGCTCAACACTTACTTCTTGTTGAATGACATCATCACACAAATGAAGAAGGGTGCCTTTTCCACTATCCAATTGTTTGTCATACATGGATTGTGTAATTAGGCTCTGATATGCAACCATATTTGCCTGAAACCTACAAGTCAAATAATTATAAATTTGTGTACACATAACTTAAACTTATCAAAAAAAATTAACCGCATAATAAGAAAAAATAGAACTCACGTGAAGTATATTTTAGCACAGTAACCAACAACTGCAGAGAGTACGGCAAACATGACCCAAAAGTCAGCTTGAGGAGTCTCAACTGAACCTATGACAGCTACCTGGAAAAGAGAGATGTTAGTTGCTGTATTTTACAACGGAAGTTTATTTGCATACACAAAAAGTACTTCATACACATAAAATGCATGCTATGGTGACTTGTACCATGGCTGTGTGGATATTGTACTTCATGTGTGATTATGCGTACACATCACCTTCCTTTTATCATGTTCTAAACCGAATGAGTTATAAAAAAACTAACCAGCCCAACTACAGCAGATACAAGGAATTTCACCCAGTCCATTGGGGTTAAACTTGGATTTTTCTTCTCCGGCTGGCAATAAGAAAAAAAATTAAAGAATATTCATCCAACTGGCAAAATAAAATTCGAAGAGAAGATAATAAGGGCAGGCAAGGAGGGTAACGGGATAGGTAAGCTTCTGTACGTGTAAAAAGGTTGGGTTGACCCCGAACACTTTATGTACAAACTATTTATACTTGTTAAAGATAAGATTACAAGTAAAAGATAGGGACTTCTTCACTTGTTAAAAATACGATTACAAGAACTATATTATTACGATATAAACTCTTTCTTCTTTTTTTTTTTTTTTTTTTTTTGCATAAAGAGAATAAGAAGGTTGTATGCATTACAAATGAGGCTAATTGCAAGACATTAGCAACATGCCAACATACATAACATCATTCCTAATTCAAGCAACCAACTATGAAAAGTTATAGAAATAGCAACATCTTTTCATTTCATATCGATTATAGCAACTTTGTACCTGTAAAACCAAGAAAATTGTGAGATACTGAGATGGTATTTTTTTCCCCACGTGTCGACATAAAATTGGTAGTTTTTTTATTTCATTTTCTAATATATTAAATTTATGCATGTAATATCCATATATCATGTTGCTTTCATCGATAACTTTAATATATCATGTTGCTAAATATATTAAAAAGCTTTACCATTTGAACAGGCATATATCACAAATAGGTTGCCACTTTGGTTGACACCTATTTGACCTTTATTAACTAAATTTGTTGATTTGACTAATTTGGCAAGCTAGAGATAACACATAACCCAAATCTAACCAGTCATTAGTGGATCTAAATTGTCAGTTTGTCACCTAGAGATAATACAGATTACAAACGTATACAAAAGAAGACTCACTAGTACTAATTCCATATCTGCCATTGGAATGTTTCTAAAATGCTTCACGTGGATTCCCCTATTCTTTTCTCCCTTTTTGGTGCTCGCCTGCCTACATATCAATCATTACATCATATTTAACATTATATATTTTTTTAAACAAACTCTTTTTATCAATAATTCTGTATCCAGATGAAAATTTTGACCAATACATCCAATAAAAAGAAGCCATAGCCATACCTATACACGACAATTATCTTATCAAATGTAGGTTCTTGGATTGTAAGTTTACTTGCCAAATTCCGTAAACTGGTGAAACGGAAATAAGCAAGTCGTAAGAAGCACATACAAAGAAATTGCAAAACCAAATATATACATTTCAACAATGTTTTCAAAACCAAACCGGATAATGAACCGGTCATTTTATCGGTCCGGTTGTTGGACAAGTTGGACCGGATTTAAGAACCTGATGACATCATAATTAGTTTAAGTTTTTAAAAATACATATATCTGATCTCAATAACAAAATAGTCTAATTTAATTGTCATTTCATTTAGAGATATTGAAAATTATAGTTGTTATACGTTTTTAACCTTAGAAATACTAATCCTTGTGTGTTATTTAGTTATAAAATATTAACTTTGGTACAAATATTTATTATCTATTATCAGAATATTTAATCTCTGGGTTAAAGTAAAATAGAATATATAATATAATTTGTAGTTTGATAATCACAAATCTAACATCATCTCGTATCTAGCTGAGCTGATAAATCATTCTAGTTCAATTCCTTAGGTCTCAGGTACGAAACTTGCAACACACAGACGATATACTTTAATCTCAGTCTGGCTTAGAGCGAACATTTGGGTTCCTATCTTTTACATTCTTAGCAATATCCATCCCAAATCGCCCCACATAGAGATCTTTATATCTCTATAAAGGAACCTCCCATCTCAATACTGGATTCAAATTGTCCAACCATGCTGGGCGGTCCACGGTTTTGACTCATAACCGCTTGAACAGGCCGGTTAAATTAACAACGGCCCAAAAGAGGTAAACCGGACCGTTCACGACCCTGTTCCTGGTCCGACCGGCCGGTCCAGTTGTGAAAACATTGAATATAAATCAGAAAAATAATCTGGACTTGGCTCACAACCTGATTTCCATGTTCTCGATCCGGATCCGCTCAACATATAAATCATCTGAAAATTCTTCATTTGTAATTTCGTCATCTTTCTTTGAGAGACTCTTAATTCGTGCACTGGACTTTCTAAAAAAAAGCTTTCCTAGCCTGCAAGCATAATGATAACATAAGAATCAACAAACTCTCTAAGGTAAATATTATGAACTAATTAACAAATTTGTAAATAAACTTGCCTCGTTACTCCCATAATCCATGCAAATAGACGTGAAATTATCATGTCCACCTTCTCCATGATAAAATAGTCGGTAGTTTTGTCAATTCCAATGCCTCGTCGGAAGATTACATACTACCAAAAAAACAGCAAACGATAAAATGGAAAACAAATTTATATCAAATTGATGTGCATAGCATGAAGCATCAAACAAAACAAGATGGTTGAGATGGATGATGGGTCAAAACCAATCGGGTTGAAACAAGTCTTTTTTCACATCGTGCAGGGTCAATTGATCCACAAAGGCAATTTTTTTTTCTTTTCACTTTAAAAACTCACTAATTAGTGAGTTAATTATGCCTAATACACATGATTTTTACAATAATGATCTAAATATTTGGGGTGTGTGTGTGTGTGTGTGTGTGTGGGGGGGGGGGGGGGGGGGGATATAGGAGGTTATATGCATTAAAAAATAGACTTATGAAACATTCAACCTGTTTGACCCATTCCCCCTTTCAGGTAGTCATTTTATGACGTCTTTAAGATAAAACACAAATTAAACCAAATCAACCAACTTTAAAAGATGTGTCCATTTCCACCTCTAAACTAGATGTATAGCAATACCTTATCAGCAAAGTCAGGAAGGTTATCATGGTGATGCTCTTCAAAGTACCGCTTCAAAAGATTCTTATCAATCTACATTTAAAAGAGGGAAAAACCAATACAAAATTAAATGTTAGTATACAACTATACAAGAAGGTAATGATTATGGCACCTAATATTGTAATAGAGTAAGGTTTATATCAGAGCAGAAAACCTTTGATTCATCGACAGTGATAGGAAGATTTAAAAGATACTGCCCTGAATGTGCAACTTCAATCTCCTCATCGGAACAGATCTTAAAATTACTTTTTTCCATCACCTAGAACCATTAAAGTTGTACTTTAAGAGAAAAAAAACATTTTGAAAATGAACTAGTTTGAGGATTTCATAACATGCTACCTTAAACATATATGAAAGGAAATTCTGCTCAAGAACATCAATTTCTTGTTCTGATAGGTTTTGCTGATCCAGTTTCTGAGCCCCATGGACAGGATCAAAGAGTGAATACAGTTGCTGCAAGTATGAGAACCGCATAAATTAACAATAATTCTATAACTCGAAATTCTTTTTTATCAACCAAAATTGTTGTGTGACAAAAGTTAATTTAAAAGTAGACAATAAAATACCATGAGATCTTCAAACTGAAGAGTATACCATGCTCGAATTGTGTAATCAACTCTCTTGCAGAGCTTCAAGAACTCTGCTCGGTCAGAACTGTGTTCTGCAATATTGAAGCTTATTTAAAAGCTTGGAAAATTGAATTGAACAGCTAGAAATTTCTTTCCGAAAAACAGATATATTTGGTTATGTGTGCCCGTGCATATCACATATCATCATGTAAAAAGTAACTCCAGAAAAATGCATCAACTATTAGCATGATTTGTCACATGATATTAGAAATAAAGAAAGATGATAAGACTTAGCAAACAACGCATAGACCTCCAAAACTGAAAGTTGAACAACTACTACTTGCGATCGAAATTCTCCTTCTCAGGGGCTCACTACATCACTTCTCTTGTATGTAATCTCAATATCAGTTATTCAGTTAACACCAATCTGCAAAAAGATTGTCTCTTATATCTCCCCATGATTAACATAATCGAAAGAAGCCTATGCCATTGATCATTCCAGTTTCCAACATTAATCCACAATGATTCTCTCATCTCAACTCTTAATTAATGCTCAATAGCACAAGTACTCTTAATCCCTTCATATATCATCGTCTAAACATGAAAGACTTTACTAATCTAGTAAGCCCTAACACACAGGTCTCCCAAAAGACATCTCCTACCACTTCAGGAATACTAGCCCTAAAAACTGACAGTAATCAGCCAAAATTGAACACACAAAAACCAAAAGAACGATTTGAACATGAAATTGACTACATAAAAACGGAGTTGTTACCGATAAGATTGGCCAAAGTCATGACGAGTCTGGGCTTCAGAATTGGAATGACAGCTTCACGCTCCAATCGAATGACTTCCTTGTTACTGGTGCCAGCGCTGCCCATTTTCGTTAACCTGAGCCGATTGAAGCACGCAGATAGAGCGTTAATGGAATCTCAAGTTTCTTTTAAACCCTAGTTTTATCTATTGCTACAGAAAAGGGATTATTAAGATCAATCAAATTGAGGAATAAACTACCGACAAGGTCTTTGCTGTTTGATTCCAAAAGGAAAGCGTAGAGCCGGTAGAGGAAAAAGAAAACAGTCATACGGAGTCAAAGTATCAAACTAACCGTCAGAAATTTACCGGCATTTTCTCTTATTTTTTTTACCATTTAATCACATTTTATAATAAAAAAATACACAAATACACAAAAAAAAAATCATTTTATAATTATTAAAAACTAGCTTTCAACTTTCAAGCCCACCATCACACCATGTATTTTTAGACGTGCTTGAAAACCGTGAAACATGATATAAAATTTATATTATAAATATTAGCGATAATATAGAATGGTAAGAAAATGTCACTACAAAAAATATTGATTCTTATTTAGCATCATATTTTGCGGCGAGTTAAGCATCGTTATAAATAACAAAAATACAGCCAGTTGCAGTCATCTTTACGGTGGATGGTGGGTAGATTTTTAATAAGCAAAAACGTAATGAAATTTCAATTTGTTAGCAAAACAATGAAAGGTAAAAACAAAAAATAAGACATTAATTGAAAGAGTCTGGCTTGTAGAGAAGATGAGGGATCACACCGGGTCACTGGGTTGTATGGCGCGCACTCAAATCCCCAAGAATCATCAATTTTTCATCAAACGTTTTTAAAAGAAAAGAATATAAATTCAAAAAATTTAAAAATATATGATTTTAAAATCGATGATATGTATATAAAATGAATGAATAGTAACTTTAATGTCATAGTCATATAATATTGAAAAGATACATATTGTAAAACTTTTTTTTTTCTTTAAGTGATATAATTCTATATAATATAAAATGGCATGGGATCTCACGGTGTTTTACAAGTTTTGATTCCTGATATACAATTTTGTTTGATAAAGGTACAAGCTCTGTAGTAGAATTTACAAGGTAATTGGACAGATGTTTGCATTGTTTTACATGTGGAGGTCCCTTTTTCAACTGACTAGCCTCTGCTTATCCTTTTTCATTTAGTTAAATTTTGATTGAGAAAAAAAAAATCCCTGGTCCAGTCCAAAAATGTAGCAATTCAACAAATGAATGAGAGGAGGAGAGATAAAGTTCTTTCTCCTTCAACAAAAAATGAAGGTAATTTCGAACAAGCTTTTTTAACTCATCAATTTAACGTAACATCTTCATTTCTCAATGATAATCAAAACTGTAAATTGATTTGATATCGCAAACAGAAATCCGGACAAGTAGACATCCATATCACATATGTTTTAAATAGAATTGAAGGTCTGATTTGAGAAGAACAGTAGCGCCATTTCCTTTTAAGAACTTCGAAGATCTTTTTTGAATTGCAGTTATTAATGCATGTTGTTCCGAGGTCGGCTCATCGTCTTCAGGGTCGATCAAAGTTTCATTGGCTCAACATTCGATGCGTACGTTGACACGTGTTCTTGATCGTGGCATTAGTTGGCATTGCTTGCTTAGTGTTTTTTGGCTTTTTCATTTTCTTTTTATAGTTTGTGATTTGTGCGTTGCAGAAATTGACGATTGGTGTTAGTAGGAGCGGATATTCAAAGGCACTCTTTGGTTGACCTTTCTCAAATGGAATTGATGCAAAACCCTACAAGAACATAACATTAGAAGCAACAAATCCCTTGTAAATTTCAACATGCATGCTGCAAGTACAATTAACATAATGTCACGCATAAACAACTCTCAACATCAAAATGATAACAAGAAAACAAGAAAAGAAAAAAAAACTTTGCAACACGAGACAGGCAAATATCTAGTTTTGTAAAAAAAACTAAATATACAAAATAAAAATAGATTTTGTAATTAAGTAATTTTTCTTTTGAAAAAAATAAAAAGTCGTATTTTCTTAAAATAAAATTCAAGAATAGAAATATGATATTTTATATTTCACACACCCGGCCTCCATCGAAGGGTTTGGGGATTTTTAGTCGAAACTTTCAGTGTGTTCTGGATCGATGTGAATCTAGAGAGAAAAATAAAAACCGAATTGATTGCATTCTATTGTTTCTTCTGCATTTGGATCCGACCTAAGGAGTACTCGTGGATCACAAATCTGATGCAGCTTGATTCACTTTACTCACTTGTACTTCTACAACACTTCACCACCACCAGAATCCCCGATCTCCACCACCGATCGTCGGACTTAGATCGACGGAGCTAGGGCACCAACCACCATGAACAGACCTCTGAAATCCTCATCACGAAGACCTACATTCGTTCATCTCATATGCGCTGCTACGATTTTTTCTCTCCTTGTTTTCGCCTTGCAATCGGTTTTTTTCACTGGTTACCTACTTTCTCTCGCAAACAGTTTTCACTCCAATCCTAGCGCCTGCAATTTTAATCATGTTTTGCCTATTCTGTCAGGTAATCGAACCAGTTCTCTCAACGCCGAAGACGTCCAGATCTTATCTGATTTTCAGTCTGACGTTCAGCAATGCGTGGTTAGCTTCCCCTTCCCTTTTTCATCTCTCCACACACACGAAGATTTACAAATTAACCTAGTAGTTAGTTATTATGTTGCATCGACTAGTTATGCGGTTTTAAAGTTTTGATTTCTGGTAAGAAGCGATGGTATTGTTATGTTCAAATTACTCAGTTCACCGCATACGATTTCTTTAAGTTCAGTATATAGTATATTCAGTGGTCAAATTTTCAACATAGTGAATTTTTAGCTGATTATATATATACTTTTTCCCAGTGTAGGTCGTTAGACTTTTGTTATTTGTTACTTAATGCACACACACAACTTAGAAGACAGTTTTTGAATGCTTACCTTGTTAATGAGTTATGTATATGGCTGCTCTTTATATAATTCACCAGTTTGTATTTGTTCAACTATAATGATGCTAATTCTTAGTGTCATATGTCGTACATAGGCAAACAGAGGATTTGGACTTACTGCACATATCATTGACCATTGCAAGCTGATTCTTAAGTTTCCTGAAGGGACAAATAGCACCTGGGTATCTCTATCTTTCTGTATCTATCTATCTATATCTATGGAGACCTGTGTGTGTGTGTGTGTCATATATTCAAAAATTGACCTCTAAATTTGGTGTTCACTTGCAGTTGAACCCACAGTTTAAGACTTACGAGCCATTAGAGTACAAATATGATGTTTGTGAGGCAGTTCTCCTGTGGGAACAGGTTAATCATCTATTGTTCACAAATTTTTTTTTCTCTCAATGCATACACTAATCCTTATTTCCTGTTTAAAAAGCAGTACCGTAACATGACTACAGTTTTGACAAGAGAATATTTAGATGCACGGCCTGATGGCTGGATGGACTATGCAGCCAAAAGAATAGCACAATTGTATGTTTTTTTTTTCTAAACACCAAATAAAGATATATATTTATAATTGGCATTTTTTGTATCATTTACTTGATTGAGTGGTTCAATCTTGACAAATCACATCAATTCTTTTCTCACTTTGATGACTTCTATAATCCTAGTGGTGCAAAGGATTGCAGCAATCGGAAGCTTTGTGAAGAGCACCTTAATCCAGTTTTGCCAGCCAAACCACCATTTCACCCTCGCCAGTTTCAGAAATGTGCTGTTGTTGGAAACTCAGGTGATTTACTAAAGACTGAATTTGGTGAAGAAATCGACACTCATGATGCAGTTTTTAGAGATAATGAGGCACCAGTTAATGAGGTAAATTAGTCACCACAAAGGTGGCTGCTAGCCACAGTTGGGATATTTAACTGATGTGTTTACCTAAAGTCCTTATATTGTTTAAGTTGCTCCCATGCTTATGCATTTTCTTGCAGAGATATGCAAAACATGTAGGTCTAAAGAGAGATTTTCGACTAGGAGTTAGGGGAACTGCTCGTAACATGGTCACCATCCTTAATGGATCAGGTAAACTCTAAACCCCAAACTTTACAAGACAGCCTATCTTAATGATTCTGTCATCATATCTCTTTGAAAGGGGTTTATTTATAAGCTGCTATTTATTTTCTATTTGATGTGGAGTGCTTAAAGCTCCAAATAGTAATGTAGTATCTAGCTATTCTTAACAAGCCTTTTAAGAGACCTAGTTTTATGTATGCCTGTTGCATTTAACGTGTGTTATGTTACGTTTCTTTCCATTCCTATTTCAATAGAAATTTGCGTCATGTCTTTATTATCACCAAAAACTACAGCTCCTTAACTCAAGATACCTTGAGATAAACAAAGTTGATTACAAACCTTCCTTAGAAGTTACTGACCGCTGTTACTGTTTTGTATATCTCTTACAGACAATGAGGTGCTTGTTATCAAAAGTGTGACTCACAGAGACTTCAACCATATGATTGATGTAAGTATTGTAAAGCAGATATATTATAGCATATGGCATTTCTTTGCTCATATTCCCTTTGTACATGTGTTGATTACAATAATTATCCTATTTGCTATATGTTATTAGTTGAACCCATAGACCATAGTATAATTGTAGACTTTTAGAGAATTCGGCAGAGATAGGTATTGTCTACATTCAATTGTGAGAAACATAAAGTCAGCTAGTTGACCACATCCTGAATTTGTACCTTACATGAAATAGAATGTGTTGGAAATTTGTGTAGCAAAATCGTGAAGTACCAGTATAGTGATGATCATTTTCTTAGAATCAAATTTCGAAACCCCCCAATACGAACTTGGGTTCTGAATATATTGATAATCGCATGTAACAGCAACATAGTTTCACACATTTACCAGTAATAGCAACCTCTATTGTCAAAAGTCCAGAAGGTCGCGCCCCTAGGCCTTCAGGCTCGCCCCAGGGCAGCTCTGTCACCTCGCTTCAAAAGCCCCATTTTCAGGCCAAGTTCGGGCCAAAAATCATCTGAAGGGGTCTGAAACAATTACACTAGCCCTAAACAAACCTGGAATCAGCCTAAAACAACCTAAATTAGCCAAAACAAGCCTGAGACGTGTCTAAAACCACTAAAAAATGGTATTGATATACTATGCACCTCTCTTAAAAGAAGAGCTTGCTTTATAAGTGTCTTGTGCCTAGGCCCAAGGCTCACCCTTTGTGTCTTGAGTGTGCCTCGTGCTTTCAACAACTATGATAGCAACATAATTCCGTTTCCGTAGACCTATCTTAGCTACCATGAAGTACACTATGTTGCTGTCATTGTTAAAAGATTATGCGGTACATTGCTATTTCTGATTATCTTTAAATATTTGTAGAATAAACTTAAATGATGTTTCTATTATGTGCAATTATCCTTGTTATATACGTGTAACTGGAGATCGAAACACAAAGCTGTATGAAGCACTGTAGCAGAATTTTCAAAACTCATGGTGTAGAATGTTCCAATATTTCAATTAAGGCATCTCTTCTATACTAAATTAGCAAACAAGTATTTGGTAAGAAACTGTTTCCATTCGGTTTCGTCAAATCAAGTTGTGCAAGATACTTATGAAGCCCTTCAGTGAGCATCTATCAGACAAAATTATATTTAGAAAATGTTTTTGGTTTGGGGGTGATATTACTATGTTATCTCATCTCTTAAGGGCAACCCTAACAGATTACTTTATCAAAAATAAATGCAGATGATTCCGAATCCAGTCTATCTTTTCCAAGGTATTGTATTACGCAGAGGTGCCAAAGGAACTGGGATGAAATCAGTTGAGCTGGCACTTTCTATGTGTGATATTGTTGACATTTATGGTTTCACTGTTGATCCTGGCTACACTGAATGGTCAGTTTACTCTCTCTCTCTCTCTATCTCTTTCACACATACACTCTCCCATCCACACTCAAGTCAAAACATACATTAAATACACTTGAGAAAATGTAAATATAATGGTGCCATTTTGGCGTTTTCTTTGTAATCTTGGAAACGCTATGGGTATAGTTTTGGTAGTGCGTGAAATGGTAACGAATGTGATTGATGTAAAGGTAGTGTTTTGTTTCTAAAGTTGTGTTTGAATATTATTGCTATGTATTGAAATGTTAAATATGTAATTTTGTTGTGAAAGAAGACAAAAGTTCCTGATTGTAGAAAAAGAAGCTTGGGATTAATGAGAGAAAAGGGGAGAGAGACATATCTGTGAATTAGTTATCAAACACACCCTCCTTGGTGGATTTGGGTATGGGGGTTTGCTTTCCAATTTTGATAGCTAACATGATAACTCATACCAAACAAACTTAATGAGTGTCAATTTATCTCATAACTTCAACCCTAAATATATCAACCAACACCCCATAAATAAATGGGTCAATTTGGGTTATGTTACAGGCTTACATCTCTAAAGGGTCAAATAAAAACATCAGCTAAAAAGGAGACAGTTTGAAAGTCGCCCCAAAGTGTATATTTATTGCATAAGTTCTCCTAAATTGCTTTAACAAACAAAATATATGTATATTAGTATTGTAGTTAACTAGTTATATAGTTTTTATAATCATATTTAACACATTAAGTAACAAACGAACAAATGTGTTTGTGGATCTGACCCGTTTAAACCCACGCTAAAACTACCCCTTTTGTCTTTTGTCTGTAGGACCAGATACTTCTCTGAACCAAGAAAAGGCCACAATCCACTTCAAGGAAGGGCTTACTACCAACTCCTAGAATGCCTTGGTGTAAGTAAATATTTTATAATTTTGTTTTTCTGGGTATTCATATACCTCTTCCTTTGCATAATAACTGCAACATTTTCATGTTAGGATATATTCTTAACTTAAACGGCATAACAACGTTGTACATGATTAAACCCCTTAACTTCTAAAACTTAATGACAAATTTTCTGGATTTTGCTTTTCTTTCTTTTAATTTCTTTGTTTTTGTGGTATGGACTTTCAACTTTAAATAATAACAAAAAGGTTCTTTTTTAATTTCTTTGTTTTTGTGGTATGGAATTTCAACTTTAAATAATAACAAAAAGGTTCTTTTTGTATGATCGAGTCCCTAACTTTATAAAAAGGGTCTTTTCATTAGTTCATTATAGTCCAGGGATTTAACCATTCAAAAGTAAAGTAAAAAAACCTACCTGATAATTCAGATACAATCTTATTTAGCACATTGTTTATTTACAAAATTCAAAAAATGGATACAAAAACAACACAACCCAGCCCGTTTTGACCCGTTATCTAACCTATCTGACCTGCCCATTTTGCCACCTGATATTTGATTTTCAGGTGATTCGGATACACTCTCCTATGAGAGCAAAACGGGCCCAAGACTGGTCTGATGTGCCAAGTCGGGAGAAGATAGGCAGAGCTCATGCAGCTGCCACACGACTAAAGAGAAGTCAAGAGGGTGAATATGATAAAGTAGGACAATTTGGCAACTGTAAGGTGTGGGGTGATGCGGGCCCCTATGGTAGTGGGCCCGTATCCGGGCCCAGAAATATGAGTAGTAGAAGGAGGAATTCAAATTACAGTAAATGGGAAATTATGCCTTTTAAGAGTCTAAGACAAGAAGCACAGGAACACTATAACCAGATGGAAGGTGTTTCACTGTATAAAATGGATGGCAACAAATTAGATGATCTTGTGTGCGTGAGGCACTCATAAGATTCTGAATCGTAGATTTAAAGTGGTACGTTGTGAAATGCTGACAGACATAACTTGATGGATTTGGGTATGCTTAGTGTGAATTTCAAGATGCAGAGGATATAGGTCACATGGAATTCCATCGTTGTTTTCAAGCACCACACGCGTATGGAAAAACGAAGAAAGAAAGATGAAGATTTCAAGAAAGTTGCAATTGTTGTTCTATATATGTACTGTTGTTACCTCTCACTTTTGATGTTTTGAATTATCTTCATATTTATTTATAAAGGTTATAGTTGTCGTTTGTCAAATACTGGTTAGGGATGGTTCTTAGACACGGCTCACATAAAATTTGAGACGGCTTGTGGCTTGATGAAACTAAACTAGCCAGCTAGAATCAAAATCATTTTACTTAAATGTGAACTCAGACACAGCTCGGATTAAATCGAGTCAGATTGCTGCTAGACGAGCCAACTAGTAAGCAAAAAAGGTGACAAGCATCAACAGGGCCCGCAGACAGGAATATCTCTGGAAGTAAAATAGCCATAGAAATACAGTCGTTGCCAAGGATCGCTGAATGCCACAGGTGTGAAATCGAATGGATTGAGAGAAGACAGATGTGATTACCACATGCACAAACTGGCTAAATGTGGTGGTGGCAGAAATGAAACGGAAAACCCAAAAACTTGATCACTATGAACAGCCTTAGGTGTCTTTAATAAATTTGGTTGTCTATGTTATGGGAAACTCAATAATTCAATTTTCACATATGGCTTGTAAAGCTTTATAAAAGAATCTGCAATCACAAACAGGAAGGCCCTCAGATTCATCATGGAAGAAACCACTCAATGTTACAGGTTGAAACCAGATAAACTTCACCTGAACTTAGAATAGCTATTAAAAGCTTTAGTTGTTAAGCCTGAAGAGTCATCTTTCAGCCATGATAAAATCACAACTTACAACAAAACTGGCATCAAAACTAAGAAAACTTAAACATCATGTAATCATACAAAAATGAAGATCTGTAAATTCAGAAGATATGAAAATCTGTTAAACAAATTCCGAAACAAAACAAAGGCTCAAACAATCAAACAAGAAGCAAAACTTATTTCTTAACAAGGTTATCAGGAACCATTTTCAGGAGTTTCTTCTTCTTAGACTGAGCAATCTTCTTCAAGGTCTTCGGATTTGTGATCTTCTGAAGCTTAGATCCAGATTTCAGAATATTCTCCTGCTTCCTCTTCTCTCTTTCCTCCTTCTTCTTCCTCTTCTCAACTTTATTACTCCTGATCTCCTCCTTCAACTCCGTCATCCGCTCCTTATACGCCCTCCTTATCTCCTTCTGATGAGCCCTCTCCTCAAACGTCGATTTCTTCAAACTCACCCTAACCGCCGACGATCTCTGCGTTCTCGGCTGCTTCCACTTCTTCCCCGATACTTTTCCGGCTATCACCCCGTCGTACGTCGGCTTCCCGAAGATCGGTTTGTCAGGGTTTTCGGAGGAGGAAACGGCTTGCCGCTTTGAAGTTTGGATTTCTTCGATGGCGTCGACTTCCATGGCGGCATCGATCTCCTGCTGCTGTTCAGCTCTCTTTCGCTTGTAGGTTTTGCCGCCGAAGCCTTCATCTAGGCGTCTGAAATCAATGGTGCACGCCATTGATGGAGAAGAGTGATTGATGTATGTCGCCGCCCCTTTTTTGTAAAACCCTAGAAATATGAAGGGGAAGAGGGGGGGTTTTATGCGAATGTATCCGCAACATAAGTGACAAAAATGGTCCCTGCGTTATTGAAAATCGAGGGGTTAAAACAGACTATTCACTATTCTATTCTACCACTTGTAGAAGTGTTCCGGATTAGAGCATGTAATCACGGAGCTGATTTGGTTCAACTTATTTTTGGCTTAATCTGACTGAATAAGATATTTTTGTCATATGGTGTTGTTTGGTTCGAATGTTTGGATGGAAATTGTCTGACCGAAAAAGACATTTTTGTCTGTTTTATCATGCCCCAGATTTATTGTTGTATGAAAAAGACAATATCGTCTTTACCATACAACATCTTATTCATTTGTTGCTGAACGAAAAAGACGAACCAAACAGCCTGGTTTTAAGTTAAACAAGTTTTCATGTCATAAACAAATCGACGACATGTTTTTTTGACACAATTAAATCGTGTTTAAACGGGTTTCACATCGTTTAACATGTTTATGATACGATTAAACATGTTTATAATTTTGATATTTTTTTAAATAGTTAAATACATAATAAAAGTCAAAATCATTTCATAATTTAAAATCTCTACCTTAACCTTTTAATTTTCATTTCCCTACCCTCTTTGATAACTCAAATTCTTCAAATCCGTCATTTTTCCGTTTTATATTCGTTAATCTATTTTTTGTTTCACTCCAAGGATAATAATCGATGTCTAACCAGGTCATGTTGTATAACACATTTAATTATATCGCTACTTTAAGTTCTAGATAAAGTATATGTTTAAATTTTTATATGAATGCTTTTTTTTGGTGAAGAGAAATATATAACACAATTCTATTCAACTATGTACATGTACCTAAGGCTTATAGCCACTTTAATATGGCATGAATTCTAGAATTTCATAGGGTTAACATACTTAACTGGGCTAGGGTATGATTGGGTGAACGGTATAAAAACCCTATACCCCGGCCGTGATCTGAAATCAGGGTATGATTGGGTGGACGATATAAAAACCCTATACCCCGTCCGTGATCTGATATCACCGTTTAAAAAAACATAAGCCCTAATTGATGATTGCATGTTGGTCAAGGAATTTAAAGGGAATCAACTTATTGTTATATCATCAAAACACAAGAGAACAATTTTAATATAACAAACCCAAATACCCAAATACCCCGAAAACCTTCCTTCCACGGAGTCGTGTGCTTGGCTAATGGTTTTAAGTTTGCGACAATTCGCCTCTATAATAGAAACAACACGTATCTCAACTAATCATAAATAAAGGAGCCAATGATCATCGATTCCTAGGCATGAGACATTCAAAGGATTTAGCATTTATTTGGCAGTCGACCATTCTCGTAGACTAGGTCAGCTAAATCACTCTCAAAGAAAGCCTCGTGCAGAGCTCTCACACATTTCTCAGATTCGTTGTCATTAACGATCAATGATATATTCACCTGCACCAATCAAGATTCAAGAGCCATAAACATATGTATCCTATTCATGTCAAAACCGATTAAAGATGGCTAAACACACAAGTCGATGGTCAAAATAGATTCTGGTTAAAGTGAGTACTTTGATGTGGGTCGAGTTGGGTTAGGACGACCAGGCAACATTCTTTTAATTTTGTAAATGACTTAAGCGATACTTTTTAGCTGGGTGGAATACCTTGGATGCTCCTTGAGATATCATCTGAACATTGACTCCATTTTTGCGAAAAACTTGAAACACCTATAAAGTACCCACAAAAAAAAATCAAATAAAGAAATATCACACACAAAATCAGGTTTGACTTTTGAGCCTGTTACAATACCTTCTCTAATATTAGTGAGGACCTTTGAACATTCCCAATCAGTGAAATAATTGATCGGTGTTGTAGGAGCTTCACTTTAGCAATTTTTTCAAGTTCTTCCACAACATTATCAAGTTCCTGCTTGCAAATACAACGACCACATGCATATATTTTGGTGTAATATTCATGGAATATGCTTGCACAAAATTTATTTAACTCCAATGTGTGCAACAGTTTTCTTAGTCATCTATTTACTTATTAAGAATTGATCATCTAATTAATTTACTAATGAATAAGAAAATTTAAGTACATATTCAATGTGGTACTACTTATTAAGTTAATTATAAAGGTCTCTGAGATTGTTTAATGATATATTTTAATGCTTATATTTAACGAAGTACATAAACTACGAAATTTTGCCAAATTATGATTAAAATAAACATATCCATCAAAATCCCACTCAAACACTAGGGTCTAAGGAGGGTGGGATGAGGACAAGCCTTTACTCCTATCCCATAGGATAGGTTGTCAAATTAAGAATGATATCTTATATTCAAATACTTGCCTGCTGAATCAACTCCCTGCTCCAAAGCTTTGAAGGATCCAATGTTAATGAAATACTAACTTCACTAGTAGCTACAACATCCACCGAAATACCCAAATCTTCAAAAGTAGAGAATACCTAAATCATGTGAAAAATACAAAATAAAATCTAAATAAGGATGCTCAAAGAATGATGGATTGTAGTGGTGGAAGATTGGTGGGCTAGGTAACAAGTCAAACATGTAATTTAGTATGAAAAAAAACAACAAAACAGGGTGAGTCGGTTTCCAATGGTTTTTTAATTACTTTCTAGTTAAATAAACAACCAATATGTTATATACAATTACAAAAGAAGAGGAATTACGATGTGCATTTTTAATGCAACTTTTAGTTAGTACAATGCCCATTTTATCCTTTATGCATTTTACATACCATGGACTTGCAATTTTAGTGATAAAGGTAATTAAGAGTAAAATAGGAAAACTAATAAATAATAACTATCAGCTTCGAAAGGGGACAAACAATTTGTGACAAACTAAAAGAGTAACAAGGACATCGGGTCGGAGGAAGCATTTACAAAAATAATCTAAACCTTTGTTTAATAATGCAACTTGGAAGGTTTTAGGCATTTGATGACTTCAACCCATTTGACCTATTTCTGTTTTAGCTAAATCTTTTAGCTTAATCCTTTGACCCGTTAGATGTAAAGCATAACCTAAATCAACCCATTTGGATACAAAAGGATCCAAATAGCCACTTCTAGATAACAACATTATCTTTTTACCTTGGCCAAGAATCCAAATTGCCCAAGCATGCGAGTGCTAACAATGTCCAACATGGTTACATTACGTTTCAAAACAATGCTAGTCAGTATTGCCTGAAATTGAGGGAAGGCAAACATTTAGGGTTTCAGAATTTTGATTAAAGATTTTAGATTATTTTTGAGTCTTATGCTACTGACCTTTGACATATCCCTTGACTTAGTGATTAGGGTACCTGGAGCATTTCGGTTGTAAGAATTTTTAACCCTAACGGGAATATCACCCTCTCTTGCAGGCCTCATGGACTGTGGATGCAGCACCTACATAAAGAGCAAATGAGAGAATTAGAACTAAATGAAAAAAGTAAAGTGTCCAGATTTTCTCAACCCTTTTATCTTGTTATATTGAAATTTGAAATACATATTACAATTTACAAACTGAGAAACGCCAGCTACTTCATCTATAAGAAGACTGTTAAACCTAGAGCTGGAAAATGAGGTTGGGTAGGGTCAAAACTGGTTGTTATAATTACAAACATAATATTGTTACAGTAATTTAAATCTCTGAATAACGTTTTTTTTTGGGAGGTTGCATGCTTAAAGAAAGACTTTAGCTGACTTTCAACACGTTTGGTCTGTTCAGCCAATTTGACAGGTTCCCCATTAAGCTATTTTTCTTCGACTCATTTGAGATCAAATGGCCTGTTCAGCCAATTTGACATGTTCCCCATTTAGATATTTTTTATCGACTCGTTTCAGATCAAATGTAAAACCAAGAGAGTCATTCACAAGTAAATGGGTCAAAAGTGTCACCACTAAAACTAAGGACACATCAAAAGTCTCATTTCAAAAGAGGTTGCCTTCAAGAAAAAAGGACATTTAGATTTAGGAAGCAACTAACTTTGTGCCATGCAAATGGAACTTAAAAAACACGTAAATAAATACCTGAGCACCAAAATATGCAAGTTCAGCAGCCTCATCAAATGTTAAATATGGCACAGGTTCTGCCCCTGTATATATGTTAGGGTCACATGTTAGAACACCATCTACGTCCTTCCACACCTGTATAACAAACAAACAACAAGAACTCAGTGTTTTATGTCCATTAGGGCATGGATCAATTTCGTATATTACACTTGCATTTAATTTTCAACCTGAATTTCTCGCAAGCCCAATCCTTTACCGATGGTTGTGGCGGTTAAATCACTACCACCTCTGCCCAACGTAGTTACTGCACAAGTTCTCAAACCCTATAAATTAATATATGGATTTAGTCATTCATGTATGTGAGCCTGTGAGGGGACCCTGGAATAAATTTTAGAAGATACCGAAAATAATTAAATGAGAGACCTTCCCAAGGAAGCCGGTAACAATAGGGATTGCGGGATCACTTATCCAGTCACCATAAAGTCTGTTTGCTACAGCTGAATAAGTTTCTTCAAGAATGTCCGCATTATTAAAGTCATCTGTTGTTATAAAACCAATATCAAATGCATCATACTGCAAAAAAAGGAAGGAAGAAAAAGAAGCAAAAGAGTTAGCAGAGACTAATGCATGAAATCACATTTGTTACTGTGATTTCGGGTCATAATTTGGTTTTGTTTCTCTATATCTAGCACTAATAACAATATAATGAATCAATTCCTCATCTCATTTCATGAAGTCATGAAATATAATCAATATTACTAAATGAATTTACCAAGAAAAATTCAAATTGCATTTTCCAGGACCATGCCAAGAATACTATGATACGAAATGGCATTCACAGCTTAAGGACCTCTAATAATCTGTAGTGTTGGTGATGTGCATTTATTAGATTTGGGCTTCATGAATCGATGCAAGAAGTTCTTGACCCTTCTTTTAGTATTAGAGATTTTGGACAAGTCAATGTAGTTTTCAAGGAAACTTTAGCTGTTCAAAATCTGTATACGTAGGGCTGTATTTTCATTTGCAGACTATCTGTTCCTAATTTACAGTGAGTTTCCTTCATTTTCTTGCATTCAATTCCCTTTTTGTGGTTGTAATCATCCAATAGTACTAATCATTTGTAATGTTTTGAGTCAGGATACTAGAGACGACAGCTCTGCAATCACTTTTTCATGATAGGTAAAATCCACACAATCATCAAGATTAAAATATACAAAGAGGTTTTGCTGTTAATCCAACCTTGTCACAGCATTTATGGATAGTGTTTATTAGGTGTACTTGTTTAAAGCTATATACCTATAGCTTCATTTTGACGAACTAAATCCAATCAAACAATAATTGAAGCATGAAAAGTAGGAAAATTAATTCACAGAAGACCATTAACGATAACCCTTGTACTGACTATGAAAGATGAAGCACGAATGTTCACAAATTCTAAGCTTAATGCAAGCAATCAAGAAACCACATACTTGACGGGCTTTGACACCAATTTCATTCAAGTAAGCTGCAAATATTCTTGTGGACATGCACTCCCCAAATGACACAAGGTAATCCCTGGAACGTGGAGTCAACTCTTTTAGTGCAGAAATCCCATTCAGCAGTCGCTCTAAATTTTCTAAGTGGTCTGCAAAATATTTCTCACAAAATAAGAAACCACGTAGCCATATGAAGCTAAGAACCAACACCACCCATTCAGCCCAAATGGGTAAGCAACCATGCACATGGCTTAAATTTTGAAATCAGAGCAATCATTAATGACCTCCTTGTTAATAGTAAACAATTAAGAAACTTAAGCCGAAAACTCTCTAGTATTTAAATTTAAGTTATTATACAAAACAGAGGCCTACCTGTAATAATCGATCTGTCTAATCCAAGCTCATCCACCGCTCTGGGTATATACAACAATGGTCAATCAGCATAGAGTAATGTCAATAACTTCATACAAAATTCAGATTTTTACCTGTGGTGCAGTTCTTTCACAAAACTCAACTCATCGATTTCAGACGCATCAGAAACACAGCTTGCAGCCTTTTCTCCAGCCTATATGATAAAATGTGGTTTTAACTCTAAACGTTATTGAAGAAAGGGATAAAATATCAATTTTAATAAAATAATGATTGGACAAACCAATATAAGCTTGTTGGTAGTTTTCCCCATTGCAGATAGAACAATCACGGGATTCTCTTCCGGAAAGCTGAGTATAAGTTCAGCAACTTCTTTCATCCTATCTGCTGAGGCTACTGAAGATCCACCAAATTTCATCACACATGATAGTTTGTTAGTTGATCCTTCTAATCCTTGAATTTTGGATTCTGTTTGTACCATAACATCATTCTTTCTAGCATCACAAACAACCTTCAGACCTCTTCCCCTGCTTTGAGCTGGAATCCTGATTGCTCCACACAATTCTGTGAGTGACTCAAAACTAAGCCGTGCCGGTGAGCACAAAGATTGGGAGAGTCTATTGCTCTTTGAAAAATAAATAGGTGTTTTAATTCCACACAAGTGTGTGGCCGTTGCCATTGGTGCAGTTAGATTGTTTATCGATAGGCTGGGAGAGCTAACTAACTGACGTATCTCTCCTTGCTACAAACCGAAATCTTCAAGGATTTGATCTGATAACGAGTTCTGTTTATCAAATTGTTAATGAAATTGTTGCAGAATCTACGAAGGACCTGCAAACACCAGAAAATAGAGATTGACATGTTGAATTAGTAGCAATGGAAAACGAATCTAACATCGAAGTGAAGATTTCACCAATATGAACACTCGAAAAGAACGAAACATATGTAAAACATGCACTCTGTGTGTTTGAGGCAATCGAAATGAAACGCTGATACGATTAACGACTACTGTGCATGAGAATCGTAAATCAAATGCAATTAGCATCAGATCGGCATTCTTAACGCCGATTCTAGTTAACATCTGTGTACACGAGATGAATGCAATGAATGAAATGAAGCAGAGATCATGAAATTGAATGGCGTACCTGAGTAAGAACGCCGGAACAGAGAGACGGGACTTTGAAAGCGGTTAAATTAGGGCTTATTGAAATAGGTATGAGTCGCGGAGGCGGAGCTGAGAAATGGAGAAGCGTGGAGTGGCGGGACCTCCAGAGGGGCCAATGGTGATGTTGCTACCCGAAAAAAAGAAAAACGCTTCCACCCTCGTCTCCCTCTGCCTTCAATGGTGTAAACTAGATTTTACCATCGTTCCAAAAGAGTGTAATTTTAAAAATTATTTACCAAATAGGTGTAGTTGAAAACTTATTTACTAAAATGGGTGTTTTTCTATAATTTTTTATATTAATCACTTTATCAGAATTTTTATTTTGGATTTTAAGTTATATTTCCACAAAACGGTTACAACTCAACATGAAGTATAAGGGAGGCGGGCAACAAGCTGCGCCCACCCCTTTCTGAATAGCAAAGCCTAACCGAGTGAAAACCACATTCAAGCCCCCAGGACTCGCCACATTCCCATTCATGACCTTCTGGACGCGGGTCAAAGTATCCACAGCTTCCGGGGCAAGGTAGCCGAAGGTGTCAAACGCAAAAGGCACGAACACATGCTGATTCGCCAGACACGCTTCCTCATGTTTGCGCACTTTCCCGGCAGCAGCATATTTTTTTTATTTTTAATCTTTTATAGTCTTTCTATTTTACTTTTTAACTTATTTATTTTTTAAACAGAAACTTGAAAAAAGGGATCATTTATCTAATTAAAAATTGAGACTGAACAAAAGGATTGTGAATCATAAAGCTCCGATTGCATTTGAAAGTCGCTAAATGATTTATTCGGTAGTTCTTTAACACCATTTCTAGAGAGAGAGAAAAGACAGATGAGATGAGAACGGTGGTGGGTTGCATGGAGCGACAGATTGAATCGGAGAAGAAGGCGGAAGGAATCATCGGAACTGTGCCGGAAAACTCCGCAACGACATATTGCATCGGAAAGACGATAAAAGGTGGATGCAACTGGAATCACGTCTTCTTTGTACAAGGCTTTGTTCGGATGCGGTGGCGGTTCTGGAGTGGTTGAATGGATGCGGCGTGGGTGGTGGTGCTGGGATTGAACGGACGTTGTGACGGTGGTGGGGTTGAAAGGATACGGCGACAACGGTGGTGGGGTTCAATGGATGCGGTGATGATGGTGGTGTCGGGGTTGAATGGATGCGACGGCGACGGTGGTGCTGGGGTTGAATGGATGCGGCGGCGGTGGTAGCTAGGGTTTGAGGAATACGACAGGGTAGGATTTTGTTTTTATTTTTATTTACAAAATTAAAATTTAAATTAGTTTTAACCCATTTTGGTAAATAATTTTCAAGCTACACCTATTTGGTAAATAAGTTTTAAAATTACACCAATTTGGTAAATAACTCCGTTATCGGTGGGATATAAAACGTACGTAAATGAAAAACACAAAGCATATATAATATCTAAAGACTACTACGTGAAAACAAACCTAAATAAATACGGTCTGAAATTAAAATTAAAATTAATAAAACGACAAAAAAATACTAGTAAATATGCTATCGCAGAGATAATACGGGCAATGGGCATACATACAACTGCATTCCTATAATGTTACATAAAAATATGGAAATAAAGAAATTTGCGTAAAAACCCAAACGCTTAAAGTTAAGTTATACAATGTACATATTACACCACCAACTTATGTGTTAAATTAGTTGAGATTGAAAAATAAAATAAAAAAAAACCATCTTATACAATCATCCATTCCATGTGATGTAGTTTAATCTACCTTTATCTTTTATCCAAAGAAACGAGAGCGTCTTAAAGAATAGAGGTAGTTTAATCTACCTCTATTTTTATCACAATATATCTGTATTTGAAAAACATTGTTGTATTTGACTTTTTTTTTTACTCTACTTCTATAAATTGTTAAAACTCAATTATCATTAAATTAAATAGATTGTTTAAATTTTAATTTTTCATTAAAAGATAATTTTATTTTTTTATTTAAAAAACGTTATACCACTTAAACCCTTAATTTTTCAAGTAAATTACAAGTTAGTCATCCTCAAATGTATTATAATATAGCATAGACGAAACAAACAAATACTCTTATATTTAGAGTAGAATGTTATTATTGTATTTTTAGTAGAACGGAATATCTAAGGTCGGGTCGATCATCGGTCCTATGCCTAAGGTCGGGTCGATCATCAGTCCTTGTGACGGTGCTCCCACAAGAGAATTTAACCTTACAAGAGATTTAAGACAAGGGGATCCCTTATCTCATCTGCTCTTCACGATTGTGATGGAGGGTCTTAACGTGATCATGTCTAGAGCTTGTAGTGTGGGGTGTTTTCATGGTATTGTGCTCCCTAACGGTGGTCTCACTTTGTCACATCTCTTCTACGCGGATGATGTTGTTTTCCTTTGTGATGCATCTTCTTCGAATCTGGATAATCTGGCACGAATCCTGAGAATTTTCTATGTCCTTTCGGGCTTGAAAATAAATTATCATAAAAGTTTTCTTTTTGGGATGAACGTTCCCACCCCGATGTTGGCGAGTCTTTGTGGGAATCTTCGGTGCAAGTTAGGGAAATTGTTAGAAATGAGAACATTTCATTTTTATTAATTCAAACATTTGTTCATTGTTAGTAATCTTGATATATTTCTTGTTTTTTTTCATGTGTCATTGAACCCATAACACATTTTGAGGAATGGACTTATAATGGGCTTATGGTGAAGTGGGCTGAAGATCAGTCAAGTTTTCAAGGAGCAAATAAAGAATGTGATCGAGTTTCTGAGAAGATACGAGAGATTAGATCGAGACTTTCTTCATCAGCCACATATGTCTTGTTTCCTTTCATCTTCTTCACACAAGAATTAGAGTTCTCGTGATTCATTATCTGTTTTCTAGATCATCCATGGTCTTCCTTCTTTTGTTAATCAATTGTGCATCACATTTGGTATTATGTTTGCTTCTCTGTATTCATGATTCTTCAAGGTTGTAAAGATTTCTGGTTTGTTTTATGTGATTGAGATCAAATGTCATTCTCATTCTGAATTCTTGACAGAAATTCCGACTACATAGTTAGGCATTCCCTTAGGGGCAAACTTGAACCTGGTTAGACATTGGCAACCGGTGCTTGATAAAATTTCCAAGAGATTATCGTCTTGGAAAAGAAATAATCTAGCTTTTGGGGTCGGGTCACTTTGCTCAAATCGGTGTTGGGGGCAATCCCTTCGTATTACTTCTCTTTATTTCGGGCGCCGGTGTTGATTACCAAAATGGTGGAAGCTTATCGCCGTAAATTTTGTTGGGTGGTGCGATAGGTGGGAATAAAATTTCATGGGTTGCTTGGGATGGTTGCTTGGGACACTATGATGGCGGAAAAAAAATTTGGGGGATGGGGATTGGATCCTTACGACCTTCTAATTTAGCTCTTCTTACCAAATGGCTTTTTCGGTTCAAAAGCCAACCCAATTCTCTTTGGGCTAAAACTATTACGTCCATACATTTTAAACGGAGGTCGGTTCAGAGCTTTCCCTGTAGAAAAACTATTGTAGGGCCGTGGAAGAATATTTTAAAGGTGGTAGATGAAATGCAAGGTGGGAAACGGGTTGGGACTTGGGAGGGAGTTTCTGGACTGACAATTGGACTGGTTTAGGGCCTTTGGGCCTGATCTACCCGGATCTGATGGTGTCGGATTGTCAGCCGACTTATCGTATTGCAGATCGCATGAAGCAGATTGATGGAAGGATGTGTTTTGTGGGAGATTGGAAACCATAGGCGGAAAACAATCGAATTCAGGAGCTGAGTTTGAAGTGTCATGAGAGGTCCACTGGGATGTTTCTCAAGATGCATAAGGATTCCTGGAAATGGGGTGTGGAGGTGGAATCTGATTTTGAAGTATGCAATGTCAGGAAGCACATTCAATCCTTGATGTTGCCTCGAATGGATAGTGAGTTTGTTTGGCTCAACTGGGTTCCTCTCAAGGTATGTGCTTTCGCTTGGTGGGTCCTTGTGGACCAGATTCCCTCTAAGGTGAACCTTGCTCGGCAGGGTGTGTCGATTAATTGTTTATGTGCGGGTTGCAATCTGTTCGAGGAGTCTACTGACCATTTAGTTCTAAATTTGTCAAATTGCAAAACATGTTTGGAGCCTCATCCAAAGTTGGTGCAATTTACCCCAGTTTACATTTGTTCTGATTAAGGAGATTATGTGCTTACATAGCGGGATGTTAACAAACTTTTGAGGAAGGCCTTATATGGAATTTTTCTCAAGACAATTTGGTGCTTATGGAAGGCACGAAACGAGAGATGTTTCAAGGGTCGGCAACAATACACGGCGATGATCTTTGGAGATATCAAATCTTATTCTTTCTTTTGGATCAAACATAGGAGTAAATTATCTATTTTGGAATGGGAAAATTGGTGTAGTTTAATTTTATTGTCTAGTTTGTTTTTAATAAAGCCGGCCATTCAAAAAAAAACGAAATATCTTCTTTTCCTTCTATTTTCTTCCAATTTGGAATGTAAGCTAAGAGGAAAAATGTTACAAAAAGTTATTTCAAATTTCTATCCGTGTGTTAAAAAACTTTGAAACATAAATATCGTCCACAGTCCACTTTCTTTTAATTTCTTTCCCTCGTTAAACAAAACTCGGAAACAGCTACTGTCACAAATGAATATCATTTCATATAATCTTTAACCTGATACTAAATTTGAACTTACCTGGCCACCAGGGTTCTATTTTATTAATTTTAAGTTTTTTTCTCTTCGGATTCTGTTTTTTTTAATTGTTTGTCTCCGGTCCATTTTGGACCAAAGGATACAACGTGGGGGTGTGAGTGACTTGACAACTAAGATCGGCTTTAAATGTTTTCCACATAATAAATTCTAGTCAAATAAACGTGTGATAATGAATTTTTTTTTTTGAACGGCAGTTTTATTCACACAACCCAAACCCCCCCTAGCAAGGAGCTAGAGAAGGCGGGACACCAACAACAGCCAAACAAAGGAAACACCAAAACCAAAACAACCCCAAAACTTACATCATACAAAAACTCCCCCAATCAATCGTTTTTTTACTCCTATTCTCAAACCAAATTTTGAAAGTGGACTTGATCTCCATTATCACCTTACTAAAGGAAGGTTCGCCACCATGAAACACCACTGCGTTTCTTTCCTTCCAAATACACCAACAAGACGTGAGGATTATAGCATAAATTAACTCCTTTTTCTTCTTTTCCACCGAGGAATCCAAGTATGTCTTAAGAAGGTCCTCCATAGAAAACGCAAAAAAGGGAGGAATCTTGCACCAAGAAGCCACCCAATGCCAAACATCCGCAACGAACCTGCACCCCGTAAAAAGATGAGTAGCAGACTCAGCCCCTTCATGTGATAATGAATTGATGATCAATCTTGTGTAGTTGTGACCCATTGTTCAGGAAATGTAGTTATTCTTCTTTTCTAAAAAGAAAATGTATGATTAAGAATTATTTTTAACATGTAAAAGAAAATGAATTGTCTAGTATTTTGTACTGAGTTGAGTTGAGTGACCTAATGGTAAAAGACGAACAATCATCTAAGATTTATTTTAAGATTTTTTTTAGATCTAAGATTTATTTTAGCCCTATTCTATTCGTACCGGAATTTTTTTTTCCTTGCACCGGTCCTAAACGGGGGGTATAGGCCTCTGCGCCCCATTTAAGTCCTAAACGGGGGGGGGGGGGTAGGCCTCCCCGCCCCATTTAAGTCTTAAAATAAAACTCATGTTAAATTAACTAGTTTTATTATTAAAAAATACAAACGAGCAAAGAGTACGACTAACGAGTAACATATAACGAGTATTATTCTTTTTTAAATGTCAAACGAGCAAAGAGTACGAGTAACGAGTACGGGTTTATTTAAAAAATCCAAACGAGTAACGAGTAACAAATAACTAGTTTTATTATTTAAAAAAGGTAAACGAGGAAAGAGTACGACTAACGAGTAACATATAACGAGTATTATTTTTTTAGAATGTCAAACGAACAAAGAGTACGAGTATTATTTAAAAAAGTCAAACGAGTAACGATTAACAAATAACTAGTTTTATTATTTAAAAAAAGGCAAACGAGCAAAGAGTACGACTAACGAGTAACATATAACGAGTATTATTTTTTTAAAATGTCAAACGAACAAAGAGTACGAGTATTATTTAAAAAAATCAAACGAGTAACGAGTAACAAATAACTAGTTTTATTATTTAGAAAAGGCAAACGAGTAAAAAGTACGACTAACGAGTAACATATAACGAGTATTATTTTATAAACCAAGAGTTTTTCATAAAAAACGTAAAAAATTGTGTTAATAAAAAAAAAACAAAACTTAGCTATACGACCCATTGAGACCCATACGACCCGCTTAGAGTCGGAGCAGAACAATAAATGACCCGGTGCGAATAGCAGGACCCTTATTTTAAGATTTTTTTTAGTGATCAACAAATTATTGTTGCCCATTAAATCGGTAGAAAAAGTTAAGCTAAAGAAAAAGAAAAGCTTCAACACCAATCACATCATCAAATCAGAAATATTAAAAAATAATTATAGGATAAGGGTAAAGGCAATGGTTTCCCCATTTCCCCAAACCCCCACTCTATTTTTGGTGTCACCTCATCATTCCCCACCCCTTCCCATTTTTCCTCATTTTGTGGGTAATGGTTGATTGGTTTCCCCACTCTCCCACTCTCCCAAACACCCCATAAAAACCTTCCCCACTCTCCCACTCTCTCTTGAAAAAATCGGGGTCCCAACCCCATTTGAAGCCTCCCGATCCCGAAAATCCATTTCCCCGATTTTCCCCGAGCAGCCGGATAATGGTGTTCCCGAAGTCCCGAAATACCCTCTCCCGAGGGTATTACTTTTACCCTAAGTGACAAAAATGCTATTCCTTTATTCATCTTCTTTAGTGGAATTAAAACAAATAAATTAAATAATTAAGCAAATGAAAATTAAATAAGATTAAAAAGAACAAGTCGAATGCGAGAATCTTTAAAAAAAAACATACGTATCTAAATTTATATAAACGAAACTGGATAGATATCCCCAACCGTCAAAAATATAGCGTCAAGAACATTTACAAGTAATGAGTATAATTTAACTCAATATACTCTCTAAAATCATATCTAAACATTGTTTAAAGTATACTCATACTCTATCTATATCTCACTCACAAAGACTCTTTTTTTGTTTTCATCTTTTTTAAATACTCGCAAACATTTATAGTTTTCATCTTTTCTAAATAGTCACAAACATTTATAGACATGATGAATGATTGTTTTTTTTATTTGGGAACCACTATTAAAAAATCTGTAAACTTTAAAGATAAAAATGATGATGAAAATTCTAACGAAGGTGTAGGCATTACCCCATGGAAATGGTCATACAAGTACGGAATAAATAAATAAAAGAACACAAATAACATATCTCAAGCCACATGTCTCTTTTTCTTCTTTGATCTCTTTTCCTCGGAATGGTCCGAGCCATGGCCCGAGTTCTGACCAGACCTGCTGGGCTTGGGTTGCACCTTTTCTTCAGATAAAGTGCTTTTACGCCCACTGCTATGAGTAGAGGCTCGGCCACTTGATGGGACGGGTCTTGTACTCTTTGTAGGGGTTGCGAAACTACTATGCTTTGAAAAAGAGCTTTCATAGAGCAGTTTTAGCTTCTTGGCGTCATCTCTTGGAACTTCACTAGGATCCAAATAATGAACAAAGGAAACTCGGCGTGTGATCTTACCAACTGTCAACATAATAACAGAATATCATGTGAATGCTTGAGTATAACTTAAGGTAAGTAGAGAAACTGTTCAGAAAACATTTTCAGTAAGTAACATATTTGTTATTCATGTATAGAAATCCTAGTTTCAGGCAGACAGCTTTTAGGCACAAAAACAGTCTAGCTTAAGAGTTCCGTTCTAAATTGAAAAACTGTTTAAAAGTTTAAACATCATCGTTTGTAATAAGTAAAAACAAAAAGGTATTCTCCATTTTGATCCTTGAAATTTGCAGCTTGATCTCTTAGTTGAAGATATGGAAAAAGATGGTGTAAAATGCATTTTTACCCTTCAAAAAGGGTTACGGTATAGCATTATAGCCTTTTTCTAAATGAATCATTAGACGGGACTGTTTCTGTGTCATTTGCTCTTAATATTACAGACCACACTAAAAAAATCCCACATGACAATATATGACCCTTATTAGACTTGCTAGGTGACAATACCATAAAACAAGTGACACCTTTTATTGACATGCATTTTGAGGAGAACTAACTGAATCTCATTAAGATATATAACTAATAAAATTCAATGAAATTTAGCTTGACTAACAGCCATGATAATATTTCAATTGTGGCTTATGGACAACAAATAAAATTCAATGAAATTTACGAAGGCATACGGATTTTTGAATCTGCTGCAGAAGAAAGAAAGACTGTTGCTTTTGGTTCCTGTGCTCCAGAGCTAACAACATCATAAGTTTTTCCTGTCAAGATGAAAATATGGAATATTAAAAGCCTTTTTGAAACTTTCGACCTTCATTCATTCGGTTATCAACCCACAAACTGCTAAATGCGGCCACTAAGTTCTTTTTTCAAATTAGTTTAGTCACTTCGGGAGAAAAGATAGAGCTTTTACCACAACAATGTAAATGAACTCGCAAAAAGAAAAAAGAAACTATAAGAAATAAAATTATATTAAACATATGGTTCCTATTGTTAAAATTGTAACTTCTTTTCTTGACAGTAGCATTACACTTCTATATGTTACATGATTTATGATGATGTTGTTAGTGGTCTGAAAGTTGTAAGATACAAGTTCAGTTCCAAATATAAAATACTTCTATATGTTACACGATTTATGATGATGTGTAAAATGTTTTTAACTTTTTTATAAAATACTGATAAAAGAATTAAACAAAATCAAGTAAAGTATATCAAGATCTAGCTCTCCAATGTGGCCGAACAAATTCTAAATATGTTCCATTCCATAGTTGTGACACCAAGTACCCATTTGAATTAGTTTTCACCCAACCACATGTATGCATATATATACTTCTATAAAGAAACCTACAACTTCAAGTTAAGCTCACCTGATGAAGCTTCAAAACTGCCCAACTGCCCATCATCCCGACTAAGATCCACCGAGAGTTGTTGCCCGTCAAAATCAGGAACCTGCAGTCCAGATCAAATAAATATTTGTTGAAAACAAAATCACAGAAATTCCTATGACTATATACAGCTTATAGAACATTAGAACCACCCATAAAATGGTTCTCGAGCTAATAGAAATGCATCTTACTTGGTCTTTAGGCCATTGTATGAGCCACAGTTCGGTAGAATCTGTAGTATTTGGTTCGATTATAGAAGATCTTGAATCCTCTTGAAATTCTGGTACAGGTAGCAGTCCCGAATGGTTAACGATAGCCATTACAATCTGACTCTGAATGCACAAAACAACAAGCAGCTTAGAACTGAAACAATAGCAGCATATGTACACACCAAAATAACATGATTCACAATCTCGAAAGTCCTTAAAATCCTGTTCGATAACAGCTTTGATAGGTAACAGGGTCTATCAGGGGAAATCTATGAACAATTTGCAGCAGAAAAAAATATAATAGTGTTTCGGAAAGTTACGTGATGTGAAGAATATGGAACTTGATGAAGGAGACAGGGAAGTCCGTCGCGGTGAGGCAGCAAGGTGTCAGCGGCCTAAAACGTCGATGATGGAGTGAATTTTGATCGAATTTCTGTAGCAGTCTTCAAGATCAACCTAAAAAAGATGAATAGGTGGGAAAAAACTTAAAACCCTAACGATTGGGGTTAGGGTTTGGCCGAAATTCGCAATTAAAACCCCCTTTTGGGATAAAATTGGTATTTTAATTTATATTTATACTTTTAGATGAAAGTTTAAATACAAAGGTTTTTTCTCGTGCGAAGGAAAGGGAAGCCGACACGTGGCATTTTCTTTCTGGACGCGGAGGCATTTTTGTCAAAATTTAAAGTTTTTATTTAAAATATATGGAGATTACGTCACTGCGTTTCTTCATGCGGTTGCGTGATTTGTTATAAGGTGTTTCCTTTAATGGTGTTGGCGACAACACCATCAAGAAGGGTGAGGACATGGTGGAGGCTGCTGAAATATTTAAAAAGATTTAGGCACCTATTTTTTTTTGTTTTTTTTTTTTTGATGTTTTTATAATGCTTTTTGATCTTTTCCACTTATAAATTTTTATAAATATTAATATTTGGCAGTGTTTTCTTTTTAATATGTTATATGCTTTTGAATTATATTGTTTGCGTTATTTTATTTTAACATCATGCGTTACTTTATTAAATGTGAAATCAAGTGGTTTTTGTGAGTTTTCTGGAGTGTATGCTTGATTTTTGCGTGATTTTTAGAACAATGTGCGTGATTTTTAAATATAATGTGTGGATTTTTAAGTATCTTAGGCTATTAATGCGTGATCTTTTAACAGGTGCGATTATGTTCTGTGTGTTTGCGTTATTTTTATTAACAACATGCGTTTTTAAAGTGTAAGATAGGTAGGGTGTGTTTTTGTGAGTTTTAAAGTGTATGCGTTATTTTCATATCAAATATGCGTTATTTTTATCTATAAAGCGTACGACATTTTTAGTTAGGTTTGTGTTTTTGTTAGTTTTTAAAAGTGTATGCGTGATTTTTATTTCAAGTATGCGTTATTTGTTTAAAGGTTAAAGGTTTGCGTTGTTTTTTTTTGTGTTGATGGGTAAATATTTTTTGCGTATGCGTGTTTTCATTTAATGAAGAAAAGAATTTGATACCATTTTTAATGACTCCGCGTTCTAGCGTGTTTTATTTTAACGCCTTCAGATAATAAAAAAAAACTCGCATATGAGCGGCGGAGATCCCTTTACACACTTCGCATAAAAAACGTCATTTGTACAATAACTTTCCCATATACTTCTATACTATATCTATGTTATATAATAAACAAAAAATTGAACAACTGCTCGGCTAGAAAAAAGACACATAGCATCACCACAACCTCTTTTAAGTTATTTGTCCATTTAAATCGTCAGACAAATTGGTCAAAAAGATAAAGCGTGGATCTATGATTACCCGCCATGTTTGCTTCTATCTCAGTGTCCTCTAAAAGCCCTAATCGTCCATCGAGCTTCATTTCCTCACGATCTTCGTCTCCTCTCTCACCAGGGGCGGATCTTATTGGGGGCCACCTGAGACCCCAGTCACTACGGTTTTTTCGTCCAGAAGTTTCGATGATACGTGTAATTTAGTGAAAATATGTAAAAAGTAGGAGGCTAGGAGCAGTGAACATATACAATGAGGAGTGAACTTAAGTTACAAAAGCTTATCTGGCCCAATTGGTTAATCCTGTGAGTTACAACGTGAAGGTTTTCATTTCGAATCTCGTTTGTATCCGTTTTTTTTATACAAATTATTATGACTTAAAGTTTATTTGTTTAAGCTCTGAGTTACAAGAGTTACAACAGGAAGCTTATCTAGGGGTTACTTTCCAAACACAAATTAAGCTTATCTAGAGTTACAACCAGAAGTTTAGAAACAATGGATAGCAAAAGCTTGTCTATGAAATAAGAGCCTCTAACCCGACTCGACTAAACCAAAAAAAAAAAAATTGGTTGTTAGAATTTCGACCACCGAAAAAAGTTAACCCATAGGAAAAAAAAAATCTTGGGTCCACTCTTGGTTTGACCCGACCGAACAGGATAACCGATCCGAACATATACCTCGAAACATAACGATATAATTTTTTTTTAGTCACATGACTTTCGGTCACCGCTAGAATATTTTTTTCAAACTACGCCACTGTCTCTCACTCTCCAAAATGATTTCACACATCTCCAATAGGAATCAAGATCATCCAAAACGATATAATCTCATTGTTCGCTCTCCCAATCCAGGGTTTTCTCTTTGCAGCCGCCGTGATCCATGAAGCAAGGATAGAGACGAGATGGCAGAGGCGGTAGTATTCTATGTTGTTTCAATGGTTCCTCTAATCGTTTGATTCCAATTCGCGTTTTTCGTTGTATGTATCGCCCTGTGTTCAGGTAAATTCTCTGATTCAGGCTGTAGTTTGGATCAACAGTTGTTTATACACGGTCGGGGGAACAGTCTAAGGTTTATTACGTAATCTATCAAGTGTTGATAATCGAAACTTAGATCATTTATTTGTACTCGCATCCGATTGTATTTAGTAACCTGTATAGTGTTGTTGAATCTCGTGATTGATATTTGTTGATACCGGAGTTGAAAATAAAAGGGAGATTAACAGAAATTGTAGAAAACGACCCCCCCCCCCTCTCAAAGGATCTAATTGCACTTCACTCTGTGAATTTTTTGATGATTCAATTAATCTTTCGTGGTTGAAACAGATGATGTCTCGATTGGGAAGAAAACAGGAAAATCTCATTGGAGGGCAAGACGATAAATAGAATTGTTCAGAAGCAGTTTCTAAACCATATGTCATATAATAATTGTAATATGAGTTAACTTCGTTTTTGGTCCCAGAGTTTTACCAGTTTTCTCACTTTTAGTCCAATTTTAAAAACTAATCAATTTAAGGGCCTCACCTTTAGTTTGTTTTTCTCAATTTTGGTCACCTTCAAAAATTCATCCAAATTAATCGTTGTAGTGAATGACATTTGTGTCCTAATTAAACTCTATTCACCTTTGGATAGATCGACTTCCCTTTTAAGTTGGTGAATTAGAGTTTAATTTGGACATAAATGTCCTTCATTTTTAACGATTAAATTTGGATGAATTTTTGAAGGTGACCAAAATTGAGAAAAAAAACCAAAGGTGATGCCTTAAATTGATTATTTTTTAAAATCGGATTAAAAGTTAGAAAACTGGTAAACCTCAGAGACAAAAAACGAAGTTAATCAATGTTGGATTCATCCTCATGTTAGTTTTTGTTTAATCAATGTTGGATTCATCCTCATGTTAGTTTTTGTTGTCTAATGTGGTCTTCTGATATTTAATTTCGTATAATTGGTTTTTTTTCCTTTTAGTATTCTTGCTTAATTAAGGTTTTATTCGTTCTCCTAATTTGTAAAATTTTGGTTCTATGGTCAATTTGTGTGTCCTATTCTCAACTTATGTTACTTTTTTGAGTTAATTACATAGTTAGTACCTGTGTTTTACAATAAATAACAACCCAGGGTACTAACCTTTTTTTATAACTAATTGAGGTAACAAAGTTTTAATTTGTTTCACTGTGGGGTACTACGCAAACCACCGTTTAAAAAACAACGGAAACCTCCCCCACGTGACTAACACGTGGGGGCATTATTGTCATTCCATTTTTTGGACGGGAAAGACAGATATATACCCCCATCTTGTAAAAAAAACCCTAGCGCACTTCACAAGCCTCCGTCGACTTCTACGGCGAGTTTTTCCGGCGAGTGTTCAACGAAGATGGTGATCTGCAAGTGTGGAAGGTTGGCTTTAATCCAAACCTCGTGGACGAGCGCAAATCCAGGACGACAATTCTACTCTTGCCCTAACAGTGTAAGTGTTTTTCTCCTTTACTTAGTCCCCAAAATGTCCAATTAATCGATTTTCTACTCTGTTTGTAGCAATCCCGATGTAGGTTCTTCGTTTGGCTGGATCCTCCCATGTGTTCACGCTCCAAAGAAATCATACCGGGTCTCTTGAACTCCAAAAATGAGCTTGAAAGGACAGTGGCAAAACTGAAAGAGGAGGTTGAGAGAAAGAGCTTGTACTTGAAAATGACTTGGTTATTGGTTTTAGTTGTTGGTTTTTTTGTATTTCTTGCAATGTAGAAGCCAAGTTCCATGTTTGTGCAAAGGGTGTAATCTGTTTTAGCCCTATCTTTTGATCTTTTGTGTAAGTGTTGTCTTTTGTAATGATTTAAGATATCAATGAAGTTTAAAATATTGGCTTCAAGTTTCAATTTGCTTGTGAAGATGTAAACTTTTATTTGAACAGCAGCAAAATGACCAAAAGTGTACTGTTGAAGTATAATGCATATGTAAGATATATGAGCAAAAGTGTACTGTACGAAATGGGAGAAAGAAAAAACTACAAAAAATAACAGCAAGATATATGACCCAAATTATATTCTTAAACCACCTTCAATTTTGCAAAAGAAACAACAGCAGGCAACATATATATGCAGGTTTGACTTCCTAAAGTCAAACTGACCCAAATTAACAAAAGATGCATATATAATACTCATTTTAACAAAGCCAAAAGATGCAGTAACCAAACCTGCTTCCAGTTTACATAAACAAAATAGATAGATTAAGTTTTAAAGTCAAACATAAATCAAACATATAGATAAAGTGCTAAGCATTTTCAGGCTGTCCTCTGCAAGTCTTCTTGTTGTGCCCTTTCTTACCACACTTTGAACATGTAACTGTCTTCCACTTCCTTGTTAGCTTCCCATGTCTGACCACATCCTCCTCCTTCTCCATTGCATCCTTCCTCCTTGCTTTTCTTGGCCTTCCAATTGGCTTATGATACTTAGGCTCCTTCAACTTTGTAGGACAATCAGATCTTGGCCACATGCCCCTACCATTGATTGGTTGCACTTTATGGGAGTAAACCTCCTTCCATGTCTCTAACCAAAAACATGAGTCCACCCATTTTTCTGGAATTTCAACCTTCATTTTGTTCAAATGCATGTCATAGTTGGCTGCCACTGCATGAACACATGGAATACTCAGTAGTTCCCATACCCTACATGAACATACCTTAGCTTCCACATCCACAACAAACTGGTCTCCAGCAACCCCTGAAACTTGAAACTTTCCTCCACCATTCCATTTCACCTTATAATCATAAGCTTCTTTCTTGATCTGATCAAACTTCTTGGATATGGTAGGTGTCAACAACCCATCAGTTTTCTGAATGACCATAGTCACATTAGCTATTCTCTTCATCAGATATTCCCTAACAAACTCTAGAGCACTAATTATTGGTTTGTCCCTTCCTCCAACCAATCTAGCATTAAACACTTCACATAAATTATTTAGAAGCACATCAGACTTTGCTCTACCTGTAAATAAGAAGCTGGTCAACATGTGTACTTGATGAATTTTAGTAAGTATGTGTACTTGGTACACTTTAGTCAAACAAGAATATAAAATAACCTGTAAAATGACTCCTGGTCCAGTGATGAGGTGGAATTTGGCTTAACCATTCAAATGCATCTTGATTCATAGCCCATAACCCATCCATTCTTTGTTTGTACTCTTGAACTGTTGTGGCTTTAGCTACATTCCACAACATATCCTTGAATGCCTTGCCTCTCCATCTTAGCTTCATGTTTTGGTGTATGTGTCTCAAACAAAACCTGTGGATATAATAGTAAGTAACTTATGTTTATACCATTAAATTAAAAGTTGAAATGTATATTATATTAAACACATGAGTTACCTATGTTCTGTGGATGGGAAGAGCTTTGAAATGGCTGGTATGATGCCCTTTTGTCTATCAGAAATGAAAGTGAAATTGGAGTTCACATGTAGGTCTAGGTCCTCTCCCAGTATTTCCAAAAACCAAGTCCAAGAGCTTACACTTTCTGCCTCAACAATTGCATAGGATAGTGGATAAATTCCATTATTAGGATCAAGTCCAACAGCAGTAAGCAGCTGACCTGGGAATGGACCTTTCATAAAAGCCCCATCCAACCCAAGTATGTCCCTTTTACAAGCTTTGTATCCAAGTTTCAATGGACCAAGACAAACATAAATTCTTTTAAAAATTCTAAACTCACAAGCAGTATTTGGTTCAGGCTCTGTCTCAATCCTAACTGTAGTGCCTGGATTAGTTTGCATCAACTCAAGTGCATAATCCCTAAGATGAGTGTAATGCTTATTGTACCTACCCATTAACTGCTCACAAGCTAGTGTTTTAGCCCTAAATGCTTTCATTTTGGAAAGAGACATTTCATACCTTCTCATGAGTTGCTCTTGTAAGGATTTGATTGGTATATCTGGGTTAGACTCTATCTGATCCAAGATCTGATTGGCTATCCATTCTGCAGTGAAAGACTTCACAGATCTACTTTTAAGGCATTTGTGTTGTGGGTTGTATGTTTTAACCATCCATGTTTCCTCACCTTTTGCTTTAGAGACATACAAAACCCAAGGACATTTGTTTGGATTTTCTGGGGTTTTCCTCCCACCATCTTTCATAGTAGGACCCTCATTTTTTGTCTTCTCCAGGCTTTGGGTTGGGCCTTCATTTGGGCCTGCATTAAATGAGTTGACCATTTGACCACCACATTCTATTCTAATCTTTTCCTGATTATATATGAACTGATTTTCATATGTATTTAGCTTATTCTTGCCATATTACATCTACAAAATTAAAAGTCATGAATTTATCAGTATCATCAATAGGCTCATCCAAAAGTCAGATTCATGTTACATTAATGTATGTATGTATGAATTTTTCACCTCAGGTCTGAAAACATCCCTGCAATGTACCATGATGGATACAACAAGTTGAGATCTTGGACTTATAGCTCACTAGATCTGTACAAGGTGCCTGTATACTGATTCGCTTCATGCTCTTTATCGAGTATATATGTTTTATATATTAACTTTATCTACATGTTAACAAATGCAGCATGAATTGCTTCGTGTTTTGTATCCTGAATTCATACATTGTTTCATGGATCTTATAGCAAAAAGTCATCTTCAAGACGGTAGACATATTATATCTTGAATGTACAACATATAAACATTCATCAGTTTAATTGGTATTCTCATTTTTATTTATAAAAAAATGGTGCTTGGATTTTTAGCGCATAACATTTTTCAGTACCTTCTGTGAAGATCATGAGATGATGCATTCACGTGATCTCAAGATTCCTAAAGTCTGTTGTCACCAACCCCTATGCAGCTCTAAAGATAGGTTCCGCTGGTTCACCGCGTTATAAAAGCAACCAACATGGAAGTTATAGAGCTTGATACTGGTACGCAGACTTTGGTATCAGTTTTTCAGGAGTACTAATTGATCAGAATGGAAGAGTCAAATTTATATGGGCAAGCTTTCCAAATCAGGTTTGTACTAATCGTTGATCAAAAAAGAAAAAGGTTGGTTCTCTTTAGTTCTTTTTGAGTTGATAAAACGTTGACTAAAATCTGATGATTAAATCTTGGTTGCAGGTCAAATATGGTGTGAATTCATATGAAAACCATCAATTTGTGAGAGGTATTCCTATACATTCAATCAGCCAGGTTCTTAATAAAATAATATCAAGTGCAAAAGGTCCGTCACTTCTAATAAAAAGTATCACGCAAAAGGGGGGGGGGGGGGATTTCTAACCAGGTGATTAGGAGACTAATTGATGCAATGTTTGGTATGCATAATCGTTTTTCTTAGTGCTCTAATTGATAATTTGTGTGGTTTTATTTTTAAGGATTCTCAAGCTTGCTTGCTTTGTTGCAAGTCTTATTTTTGTTTTTCTTTTTTGCTTTACCTATTTTTTTTAGATAATGATAATGTCTCTTATAATGTAGTTAAGTTACATGTATTATTGCTGAGCTATTCCTATTAGGTTTCTCATCAGCACCTCAGTTTGTATCTATTTGAAATTATATTATTAGTATGCCTTCTAGGTTCTCTTTAGTATATGAATGAAATTTTATAAAGTTTAATTGAAATATTAATTGATGCAACTAATATTTTTAGATATAATATTACACGCTGCTGAAGACCTTTGATGACGATATTTGTTCTGTGAGTTTGTTGCACTTTTTCTTATATATAACTTTCTGTTTCTATTTTTTTTCTTTCGTGTAGTGTAGTTATTGTTAGGAGTGATATTTCTGTGTATTTAGTCTAAAACAATAGCAATTATTTGTCCTCTAGAAAAAAGTTTTAGACACGAGGGCATTTGTTAAGGATCAAATCCATTCTGATGGCGTTTTGATTTTAGCAATCAGATCGTATTAGAAGTAATAATGTAACATTTTGTTAGAGATTTTAATGAACTCTAAAGTATAATTTGTTATGAGTATATATTTTTTTTAGGTTGACTGCAATTTTTGGTTCGTTGCTTCCTGTTTAACCATCATGTCTTCTAGGCTTAAGTATTCTTGTTTAACATGTTCATTTCTTGTAATCATGTTCATCCTTTCCGAGTTTTTTTTTCAACACTTCAACCCTTAAGTTTAATGTTCATAGATTCCTAAGTCGTGGTTAATTACAGGTTTGATTTATTTGATTTTCAGAGATCAAGCAAGGAAATGAATGAATACTACGAAAATTGTTTATTTTCTATTTGAATTTCAATGTCTTTTAGGAATCAAAAAGGAAAAAAAAGAGTATTAAAAATTGTAAGATAATCAGACTATCAACCCATAAAAACATATATTAATAACTGAACAAAGTGAAAGCATGAAGCGACAAGTGCATAATTAGACATGTGTAGTTCATGTGTCCCGTAGGTTATCGAATCCTGATTACAAGCTACCTGTTCAAAACTATTTTGATATCAATAAGGTTTTATTGTGCTAATATTAACATGCATGGTAGGTATTATAATGATCTATTTAGAGCTACTAAGAAGAAATTTTTTAAACTCTTTATTTGGAGGGTAATTGTTTGGGCTGATATTTCAGGATCCTTGGCGGAAGCTCAAGTGGTCCAGGATCCTCAGACGGGTTGAGAATTCTGATAGGTTCGGGCATCCTGAATTACGGTTATCGACTAACCGCTATGTTGTTCCTCGTATTTATTTGCTTGCAGGAAAAGAAAACGTGTAAAACAAGCCTAAAGACTCGGACAAAGACTAAAGAACGTGGACTAAGTGGTCCACAACGTTCATATTGACTCAACGGGGAGAATCCCTGAAATATAGGACAGTTGGTTGTTTTATTTCAGGATCCTTGCCGGAAGCTCAAGTGGTTCAGTATACTGACAGGTTCGGTATCCTGAAATGCAGTTATCGACTAACCGTTTCAATTGTCCACGTGTCCTAATTAATTGCAGGCTTAAATGGACGTGTAAATGAAGGCTAAAGATCAGGTCAAACATTAAAGAACGTGCCATAACTGACTCCCAACGTTCACAAGGACTTGGTGGAAGAATCCCTTATTTTTAGCACTTCTTGTTATTACTTCGTAACTATATAAACCGGCTTTGTGATCGATGATAGGGACCAGATACCACACACAATCACCAAATACCCTCTGTAACACTTAGATTTCGATCACAATAGCTCAACACTTGTAATTCTTCGTTTCGTTATTAATAAGATTGACTAGGAGGCGGCTATTCGGGCGGCTCCCGAGGTTTTTTTCCAGGATTCCCAGAGGCAACTTGAAGGATTCTGGAGTTTTCCTCGCTAAATCCTTGTGTCACCATCCTAACTTGGATTATTTGCTCATTTGATCGTTAAGCACACTACCTCACAATCTAAGTTTGGAATACAGGATTCCCAAGTGAATTTTTGACCAAAACAATAATGTTTTTCTTTATTTGGAGCTACTAAGAAGAATTCAACATGCTTGATAGGTATTATAATGATTTATTAATAGGTGTTGAGGGTATTATAAAGAACAATATTTGGTTCATACTACATCATGGAAATGTCCACTATACTTTTTTACGTTGTTAATCAATCAGAGGTACAGTTATAATACTTGGCAATATATGATTGCTGGTAAGAAAATCTATATATAACATAAATATATATCACATGCCTTATCAGAGTTGAAATTTTTTGAATTCCTCGTGGAACCAGCAAGAAGTGAGCTCGAGGATATGGTGCAATTGTGTAACTTAGAGACGAACCTATCTTGTAGTTGTTGTCTATTTACTTTATTTTGTTTCTTATCTTTCATTCCAAATACAACCATAATTAGAAAATACTCATAGTAGCTTGAAATAAGGCCGGTCTGTAGAATGTGCATGTATCGTCTTATAAATTGTCGTTGCGCCGCATCGCACTTACATTAACAAATATCACATTGTAAATTGTCGTGCCGCCATAACGCGACAACAAATGACCAATATCTATTTCAATTTGGTTGTTTGCTATTATTTGTTTGAATTCTACAGGGGTAGATAAGCTAAATCGATGATACAAATGAGAAAACCAATATACATACATTCGAAGATATATCACGAGAGTATCGATAAACGAACAAAAATCAAGTGCGTTCGTTGTTTCCCAAAATAATTCCCAAATTATTGTGTGGCCATAACGAATGAACAAATAACGGATAATGCTTATGTACTGTCGCCGCCGCAACACGCAGATACACTAGTTCTAAATTTAATGTATACGAAACTCTATCAATTTAATGTATAGGAAACCTTTTCTACCTACAAAAGGTCAAACCCCATTAAAGCATAACAACTCCAAACCAACCTAAATATTTGTTGGCCAACAGTTAATAAAGGAAAAGATTTTGACACACAAAGAAGAAGAGTAAACAAATATTTACCATGATTGGTAAAGCGGAAATCAAAGTAAGTAGCATTGTAGCCTATTTGTTTGCCATGTGAAGAAAGGGAACAGACAAACCCACTTGTTCCATCTCTTTTTGGCCCTAATCTCACACGCAACCAGAAGAGCACATCACAACTTCAGATCTACTTCAATTCCCCCTTTTCCCACAATTCCCACAATATAATGTTGAATCATGCCTCATCAATTTGAACACCTCGATTCACCAGATCCGAATTCCGATTCTGAAAAGTGAAACCTCGTAATTGAAATAGAACAGATTTCAGCTTCAAAATGGGGGCATCGGAATCCGTACAAGTAGCGGAAGATGACGATGAAGAAATAGAAGAAGAAGAACGAAACAATCGTGATCACGATGAAACGAGAAGATTACTTGTTGAAGACGACAATTTGATGAAGAAAGTCGTGGAGCAGGAACCGGAGCTGCTACCTTGTCACGCATCGGCGTCGCCGTTATCTCCTCAGCCGTCGTCGTTCGGCACGCCGCGGCTGCCGCCGTCGATCAAGGTGTGGGACCCTTGCAACGTGCTTGCTCCGCCGCCGCAGTTCACGCGGAGCTTCTCCGACGCGGCGGAGGAAGATAGAGCGACGACGGAGGTGTATTTGATATGTCAGGCCGAGTGTCATGCGAAATTACGGCCGGATTTGGTCGGTGGGCGGTGTCCGGAATCTGAACTAACCCTAAATGGGAAGAGACAAGCTAGGGCGTTGGCTGTGTTTTTGAAATCACAGGGGATTCGATTCAATGCTGTTTACACTTCCCCGTTAGATCGGGCTCGATCCACAGCTCTTCCAATATGCCAGGTACTCGATCATTACCTCTTGTTTGATTACTTTTTGTTTGATTTAGTTAAAGAATTCAAATCTGTTTTTGTAGCACTAGATTTGGTAGATATGTTACTTAAAAAGGTTGATGGATTCATAACAATTCAAAGTGTTTTTTTTTGTGGGATTTTGATCAAGAACTTTTTGGCTGACCCAAAAGTGTACATACTCTATTCATTGTTGTCAATGTTTAGTGGTCCTGATAAATTTTCTTAAGTTACTTAAATTGTCACCTATTGGAACTCATATGCATCTTAGAGTGATGTATTTTATAATTAGAGGCTTGATTTTGTATTACATTCCATGATTAGTTTAGCTCTTTAAGTTCTATCTATGTAGGCTTTTTTCTAGATTCTTTTGAGTCCAAACAATTACTTTCCATTTTTAGGTGTGAATTTGTGGCATAAGAATCTCTTTGTTAGAAAAAAAGTCATGTACATATGTCTCCACCCATTTCTTATTATTTGTATGTTATGTTGTTTTTAGCATTGTGTTATTGAGTTCGGATATAAAAGAAAAGATTATGATTTTCATGTTTTGGAGTTGACGGGAAAAAGTATTAAAATTATATACTTCATGTATAACGTGTTGGTTTATGTTGGGGGAAGTTTGGTTGTTAAAAGAAATTACATAGCATTTAATTTCCTTTTTCTCTAAATGTTTTGACATGTGGGATGAAATTTGAGGCTAATTCACTAGCCTTTTCCCCAATTATTTTTCTCTTAAATAAAAAGGAAACTATTATTAAAAACATTGTTTTTTTCCACTCTTATTTTTCTTATAGATCATTGTGTTCTAAAAATAAATGATTCGTTTAACATAATGAAAGAGAATGAAGCTAATAGTACGGACATGAACACTTCTAGATATTCCCAAATGCACATTCTAATTCATTTGTATGACATTGATTTGACGATTAGAAAATAAAGGGTAATATATTTTATCTCTAACGCTAGAAGTTGATTAAGTTGAATGATTTAACTAAAAATGAATAGGGTCGAATATGTCAAATTGTTGGAAATGTATTCAAATGCCTAAATCCTCTGAAATCACTTTACTAAAAGAAAGTTAAAAGAATTTCTATTATAATAATATAGTTGTAATCATATTTATCATATTATCACCAATTATTTTTTAATCATCAAATCAAGGTGTCATACAGATAAATTAGAAGGTGTATTTAAGAACTTTCGAAAGTGCACTTCCATCTTGTATTATTAGCTCAATTCCCTCTCATTGTGTTTCACAAATGGTCTTTTTAGAGAATGAAACTATTTGGAAGGAAATGAAGAGAGTAAAACAATATTCTTGAGTTCTAATATTTTTGCTTTTTATTTATTAGAAAAGGAACCGGCGGGTGAAAAATTCTCAAAACTTTTATCCAAAATGTCAAAACATTTGAAGAGAAATGATATCAAAAGATTTATAATTTCTGGATATATAATTTCGTTTGTTGACCAAGTCCCCAAATTACCCTGAACATAAACTAACATATTTATACATGAAGTGTATAATTGTAGACGCTCTTTCCTGTCCTCCCCAACTCTATAACATGAAAGAACATAATTGTTTTATATTTACTTTGAAACTCAAAAACAAAATGCTAAAAACTTTATATCATACAAAGGATTAAGAATGAGTATGGTAGAACCAATCGTACACGATTTTTTACTTTTCTAACAAAGAGATTGTTAAACAACAAATTCACACCTAAAAGTGAATATGGTTAAAACTTAAGATAATCGAGAGAAAAGCGACATAGTTAGAACTTGAAAAGTTAAATTAATTATAAAATGTATGCAAAAATCAAGCATGTAATTATAGGATGCATCATTCTACGATGCATATAGGTTCTTTATGATGATAATTTAAGTAATTTGAGAAGATTTATAAGGACTACTAAGTAAACAAAAATGGATAGAGAATGTGCACACTTGGGCCAGACAAAAAGTTTTTGATTGAAGTCCCACAAAAATGAACAACTCAAGGGATGATTCTGATTTTGGTTGAATGAACCCTTTAAGTAACATATCTACCAAATCTATGCTACAAAATTTGAAAACCACACACATAATTCATATATTTGCTTGCACTCATTGCTATCACTACGTAGTAGTTAGTACTCCTTCTAAATCTTCTCAAATTCTTTAAATTGTCATAAATTGAATGGAAGACATATACATCATAGAATGATGCATTTTATAATCACACGATTGACTTTTGTATACATTTCATGATTAATTTTAACTCTTAAAGTCCTAACTCCTAACTACGAAAGCTCTTTCGATACTCTTAAGTTCTAGGGATTAAATTTCGTTTTTAGATGTGAATGTGGTTTAACAATCAATTTATTAGAAGAATAAAAAATCTTGTTCAATTGGCTCTACTCTACCCACTTTTTATCCTTTTGTATGCTATGTTGTTTTTGGAATTTTGTTCTTCAGTTTGGACAAAAGAAAGGATTATGATTTTCATGTTTTGGAGTTAGGGAGGGTGGAAAAGAGTGTTAGCAATTATGCACTTCATGTATAAATGCGTTAGTTTATGTTTGGGGTAGTTTGGTCATTAAAAGAGATTGTAAAGTGTTGGATTTCCTTTCTTTCTAAATGTTTTGACATTTTGGATAAGAGTTTTGAGATAATTTTCCATTTTTTCTTTAAGGTAACTAAACTCTTTTTATTTTCACTCTTTCTTTTTCCTTCCAAATTATTTTCTTTTTCTCAAAAAAGGGAAAAAAAGAAAAAGAAAAGGCATTGAGCTAATAATACAAGTACATGTGCAAGTTTTGATATTCTCAAATGCACCTTCTTGTTCTTTTATATGACACACTGATTTTATGATTAGAAAGTTAGGGATAATACTGTGATGAATATGGTTGCAACTATATTATTATAATAGTAAATAGTAATTTTTTAAGTTTTCTTTTAATATATTGATTTAGATTAGAAGATTTATGCATTTGGATAGATTTTGATTAACTTCCAATATTTTTGACCAATTCAATTCGTTTCATTTTTAGTTAAATCATATTACCTTAATCAACTTGACCTTTGTTTGACTTCCAACAGCTTTTACCCATTCTGACTTGACCTTTGTTTGACTTCCAACATTTTTTACCCATTCCACTCGTTTCACTTTTAGTTAAATCATGGCTTAATCAACTTGACCTTTTTTTACCCATTCCATTCGTTTCATTTTTAGTTAAATCATATTAGCTTAATCAACTTGACCTTTTTGAGGTAAAGTAA
>JBCNJP010000019.1:13035379-13053379 GCA_039602395.1 Deinandra increscens subsp. villosa | reverse complement strand
CGTAAATAAATACCTGAGCACCAAAATATGCAAGTTCAGCAGCCTCATCAAATGTTAAATATGGCACAGGTTCTGCCCCTGTATATATGTTAGGGTCACATGTTAGAACACCATCCACGTCCTTCCACACCTGTATAACAAACAAACAACAAGAACTCAGTGTTTTATGTCCATTAGGGCATGGATCAATTTCGTATATTACACTTGCATTTAATTTTTCAACCTGAATTTCTCGCAAGCCCAATCCTTTACCGATGGTTGTGGCGGTTAAATCACTACCACCTCTGCCCAACGTAGTTACTGCACAGGTTCTCAAACCCTATAAATTAATATATGGATTTAGTCATTCATGTATGTGAGCCTGTGAAGGGACCTTGGAATAATTTTTAGAAGATACAGAAAATAATTAAATTAGAAGACCTTCCCAAGGAAGCCGGTAACAATAGGGATTGCGGGATCACTTATCCAGTCACCATAAAGTCTGTTTGCTACAGCTGAATAAGTTTCTTCAAGAATGTCCGCATTATTAAAGTCATCTGTTGTTATAAAACCAATATCAAATGCATCATACTGCAAAAAAGGGAAGGAACAAAAAGAAGCAAAAGAGTTAGCAGAGACTAATGCATGAAATCACATTTGTTACTGTGATTTCGGGTCATAATTTGGTTTTGTTTCTCTATATCTTGCACTAATAACAATATAATGAATCAATTCCTCATCTCATTTCATGAAGTCATGAAATATAATCAATATTACTAAATGAATTTACCAAGAAAAATTCAAATTGCATTTTCCAGGACCATGCCAAGAATACTATGATACGAAATGGCATTCACAGCTTAAGGACCTCTAATAATCTTTAGTGTTGGTGATGTGCATTGGTTAGATTTGGGCTTCATGAATCGATGCAAGAAGTTCTTGACCCTTCTTTTAGTATTAGAGATTCTGGACAAGTCAATGTAGTTTTCAACTTTCAAGGAAACTTTAGCTGTTCAAAATCTGTATACGTAGGGCTGTATTTTCATTTGCAGACTGTCTGTTCCTAATTTACAGTGAGTTTCCTTCATTCTTCTTGCATTCAGTTCCCTTTTTGCAGTTGTAATCATGCAATAGTTTTAATCATTTGTAATGTTTTGAGTCAGGATAATAGAGATGACAGCTCTGCAATCACTTTTTCATGATAAATAATATCCACACAATCATCAAGATTAAAATATACAAAGAGGTTCTGCTGTTAATCCAACCTTGTCACAGTATTTATGGATAATGTTTATTAGGTGTACTTTTTCTACTTGTTTAAAGCTATATACCTATAGCTTCATTTTGACGAACTAAATCCAATCAAACAATAATTGAAGCATGAAAAGTAGGAAAATTAATTAATAAATCATAGAAGGCCATTAACGATAACCCTTGTATTGACTATGAAAGATGAAGCACGAATGCTCACAAATTCTAAGCTTAATGCAAGCAATCAAGAAACCACATACTTGACGGGCTTTGACACCAATTTCATTCAAGTAAGCTGCAAATATTCTTGTGGACATGCACTCCCCAAATGACACAAGGTAATCCCTGGAACGTGGAGTCAACTCTTTTAGTGCAGAAATCCCATTCAGCAGTCGCTCTAAATTTTCTAAGTGGTCTGCAAAATATTTCTCACAAAATAAGAAACCACGTAGCCATATGAAGCTAAGAACCAACACCACCCATTCAGCCCAAATGGGTAAGCAACCATGCACATGGCTTAAATTTTGAAATCAGAGCAAGCATTAATGACCTCCTTGTTAATAGTAAACAATTAAGAAATTTAAGCCGAAAACTCTCTAATATTTAAATTTAAGTTATTATACAAAACAGAGGCCTACCTGTAATAATCGATCTGTCTAATCCAAGCTCATCCACCGCTCTGGGTATATACAACAATGGTCAATCAGCATAGAGTAATGTCTATAACTTCATATAAAATTCAGATTTTTACCTGTGGTGCAGTTCTTTCACAAAATCCAACTCATCTATTTCAGACGCATCAGAAACACAGCTTGCAGCCTTTTCTCCAGCCTATATGATAAAATGTGGTTTTAACTCTAAACGTTATTGAAGAAACGGATAAAATATCAATTTTAATAAAATAATGATTGGACAAACCAATATAAGCTTGTTGGTAGTTTTCCCCATCGCAGATAGAACAATCACAGGATTCTCTTCCGGAAAGCTGAGTATAAGTTCAGCAACTTCTTTCATCCTATCTGCTGAGGCTACTGAAGATCCACCAAACTTCATCACACATGATAGTTTGTTAGTTGCTCCTTCCAATACTTGAATTTTGGATTCAGTTTGTACCAGAACTTCGTTCTTTCTAGCATCACAAACAACCTTCAGACCTCTTCCCCTGCTTTGAGCTGGAATCCTGATTGCTCCACACAATTCTGTGAGTGAGTCAAAACTAAGCCGTTCCGGTGAGCACAAAGATTGGGAGAGTCTATTGCTCTTTGAAAAATAAATAGGCGTTTTAATTCCACACAAGTGTGTGGCCGTTGCCATTGGTGCAGTTAGATTGTTTATCGATAGGCTGGGAGAGCTAACTAACTGACGTATCTCTCCTTGCTACAAACCGAAATCTTCAAGGATTTGATCTGATAACGAGTTCTGTTTATGAAACTGTTAATGAAATTGTTGCAGAATCTACGAAGGACCTGCAAACACCAGAAAATAGAGATTGACATGTTGAATTAGTAGCAATGGAAAACGAATCTAACACCGAAGTGAAGATTTTCACCAATATGAACACTCGAAAAGAACGAAACATGTGTAAAACATGCACTCTGTGTGTTTGAGGCAATCGAAATGAAACGCTGATACGATTAACGACTACTGTGCATGAGAATCGTAAATCAAATGCAATTAGCATCAGATCGGCATTCTTAACGCCGATTCTAGTTAACATCTGTGTACACGAGATGAATGCAATGAATGAAATGAAGCAGAGATCATGAAATTGAATGGCGTACCTGAGTAAGAACGCTGGAACAGAGAGACGGGACTTTGAAAGCGGTTAAATTAGGGCTTATTGAAATAGGTATGAGTCGCGGAGGCGGAGCTGAGAAATGGAGAAGCGTGGAGTGGCGGGACCTCCAGGGGGGGCCAATGGTGATGTTGCTACCCGAAAAAAAAAACGCTTCCACCCTCGTCTCCCTCTGCCTTCAATGGTGTAAACTAGATTTTACCATCGTTCATTATCGGTGGGATATAAAACGTACGTAAATGAAAAACACAAAGCATATATTATATCTAAAGACTACTACGTGAAAAACAAACCTAAATAAATAGGGTCTGAAATTAAAATTAAAATTAATAAAATAATAAAAAATACTAATAGATATGTTGTCGCAGAGATAATACGGGCAATGAGCATACATACAACTGCATTCCTATAATGTTACATAAAAATATGGAAATAAAGAAATTTGCATAAAAAACCAAATATGTTAGACAATGTATATATTACACCACCAACTCTTGTGTTAAAATAGTTGAGATTGAAAATAAATTATAAAAAATTAAAAAAAAACCCATCTTTTATCCAAAGAAACGAGAGCGTCTTAAAGAATAGAGGTAGTTTAATCTACCTCTATTTTTTATCACAATATATCTGTATTTGAAAAACATTGTTGTATTTGACTTTTTTTTACTCTACTTCTATAAATTGTTAAAACTCAATTATCATTAAATTAAATAGATTGTTTAAATTTTAATTTTTTATTAAAAGATAATTTTAAATTTTTATTTAAAAAACGTTATACCACTTAAACCCTTACTTTTTCAAGTAAATTACAAGTTAGTCATCCTCAAATGTATTATAATATAGCATAAACGAAACAAACAAATACTCTTGTATTTAGAGTAGAATGTTATTATTGTATTTTTAGTAGAACGGAATATCTAAGGTCGGGTCGATCATTAGTCCTTGTGACGGTGCTCTTCGCGATTGTGATGGAGGGTCTTAACGTGATCATATCTAGAGCTTGTAGGGTGGGATGTTTTCATGGTATTGTGCTCCCTAACGGTGGTCCCACTTTGTCACATCTCTTCTACGCAGATGATGTTGTTTTCCTTTGTGATGCATCTTGTTCGAATCTGGATAATCTGGCACGAATCCTGAGAATTTTCTATGTCCTTTCGGGCTTGAAAATAAATTATCATAAAAGTTTTCTTTTTGGGATCAACGTTCCCACCCCGATGTTGGCGAGTCTTTGTGGGAATCTTCGGTGCAAGTTAGGGAAATTCCCGACTACATATTTAGGCATTCCCTTAGGGGCAAACTTGAACCTGGTTAGACATTGGCAACCGGTGTTTGATAAAATTTCCAAGAGATTATCGTCTTGGAAAGGAAATAATCTATCTTTTGGGGTCGGGTCACTTTGCTCAAATCGGTGTTGGGGGCAATCCCTTCGTATTACTTCTCTTTATTTCGGGCGCCGGTGTTGATTACCAAAATGGTGGAAGCTTATCGTCGTAAATTTTGTTGGGTGGTGCGATAGGTGGGAATAAAATTTCATGGGTTGCTTGGGACACTATGATGGCGGAAAAAAAATTTGGGGGATGGGCGATTGGATCCTTACGAGCTTCTAATTTAGCTCTTCTTACCAAATGGCTTTTTCGGTTCAAAAGCGAATCCAATTCTCTTTGGGCTAAAACTATTACGTCCATACATTTTAAACGGAGGTCGGTTCAGAGCTTTCCCTGTAGAAAAACTATTGTAGGGCCGTGGAAGAATATTTTAAAGGTGGTAGATGAAATGCAAGGTGGGAAACGGGTTGGGAGGGAGTTTCTGGAGTGACAATTGGACTGGTTTAGGGCCTTTGGGCCTGATCTACCCGGATCTGATGGTGTCGGATTGTCAGCCGACTTGTCGTATTGCAGATCGCATGAAGCAGATTGATGGAAGGATGTGTTTTGTGGGAGATTGGAAACCGCAGGCGGAAAACAATCGAATTCAGGAGCTGAGTTTGAAGTGTCATGAGAGGTCCACTAGGATGTTTCTCAGGATGCATAAGGATTCCTAGAAATGGGGTGTGGAGGTGGAATCTGATTTTTGAAGTATGCAATGTTAGGAAGCACATTCAATCCTTGATGCTGCCTCGAATGGATAGTGAGTTTATTTGGCTCAACTGGGTTCCTCTCAAGGTATGTGTTTTCGCTTGGTGGGTCCTTGCGGACCGGATTCCCTCTAAGGCTACCCGTAATGGTCAAGCCCTTTCAAGCCCCACCCTTGGGCATGATCCGACACGTGGACGATGACATGGCATGGGGACTTGAAAACAAAAGAGGTGTAATGGGATAAAGCCCCTTTCAAGCCCCAACATCATTACCCAACCCACACAACCTCCCCCCCATTTGGCGTGAAAAATCTGGCGCCTCTCCCCCCATTTCCATTTTTAGCGCCCCATAGTAATGGGTAGGGGCGCGAAAGGGGCGCTAAACTCCCTTTCAACCCCCATTACGGGTAGCCTAAGGTGAAACTTGCTCGGCGGGGAGTGTCGATTAATTGTTTATGTGTGGGTTGCAATCTGTTCAAGGAGTCTACTGACCATTTAGTTCTAAATTGTCAAATTGCAAAACATGTTTGGAGCCTCATCCAAAGTTGGTGCAATTTACCCCAGTTTACATTTGTTTTGATTAAGGAGATTATGTGGTTACATAGCGGGATGTTAACAAACTTTTGAGGAAGGCCTTATATGGAATTTTTCTCAAGACAATTTGGTGCTTATGGAAGGCTCGAAACGAGAGATGTTTTAAGGGTCGGCAACAATACACGGCGATGATCTTTGGAGATATCAAATCTTATTCTTTCTTTTGGATCAAACATAGGAGTAAATTATCTATTTTGGAATGGGAAAATTGGTGTAGTTTAATTTTATTGTCTCCATGTTCTCTAGCTCCTTGCTAGTTTGTTTTTAATAAAGCCGGCCATTAAAAAAAAAAACGAAATATCTTCTTTTCCTTCTATTTTCTTCCAATTTGGAATGTAAGCTAAGAGGAAAAATGTTACAAAAAGTTATTTCAAATTTCTATCCGTGTGTTAAAAAACTTTGAAACATAAATATCGTCCACAGTCCACTTTCTTTTAATTTCTTTCCCTCGTTAAACAAAACTCGGAAACAGCTACTGTCACAAATGAATATCATTTCATATAATCTTTAACCTGATACTAAATTTGAACTTACCTGGCCACCAGGGTTCTATTTTATTAATTTTAAGTTTTTTTCTCTTCGGATTCTGTTTTTTTTAATTGTTTGTCTCCGGTCCATTTTAGACCAAAGGATACAACGTGGGGGTGTGAGTGACTTGACAACTAAGATCGGCTTTAAATGTTTTCCACATAATAAATTCTAGTCAAATAAACGTGTGATAATGAATTGATGATCAATCTTGTGTAGTTGTGACCCATTGTTCAGGAAATGTAGTTATTCTTCTTTTCTAAAAAGAAAATGTATGATTAAGAATTATTTTTAACAGGTAAAAGAAAAAGAATTGTCTAGTATTTTGAGTTGAGTTGAGTGACCTAATGGTAAAAGTAAAAGACGAACAATCATCTAAGATTTATTTTAAGATTTTTTTTAGATCTAAGATTTATTTTAAGATTTTTTTTAGTGATCAACAAATTATTGTTGCCCATTAAATCGGTAGAAAAAGTTAAGCTAAAGAAAAAGAAAAGCTTCAACACCAATCACATCATCAAATCAGAAATATTAAAAAATAATTATAGGATAAGGGTAAAGGCAATGGTTTCCCCATTACCCCAATCCCCCACTCCATTTTTGGTGCCACCTCATCATTCCCCACCCCTTCCCATTTTTCCTCATTTTGTGGGTAATGGTTTCCCCACTCTCCCACTCTCCCAAACACCCCATAAAAACCTTCCCCACTCTCCCACTCTCTCTTGAAAAAATCGGGGTCCCAACCCCATTTGAAGCCTCCCGATCCCGAAAATCCATTTCCCCGATTTTCCCCGAGCAGCCGGATAATGGTGTTCCCGAAGTCCCGAAATCCCCGAATCACCCCGAAATGCCCTCTCCCGAGGGTATTACTTTTACCCTAAGTGACAAAAATGCTATTCCTTTATTCATCTTCTTTAGTGGAATTAAAACAAATAAATTAAATAATTAAGCAAATGAAAATTAAATAAGATTAAAAAGAACAAGTCGAATGCGAGAATCTTTAAGAAAAACATACGTATCTAAATTTATATAAACGAAACTGGATAGATGTCCCCAACCGTCAAAAATATAGCGTCAAGAATATTTACAAGTAATGAGTATAATTTAACTCAATATACTCTCTAAAATTATATCTAAACATTGTTTAAAGTATACTCATACTCTATCTATATCTCACTCACAAAGACTCATTTTTTTTGTTTTCATCTTTTTTAAATACTCGCAAACATTTATAGTTTTCATCTTTTCTAAATAGTCACAAACATTTATAGACATGATGAATGATGGATCTTTTTATTTGGGAAACCACTATTAAAAAATCTGTAAACTTTAAAGATAAAAATGATGATGAAACTTTTAACGAAGGTGTAGGCATTACCCCATGGAAATGGTCATACAAGTACGGAATAAATAAATAAAAGAACACAAATAACATATCTCAAGCCACATGTCTCTTTTTCTTCTTTGATCTCTTTTCCTCGGAATGGTCCGAGCCATGGCCCGAGTTCTGACCAGACCTGCTGGGCTTGGGTTGCACCTTTTCTTCAGATAAAGTGCTTTTACGCCCACTGCTATGAGTAGAGGCTCGGCCACTTGATGGGACGGGTCTTGTACTCTTTGTAGGGGTTGCGAAACTACTATGCTTTGAAAAAGAGCTTTCATAGAGCAGTTTTAGCTTCTTGGCGTCATCTCTTGGAACTTCACTAGGATCCAAATAATGAACAAAGGAAACTCGGCGTGTGATCTTACCAACTGTCAACATAATAACAGAATATCATGTGAATGCTTGAGTATAACTTAAGGTAAGTAGAGAAACTGTTCAGAAAACATTTTCAGTAAGTAACATATTTGTTATTCATGTATAGAAATCCTAGTTTCAGGCAGACAGCTTTTAGGCACAAAAACAGTCCAGCTTAAGAGTTCCGTTCTAAATTGAAAAACCGTTTAAAAGTTTAAACATCATCGTTTGTAATAAGTAAAAAAAAAAGGTATTCTCCATTTTGATCCTTGAAATTTGCAGCTTGATCTCTTAGTTGAAGATATGGAAAAAGATGGTGTAAATTGCATTTTTACCCTTCAAAAAGGGTTACGGTATAGCATTATAGCCTTTTTCTAAATGAATCATTAGACGGGACTGTTTCTGTGTCATTTGCTCTTAATATTACAGACCACACTAAAAAAATCCCACATGACAATATATGACCCTTATTAGACTTGCTAGGTGACAATACCATAAAACAAGTGACACCTTTTATTGACATGCATTTTGAGGAGAACTAACTGAATCTCATTAAGATATATAACTAATAAAATTCAATGAAATTTAGCTTGACTAACAGCCATGATAATATTTCAATTGTGGCTTATGGACAACAAATAAAATTCAATGAAATTTACGAAGGCATACGGATTTTTGAATCTGCTGCAGAAGAAAGAAAGACTGTTGCTTTTGGTTCCTGTGCTCCAGAGCTAACAACATCATAAGTTTTTCCTGTCAAGATGAAAATATGGAATATTAAAAGCCTTTTTGAAACTTTCGACCTTCATTCATTCGGTTATCAACCCACAAACTGCTAAATGCGGCCACTAAGTTCTTTTTTCAAATTAGTTTAGTCACTTCGGGAGAAAAGATAGAGCTTTTACCACAACAATGTAAATGAACTCGCAAAAAGAAAAAAGAAACTATAAGAAATAAAATTATATTAAACATATGGTTCCTATTGTTAAAACTGTAACTTCTTTTCTTGACAGTAGCATTACACTTCTATATGTTACATGATTTATGATGATGTTGTTAGTGGTCTGAAAGTTGTAAGATACAAGTTCAGTTCCAAATATAAAATACTTCTATATGTTACACGATTTATGATGATGTGTAAAATGTTTTTAACTTTTTTATAAAATACTGATAAAAGAATTAAACAAAATCAAGTAAAGTATATCAAGATCTAGCTCTCCAATGTGGCCGAACAAATTCTAAATATGTTCCATTCCATAGTTGTGACACCAAGTACCCATTTGAATTAGTTTTCACCCAACCACATGTATGCATATATATACTTCCATAAAGAAACCTACAACTTCAAGTTAAGCTCACCTGATGAAGCTTCAAAACTGCCCAACTGCCCATCATCCCGACTAAGATCCACCGAGAGTTGTTGCCCGTCAAAATCAGGAACCTGCAGTCCAAATCAAATAAATATTTGTTGAAAACAAAATCACAGAAATTCCTATGACTATATACAGCTTATAGAACATTAGAACCACCCATAAAATGGTTCTCGAGCTAACAGGAATGCATCTTACTTGGTCTTTAGGCCATTGTATGAGCCACAGTTCAGTAGAATCTGTAGTATTTGGTTCAATTATAGAAGGTCTTGAATCCTCTTGAAATTCTGGTACAGGTAGCAGTCCCGAATGGTTAACGATAGCCATTACAATTTGATTCTGAATGCACAGAACAACAAGCAGCTTAGAACTGAAACAATAGCATATGTACACACCAAAATAACATGATTCACAATCTCGAAAGTCCTTAAAATCCTGTTGGATAACAGCTTTGATAGGTAACAGGGTCTATCAGGGGAAATCTATGAACAATTTGCAGCAGAAAAAAATATAATAGGGTTTCGGAAAGTTACGTGATGTGAAGAATATGGAACTTGATGAAGGAGACAGGGAAGTCCGTCGCGGTGAGGCAGCAAGGTGTCAGCGGCCTAAAACGTCGATGATGGAGTGAATTTTGATCGAATTTCTGTAGCAGTCTTCAAGATCAACCTAAAAAAGATGAATAGGTGGGAAAAAACATAAAACCCTAACGATTGGGGTTAGGGTTTGGCCGAAATTCGCAATTAAAACCCCCTTTTGGGATAAAATTGGTATTTTAATTTATATTTATAATTCTAGATGAAAGTTCAATTATAAAGGTTTTTTTTCGTGCGAAGGAAGTAGATGTCGATGGGTGGCGTTTTCTTTCTGGACGCGGAGGGGTATTTTTGTCAATTTAATGTTTTTATTTAAAATATACAGAGATTACGTCACAGCGTTTCTTCATGCGGTTGCGTGATTTGTTGTAAGGTGTTTCCTTTAGTGGTGTTGTCGACAGCACCATTAAGAAGGGTAAGTACAGGGTGGAGGCTGCTGAAATATTTAAAAAGATTTAGACACCCATTTTTTTTTTGGTTTTTTTTTATCTTTTCCACTTATAAATTTTTATAAATATTAATATATGGCATTGTTTTCTTTTTAATCTATTATATGCTTTTGAATTATATTGTTTGCGTTATTTTATTAAGTGTGAAATCAGGTGGTTTTTGTGAGTTTTCTGGAGTGTATGTGTGATGTTTAGAACAACCTGCGTGATTTTTAAATATAATGTGTGAATTTTTAAGTATCTTAGGCTATTAATGCGTGATTTTTTAAGAGATGCGATTATGTTCTGTGTGTTGGCGTTATTTTTATTAACAACATGCGTTTTTTTAAGTGTAAGACAGGTAGGGTGTGTTTTTTGTGAGTTTTTTGTGAGTTTTTAGAGTGTATGCGTTATTTTCATATCAAATATGCGTTATTTTTATCTATAAAACGTAAGTGTGTGTTATTTATTGGAATAAATACGTTTTTTATTAAGTGTAAGACATTTTTAGTTAGGTTTGTATTTTTGTGAGTTTTTAAAAGTGTATGCGTGATTTTTATTTTCAAGTATGTGTTATTTGTTTAAAGGTTAAAGGTTTGCGTTGTTTTTTTGTGTTGATGCGTAAATATTTTTTGCGTATGCGTGTTTTCATTTAATGTTGAAAAGACTTTAATACCCTTTTTAATGACTCCGCGTTCTTTTTTTAAATTAATTAAGCGTGTTTTATTTTAGCGCCGTTAGATAAAAAAAATTCCGCATATGAGCGGCGGAGATCCCTTCGCACACTTCACACGGAAAACGTCATTTGTACAATAACTTTCCCTTATACTTCTATACTATATTTATGTTATATAATAAACAAAAAATTGAACAACTGCTCGGCTAGAAAAAACATAACATCACCACAACCTCTTTTAAGTTATTTTTCCATTTAAATCGTCGGACAAATTGGTCAAAAAGATAAAGCGTGGATCTATGATTACCCGCCATGTTTGCTTCTAACTCGGTGTCCTCTAAAAGCCCTAATCGTCCATCGAGCTTCATTTCCTCACGATCTTCGTCTCCTCTCTCACCAGGGGCGGATCTTATTGGGGGCCAGCAGAGACCCCGGTTACTACGATTTTTTTCGTCCAGAAGTTCCGATGATACGTGCAGTGGCGGATCCAGGATTCTTCCTCAGTGGGGACACAAAACATGATGATTAAAATGACTCGACAAAGATGAGTCGATTAAACCGTGTCAAAACGGGTCAATTTTAATGGGTCAAAACAAATACGTTAACGAACATATATTTTGTTTAATCAAACAGTCACCTAAACTATGAAAAGAACTTGATTTTATAATTAACTCACAAATTAAAAGACATAATTAACTAGATTATAATAATAATTTTTTATATATGTTTCACATAATCTATTAAAAAAATTTATAAAACAGATTTAAAGTAATCAAGACTTTTCTTTAAAAAAATAAAAAACAACGAGTAATGGAACTTGGTACCAACTACCAACCAAAAGTTTTCTTTAAAGAACAAACTTTTACGTATCCCGATGCATATGGATATGCATCGACACTCTTCATCTTCTTCATGCCATCTCCTACATTTTTTTACAGTAAACTATGGCTCCATCTCGATCTTTCTTTAATACTCATGGTTTAACATTTTTCTTCACTATTTCTTCTTAAAATTTTGGGTTGAATCTTTCTCCTTGGGGTGCCTTGATAAAAGAACTTTGGGTGCCTTAATCAAAATTTTCAACTAACTAGCATCTTATTGTTTAGTTGAGTGAGAGTTGAGTGGGTGCCTTGGACCCCACTCACCTCAACATAAATCCGCCCCTGGATACGTGTAATTTAGTGAAAATATGTAAAAGTAGGAGCAGTGAACATATACAATGAGGAGTGAAATTAAGTTACAAAAGCTAATCTGGCCCAATTGGTTAATCCTGTGAGTTACAACGTAAAGGTTTCCAATTCGAATCTCGTTCATATCCATTTTTTTATACAAATTATTATGACTTAAACTTTATTTTTTTACGTTGTGAGTTACAAGAGTTACAACAAGAAGCTTATCTAGGGGTTACTTTCCATACACAATTTAAGCTTATCTAGAGTTACAACCAGAAGTTTAGAAAATATGGATAGCAAAAGCTTATCTATGAAATAAGAGCCTCTAACCCGACCCGACTAAACAAAAAAAAAATATTATATTTGGTCGTTAGAATTTCGACCACCGAAAAAAGTTAACCTTTAGGAAAAAAAAAACTTGAGTCCACCCTTGGTTTGACCTGACCGAACAGGATAACCGATCCGAACATATACCTCGAAACATAACAATAGATTTTTTTTTTGTCACATGACTTTCGGTCACCGCTATAATTTTTCTCAAACTACGCCGCTGTTTCTCACTTTCCAAAATGATTTCACACATCTCCAATAGGAATCAAGATCATCAAACCAAGATGCCTCGTTGTTCGTTCTCCCAATCTCATTGTTCGCTCTTCGAATCCAGGTTTTTCTCTTTGCAGCCATTGTGATCCATGAAGCAAGGATAGAGACGAGATGGATGAGGCGATAGTATTCTATGTTGTTTCAATGGTTCCTCTAATCGTTTGATTCCATTTCGCGTTTTTAGTTGTATGTATCGCCATGTGTTCAAGTAAATTCTCTGATTTAAGTTGTAGTTTGGATCAACACTTGTTTATACACGGTCGGGGGAACAGTCTAAGGTTTACAAAGTAATCTATCAAGTGTTGATAATTGAAACTTAGATCATTTATTTATACTCGCATCCGATTGTATTTAGTAACCTGTATAGTGTTGTTGAATTTGTGATTGATATTTGTTGATACCGGAGTTGTAAAATAAAAAGGAGATTAACATAAATTGTAGAAAACGACCCCCCCCCCCCCCTCAAAGGATCTAATTGCACCTCACTCTGTGAATTTTTTGATGATTCAAATAATCTTTCATGGTTGAAACAGAGGATGTCTCGATTCGGAAGAAAACAGGAAAATCTCATTGGAGGGGAAGACGACACATTAAATTGTTCATAAGCAGTTTCTAAACCATATGTCATATAATAATTGTAATATTAATTTGGACACTAATAATCTTAACTTTCACTTTTGTTGTCAAGACAATCGAAGTAGTGTAATAATCATACATGTTACATTTGACTTCCAGTCATAATGAATATGACTATGAATGACATGAGTAAACATAAAAAATAAAAGCGAGTGGAAATCAAGTGTAAATGTATCGTTATTATGATATTTAAATTGTTTTTAACAACAAAAACAAAAGATGAGACCGTTAGTGACCAAATTGATAACATAGATTATTATCGATCAACAAGTCATAGTTTAGATTATTATAATTCAATTGTCTTGTTTTTTTTATAACTAAAATTGGTGTTTTTATGTTTACTTTTTAAACAATTAACTCATACTAGAGCTATGTTTTCGAGTTTATTTAACAAATGAACGGGAGAGAAAAATAAATAAGAAGAGAAAATAAAGATCTAATTTTATTTCGTGTATTAAAGTATTAAGATCTCTACGAGTGATATTTTTACTGGTTATTTTGTTTTTGTTTTAAAGTTCGGAAGAAAAAAGTAATGTTTATGTGCGTTCTGAGTTTTTTTTTTTTTTTTTTGAACGGCTAAACTATTACAAACTCCTATTCTAACCCCATAGTTGATATTCAATTTTATTAAACAGGCTAGCAATGTCTAATTTTAGTATCTTTATTATTTAAAAACTTAACTCTTCTTTTATGTTATTAATTTAATGATATTATTTATAACTACCAACTTAGTCTAATGATATAGATGTATACCCTTCGTAATTTAAACATATGTTTATTCACCAACTTTTTTAATTGACCTTTTATTTTCATACATATTACGGAAAATGCGAATTGAGTGTTTTATGAGTAATGCTACACATAGGACGCAACGGACCTAGTTATAATAAATTAAAACTCTATTTATATTATGTTTAGCTTGCAACTATTGTCTTTTACAATGAAATTTAGTATAATTAAATATTAATTTTTTTATTAATGTCATGATGATATGGACAATCTTCACGCTCCAACATATAATCTGTCGTCGGTTGAGGTGTGACAGATTGCTATCAGAGCCATACCTATAGGGAATTAGGTTATTATATGTGATGACATATTATATGGCTTTAGGTGTCCAAACACGAGTAACTCATGTTTTACATGCTTATTATTCTATTTCCATAGTCGTGCTACCTAATCTTACCTTATTATATTCAAACCCCTTAATATTTTTCATGTCGCACATACTTATGCTATCATTATATGCTACACTAAATCCCTATACTTGTGAAATATAACTACTCCATTTATTCTTTTTAAATTTCTAATCTCGTAAAGGTTTAAGTTTTAAGTAACGGACATGTAATATCTGGAAAGATGAACACCGATAAATATGTAGATTACCATTACCCCATTAATCACTCATAAATGAAAATATAATAAATCTATGAATAAGTTATAAGTATTTTGTTAATATGAATTTCTAACTAAAATACATAGAATGTTTGACTAAAATACATTCTCAATTAATTATCCAACCATTTATGTGCATACAAGAATCATGCTAAGACTATCCGAAGTGGGGCGTCATCTTCACCAAATACCATAACATGGTGCCTCTATGGCACCCTCCTCCACCCCCCCCCCCCCCCACAAGCGCCATGTTACAAGTTGAAGTGGTCGGCGTCATGTACATGACGCTCCCCCCTTTGTTGTTGATTGGTTTGTTTTTTTTTTAATTGGAGATATTTTATTAAGTGGATTTTTAAATAATTAGGTAATAATTAGAGGGGCGTTATGAGGGGTTACCACTACACCACTTTTTCCATGGAGCCCCTCTTAATGACGTGGACGCCACATGTCGCATAACGCCCACAAGGGGCTCCATCCACTACGGATAGCCTAATTGTCGTATAATGTACTCTGAATTAATTGCTCAACTGTTTACCAGTGTGTGTATTATTGTGTTGCATTTTCCCGTTCCATCACGCATGCACCCCACCAGTAGTTACCTACTAAATATATGATGAGTATTATTATTAAGCTAGGTACGAGGATTCTTAATATACCAATGATCCCTATCTTAATTGCTAAGGTAATGTACCCAAATACATTAAAAGCGGAAAATTTTGGGTTCATCTTCCACTCATCCGATCATTAGAGGTGATCCAAATTTGTCGTTAAAAAATGAGGATTATCAATAGATGACATTCGGTAGGCTCGAGCGGCCTAAACACCATGTTCCGGCTGACTCAGCCAAGTACAAACCCAACAGAGACATGGATGTAGACCGAACCGCTCCATCTATGTTCGGCCCCTGGTACCTGAGTGACAGCCGAACCAAGTAAGTCAACAAGGGTCGCCATCAAACATTACCCGATATAGAACCTGCGGCGACCATCCTGTAGTCATGCACCATCACCTAAACATGTAAATCATTAATAACACATAAGACAAAATGTTAGACAATATAATACCTCATAACCACCAACTAGTAAAGGGTATTCATTCCATTCGGTATCTTACATGTTACTCACATTCAACACACACCACACTACACACTCACTCTTATTGCACGAGGGGTGACCTAGGATGACGATGATGCAAATGTCAGCCTAGGTCTGAGCCGGAGGACATTCGCTCACATGTACTAACTTTACTTTGTGCTCAGGTCCGACCTGTCTGAGCTTGCAACCGGAGCAACCCACACCGACCGACTGAAGCTGAGGTCTCTCTAGGCTGAAGCAACATTCTTCATTCACCGCACCAAATTTTCTCAGTAGTCGGCCGGTAACCGGTCGAACCGTCATTGATAGTCCAATCCGTCCGACTGAAAACCTCCGATTCTACATCAATATATACGCTAAACCATCTCATTACCATTTATAACCTCTACTAAAATTACTACTAAATTCACACGGATTTTAAAATAAAACCCTTAACCACTTATTCTAAATTTAATGTATACGAAACTCTATCAATTTAATGTATAGGAAACCTTTTCTACCTACAAAAGGTCAAACCCCATTAAAGCATGACAACTCCAAACCAACCGAAATATTTGTTGGCCAACACTTAATAAAGGAAAAGATTTTGACACACAAAGAAGAAGAGTAAACAAATATTTACCATGATTGGTAAAGCGGAAATCAAAGTAAGTAGCATTGTAGCCTATTTGTTTGCCATGTGAAGAAAGGGAACAGACAAACCCACTTGTTCCATCTCTTTTTGGCCCTAATCTCATACGCAACCAGAAGAGCACATCACAACTTCAGATCTACTTCAATTCCCCCTTTTCCCACAATTCCCACAATATAATGTTGAATCATGCCTCATCAATTTGAACACCTCGATTCACTAGATCCGAATTCCGATTCTGAAAAGTGAAACCTCGTAATTGAAATAGAACAGATTTCAGCTTCAAAATGGGGGCATCGGAATCCGTACAAGTAGCGGAAGATGACGATGAAGAAATAGAAGAAGAAGAACGAAACAATCGTGATCACGATGAAACGAGAAGATTACTTGTTGAAGAAGACAATTTGATGAAGAAAGTTGTGGAGCAGGAACCGGAGCTGTTACCTTGCCACGCATCGGCGTCGCCGTTATCTCCTCAGCCGTCGTCGTTCGGCACGCCGCGGCTGCCGCCGTCGATCAAGGTGTGGGACCCTTGCAACGTGCTTGCTCCGCCGCCGCAGTTCACGCGGAGCTTCTCCGACGCGGCGGAGGAAGATAGAGCGACGACGGAGGTGTATTTGATATGTCAGGCCGAGTGTCATGCGAAATTACGGCCGGATTTGGTCGGTGGGCGGTGCCCGGAATCTGAACTAACCCTAAATGGGAAGAGACAAGCTAGGGCATTGGCTGTGTTTTTGAAATCACAGGGGATTCGATTCAATGCTGTTTACACTTCCCCGTTAGATCGGGCTCGATCCACAGCTCTTCCAATATGCCAGGTACTCGATCATTACCTCTTGTTTGATTACTTTTTGTTTGATTTAGTTAAAGAATTCAAATCTGTGTATTGTAGCACTAGATTTGGTAGATATGTTACTTAAAAAGGTTGATAGATTCATAACAATTCAAAGTGTTTTTTTTTGTGGGATTTTGATCAAGAACTTTTTGGCTGACCCAAAAGTGTACATACTCTATTCATTGTTGTCAATGCTTAGTGGTCCATGATAAATTTTCTTAAGTTACTTAAATTGTCACCTATTGGAACTCATATGCATCTTAGAGTGATGTATTATATAATTAGAGGCTTGATTTTGCATTACATGTCTATGATTAGTTCAGCTCTTTACGTTCTAGCTATGTAGGCTTTTTTCTAGATTCTCTTGAGTCCCAACAATTACTTTCCATTTTTAGGTGTGAATTTGTGGCATAAGAATCTCTTTGTTAGAAAAAAAGTCATGTACATATGTCTCCACCCATTTCTTATTATTTGTATGTTATGTTGTTTTTAGCATTGTGTTATTGAGTTCGGATATAAAAGAAAAGATTATGATTTTCATGTTTTGGAGTTGACGGGAAAAAGTATTAAAATTATATACTTCATGTATAACGTGTTGGTTTATG